>CM077151.1:119386877-119546270 GCA_039583875.1 Platanthera guangdongensis
AGTTGAAGTGTCGGTTGACCACGGCGCCTGTGCTGAGTTCGCCATGTGGGACCGAAGGCTATGAGATATATAGCGATGCTTCGGGTAGCGGTTTGGGTTGCGTGCTACTGCAGCACGGAAGCGTGATAGCTTATGGCTCGAGACAGCTAAAAGTGCACGAGAGGAACTATCCGGTCCATGACTTGGAGTTAGCGGCCGTGATTTTTGCCTTGAAGCTGTGGAGACACTATTTGTGCGGTGTGAAGATTGATATCTACACCGATCACAAGAGCCTAAAGTATCTAATAGATCAGAAGGATCTGAATATGCGGCAACGTAGATGGATGGAGTTCCTGGGGGACTATACATTCAAGATCCACTACGTGCCTGGCAAAGGGAATGCGGTTGCGGACGCGTTGAGTCGCCGAGCCCCAGCTCAAGCTAATTGGCTATCGGTGCACGATGAGCGGTTGGTGCAGGAGTTGGAGGCGTTGGAGATTGTATGTGTGGACAGGCAATCAAGTGCTGAAGCAGTTCTGAATTGGACTGAAGTCCAATATGACATGGCTGATCGGATTCGGCAGGCTTTGGATATGGATGCTCATATGAAGCAATTCATGATAGAGGCTCTGGATGGGTCAAATTCCCAATTCGTCGTGGAGGACGGATTGCTTTGGAAAGACGGTCGAGTGTTCGTCCCAAGTGTGGGCAATTTACGGGTGGAGTTGTTGTACGAGGCACACCATACCAAGTACTCGATTCACCCGGGGAGCACAAAGATGTACCGTGATGTGAAGAAACTGTTTTGGTGGCCGGGTTTAAAGAAGGATGTGGCGCTATACGTGGCGAAGTGCCAAACTTGCGCCTTGGTAAAGGCGGAGTGCCAAAAGCCGGGAGGATTTCTTAAGTCCTTGCCTATTCCGGAGTGGAAATTTGACGACATCTCTATGGACTTTGTGCACGGTTTGCCAAGGTCGCAAAAGGGAAACGACGCCATTTGGGTGGTTGTTGATCGATTAACGAAGGTGTCGCATTTTATTCCGCATAGGAAGGATGATCCGGTGGAGAAGCTGGCAAAGCTTTATGTGGATAACATAGTACGGCTTCATGGTGTGCCCCGCAGCATCGTGAGTGACCGAGATGGGCGGTTCACGTCCAATGATTGGAGGCTGGTGCAGCAAATGTTGGGAACAAAGCTGAAGTTTAGCACAGCCTTCCATCCACAGACGGATGGGCAGACCGAGAGGGTTAATAGAACCATGGAAGACATGCTTCGCATGTGTGTCTTGGATTTTGGAAAGCAATGGGAAGACCACCTTTATTTGGTGGAGTTCGCATACAACAACAGCTACCAAGCAAGTATTCAGATGGCGCCTTTCGAGGCCCTATATGGTAGAAGATGTCGCACGCCGTTGTCTTGGATAGAAACGGCTGAGTCAAAGTTGTATAAGCGATCGGAAGTAGTGGGTGCTACTTCTTTGGTGAGAACCATTCGGGAGAGGTTGCTTATCGCTCAGGACCGGCAAGCAAAGTACTATAATGCCAAGCACAGGAACGTGGAGTTCGCTGTGGGCGATTATGTATACTTGAAGATCAAGCCGTTCAAGGGTGTCTCGCGGGTGCGGCGATTGAAAAAGCTAAGCCCAAGATACCTTGGACCGTTTGAGGTTCTGGAGCGAGTTGGTGAAGCGGCCTATAGGTTGAAGCTTTCAGTGGAGCTAAGTGGTTTACATGATGTATTCCATATTTCGGTGCTTCGGAAGGCGGTGCAAGAGCCTACGCAAGTGATCGCGGTTGATCAAGTACCGGTGGATAGTGGGCTAACGACAAAGGTAAAGCCCGTGCGGATTGAGGACTCGGATGTCAAGCGGCTACGCAATAAAGAGATCAGGATGGTCAAAGTCCGGTGGGACAATTGCGGTCGTGAGGAGCTCTCTTGGGAGAGAGAGCAGACTATGCTTGACGAATATCCGGAGTTGTTCCGCTCAGGTATAAATTTTGGTTTTGTACATGTCTTTCCTTTATGTAATTTCGTGGGCGAAATTCTTTTAAGATGGGTAGAGTTGTAACGCCCTGAAACTCAAAGGAGCGAAGGGGGGCGTTTTGGGCCAGTTTGGGTTCTGGCAGCAGGCACACGGCCTGGGACACGGGCGTGTCCCAGGGCGTGTCAAGCGTGTGTCGACACTTAGCCGCGAAGTCGTCGAGATTTTCTCGACGATTCGCTGAGAATGGGCAGACGGCCTGCGACACGGGCGTGTCGCAGGGCGTGTCGACCCGTGTCGACACTTAGCCGTGAAGTTGTCGAGTTTTACTCGACGATTCGTCGAGAATGGGCACACGGCCTGCGACACGGGCGTGTCGCAGGGCGTGTCGACCCGTGTCGACGATCGTCCCGGGGAGTCGTCGAGATTCACTCGACGATCGTCGAGACAAGGCACACGGCCTAGGACACGGGCGTGTCCAAGGCCGTGTCATCAAGTCGTCGATCTTCCCTCGACGAAATGTCCCGTGTACACGGCCTGGGGTCCAGGCGTGTCAAGGTGACACGGGTAAGGACACGGGCGTGTCCTAGAACCCGTGCAGTGCTCGGGTTGAAAATGGGGAAAAATCATGGGGTACACGGCCGGCTACATGGCCGTGTGAAGTGGAACACGGGCGTGTCAGCTCGAACACGGGCGTGTTCGATACCCGTGTGACGTTCCAGGAGATTCGATTTTGACGGCGAATGTGGCACACAGCCCTGGATACGGGCGTGTGCCAGGCCGTGTTCGGTCCAGATTGGGTATTTCAGCCCCGAATCAAAGCCGTTCGTTTCCTTAGGTTGAGATCCAACGGCTGGGGGTTGTTCCTGAGAGGATATACCCGTGAGTTGAATTAGGAATCCATCACTTTCATACCTTATCATCTCTCCAAGTCCTTGGAGAAAGAGGAGAGCCATTGGAGGAAGAAGAACTAGATTCCGCCATTGGAAGAGCTTCGGAGCTCCGAATCGCAAGCCGACTCCGGATCCACGGAGGCAACGCAAGTGCGGTGATTTCCATCCGATTACTTTTCAATGGCGCCAAAGAGGAACTCAAGGGTAACGATCCTCATCTTGAGCACGAATAGCTCTCTTTCCTAGCATAGGAAGCCCGCTCTCGCGAGTTTGCGGAGAGTTGGAGGCGTTCCTTCGGGTAGATATGTAAAGTCCCCGTTGTTTAGAGTCCGTATGCGAGAACGGACGTAGGCATGATGTGTGAAGCCTACCCGAACATGTTAGTCTGGATCGGTGATGTTGCATTGCATAAGGCCGGAGAAGACTCCGTGCTATTGTTTGTTTTTCGGGTTTTCTACGCGGTAGATTGCAGCAGGGAGCCTTGGGGACTAACCCAAAGGTGCACCCGGAAAACTGGGCGGATACGAGATCTTGCCAACTTGGTGGCTTGAGAGCCAACTTGAACATAACGGGGTTATGTGACTTGTGATGGAAATGGGACTCGGTGGAAGTTTGACCCGCGCAAATGGCTTAAATTGCCATTGCGATGTGAGCACGGGTTAGATGGAACCGTACCCGTTCTGTGTCGTTCGGTTAAAGAGACCTAAAGGCACATGGCACTTACCGTTGGCATAGAGTAGGGTCTTTGGCGGTCAATGGCTTAAATTGTCGTGACCCAGGCCAGGAAGAGAAATTGCTCATAGGTTTGGCCGTCTAAGTGGCGGTGGTGAGTCCGGAGTGTTAATGGCTTTAATTGACGTGACATCGACCGGTTCACCGAGAATGTGCCCTGAGTGCACGGGGCGTGTGGCCGTACGAGCCAACGTCTGTGATGACATGGCTATGGTTATTTATATGGCTCGCTTATGCTAATGAAATGCAGGGAAGGAGCATCGCCGCCCCGATTTGGGGGCGTGATCGTTATAATTTGGTCGGCATTGCTGGCCGTTGCCTTGTTTTGCCACCGTGCGGTGGTTTGTTGCTTGCAGGTGCAGCTGGACCAAGCGGGCAATAGCGGGCTAAAGCCCTTTTTGCGAAGCCGGCCCTCGAAGGCCCAAATGGAATTGTTTTGCCTGCGTGCCGTGGTTTGTAAAACATGTAATATTCAAGTGAAACATTTTGTAAGGCCTTAAGGCTTGTTTTGAGTATTTTGTAATAACATTCCTGTTTTGTACTAGTGGACATTCGTGCTCTAATGCTGGGTTCTTTGTTTACAACTTTTATAAACTGCTTCCGCTACAATGCTCTGTATAGGATGTTGAGATTGGTTTGATGGTTTCCATAAGTAACCACCCGGTCTGTCTATGGTATATGGCGTCGGGCCCCGGCCGGACCTACTGCTATATGCTATGCGACGGATAGGGGGCGTTACACAATAAGTGTCGACACTGACTTATAATGTCTCGACACATATGTGTCGACACAAGTTTAGTCAACAGATTTTATGTGTCGACACTTGTTTATGTGTCGACACAACATAACTCGACACATAGTCGAGACTTTACTTAGAAAATTCTGAGTAAAACTTAAGTGTCGACACCACTTTGGATGTGTCGACACCTACTAGACATGTGTCGACACTAATATTCTGAAGTGTCGACACCAAATTCCTAGATGTGTCGACACCTATTTCCTGAAGTGTCGACACCACTATTCTGTGTCGACATAGACTTGTCTATGTGTCGACACCTTTTTACTTAGTCATTTTCAATTCTGTAAACTTACTCTAAGTTTATCATTTCTAGTTCAATTTTAAATCTATTGAACTTAGCTTCTTCTAGGGGCTTAGTATACATATCAGCTACTTGATTATCAGTTTTAACATATTCTAATAAAATATCTTCTCTTTCTACATGCTCCCTAAGATAATGATATTTAATTTCAATATGTTTTGTTCTACTATGGGATACAGGATTATTAGCTATTGAAATAGCACTAGTAGAATCACAAAAGAGTGTAGTTCTACTTACCTGAAATCCATAGTCCTCTAGCTGATGTTGTATCCACAGAAGTTGAGCACAGCAACTTCCTGCAGCCACATACTCTGATTCTGCAGTGGAGATAGCCACACTTGTCTGTTTTTTGCTACTCCATGAAATTAGTCTCCCACCTAGGAATTGACAGGTTCCAGAAGTGCTTTTTCTATCTTCTTTGCATCCTGAAAAGTCTGCATCTGAATAACCTATTAGTTCAAAATCTCCATTCCTAGGGTACCAGAGGCCTAGATAGGGAGTGCCCTTTAGATATCTCAATATTCTTTTGACTGCTGTCAAATGAGACTCTTTAGGGCAGGCCTGATACCTTGCACAAACACATGTAGCATACATGATATCTGGTCTACTTGCAGTCAAGTATAATAGGGAGCCAACTATCCCTCTATACAAGGTTTCATCTACAGGTTTCCCTGCATCATCCTTGCTAAGAGACATACTTGACCCCATTGGAGTCTTCATGGTACTGGATGAATCCATACCATACTTCCTTATGAGTTCTAGGGTGAACTTGGACTGACATATGGATAAACCACTTTCAGTCTGTTTAACTTGGAGACCCAAGAAAAACTTCAGCTCTCCCATACTACTCATCTCAAATTGACCTTGCATAAGTTTTGCAAACTTTTTGCAAAGGCTGCTTTCAGTAGACCCAAATATAATGTCATCTACATATATTTGGACAAGTATAACTTTGCCTCTAGATTCCCTAAGGAATAGAGTCTTATCTATTTTCCCCCTTGAGAACTTGTTCTCAATGAGGAAACTAGATAGGGTTTCATACCAAGCCCTAGGGGCTTGCTTTAACCCATATAAAGCTTTCCTAAGTCTATAGACATGATGAGGTAGAGTTTAATCAACAAAACCTGAAGGCTGTTCCACATAGACTTCCTCTTTAAGATTACCATTCAGGAATGCTGACTTGACATCCATTTGGTAAACCTTGAATCCTTGATAGGTTGCATAGGCCAAGAACATCCTTATGGCTTCCAGTCTGGCTACTGGAGCAAAGGTTTGATCAAAGTCAATACCTTCTTCTTGTCTATATCCTTTAGCAACCAATCTTGCTTTATTCATAATGATGACCCCTTGTTCATCCATCTTATTCCTGTAGATCCACTTGGTTCCTATTATATTATGGTCTTTAGGTTTAGGAACAAGTTCCCAGACCTTGCACCTCTTGAACTGATTAAGCTCTTCTTGCATTGCTTCGGTCCATTGTGGATCTAGTATTGCTTCTTCAAACTTCTTAGGTCCAACTTGGGATAGAAAACTGGAGTAGATTGCTGCATTCAGGTTTCTGCTCCTGGTTTGTACTCCTTGTCTTGGATCTCCAATAATCTGCTCTATTGGATGATCTCTAAGATGCCTGTTGGCTGGAGGCATCCTAACTTCTGGTTGAACCTCTACAGCATCTCCATCATACTGTACTCCTTGAACTTCATCAGCAATTGGTACATGTAGTTCTCCCCCTGGACAACAGCCACTGTCTTCTACTTGCTGTCTTGCAGTAGGTACTTCTTCTATAGTAAGCTTGTCCATCTTCTTTGTTAAACCTGTGGGGATGCATACACTACTAGACAACTCATTGTTAATAAGTTTAGTCTCATCAAAAACCACATGTACAGATTCTTCTACAACTTGTGTAGACAAGTTGTAGACTATATAAGCCTTACTGTTATTGTTGTACCCAACAAAAATTCCCTCTTGGGACTTGGCAGCAAACTTAGTCAAGTAAGACTTTCCATTGTTAAGTATGAAGCATTTGCAACCAAAGATCCTGAAGTAGGATAGGTTTGGTTTCCTGCCTTTCACAACTTCATAGGGGGTCTTGTTGAGGCTTTTAGTGATGGTAGCCCTATTTATAACATGGCATGCAGTATTAACTGCTTCAGCCCAGAAATATTCTGGTAGTGATATATCACTTAATAGGGTCCTACCAGCCTCTATCAAGGTCCTATTCTTCCTCTCAGCAATGCCATTTTGCTGAGGTGTTGTAGGTGAAGAAAATTCTTGAAATATCCCAAATTCTTCACATAGTTTTGTCATGCTATCAGACTGAAATTCAGTACCATGGTCACTTCTAATCTTGACCACTGTACTATTTAGTTCATTCTGAATTTGCTTGACAAAGCTATAGAAGATACTAGGTGTTTCAGATTTCTGTCTTAAGAAGAACACCCAGGAAAACCTTGAGTAGTCATCTACAACTACAAGGGTATAGACCTTCCTACCTAAGCTGTGAACTGGCATTGGACCAAAGAGATCCATATGCAAGAGGTATAAACACCTCACAGCATCTTTGATTTCTATGCTTCTAAAGGTGGATTTAGTCTGCTTGCCCTTTTGACAAGCTGAGCAAATATCATCTTTAACACACTTAACTTGAGGACCATTCCTCACTAACTCTTTGCTAAAGAGTTTGCCAATAGTCTTGTAGTTAAGATGGGCAAGCCTCTTGTGCCATTTGACACAATGAGAGACTGTCTCATCAGCTACAAGACACACTGGAGAACCATTGTTCTCAACCATAATGTCTATACAATAGACATTCCTTTTCCTATAACCAGTCAAAATGATCTCTTGATCAGTTGACCTCTTGATATGACAACCATTTTTAACAAATGAGATGTTATACCCTACATCACTTAATTGACTTATACTTATTAGGTTGTGTTTCAACCCTTTAACATAAGCCACTTGAGTAATGGTAACCAAGTTGCTAGAAATGTTACCAAATCCTTTGATGATTCCTTTTTCAGAACCACCAAAGGTGACTTTTGGACCATCTTTGATTGGAATGTAGTCCCTTAGTAATCCTCTAGTTCCAGTCATATGTCTGGAACATCCACTGTCCAAGTACCATGTTGGGGTATGGCCACTTGGACTCACCTGCAAAACAGATTAATGAACCTTAGAACCCAAAGAATTCTTGGGTCCTTGGTACTTGTTGGTTTGCAACTTGACAAAACTACCTGCAGACTTTCCTACAGGCAGATTTCTACTCACTTTGGCACTAGCATTGTGCCAACAGTCCATTGCAAAGTGGCCAACCTTGCCACAACACCAACACTCAAACTTATTGTACCTTTGCTTAGGTACTGTCTTTGTTGTCTTATATCCAGCTGATTTGTTGAGTGTTGGGGCTTTGCCCTTGGACATGGACTTGGACTGCTCAGTACTTGCAGGTCTAATAAAACCCACTCCAGCCTTGCCTTTGTGATGAACAAATTCATCAATTAAAGGTAGCACTGACTTAGGTTTAGCAAACCTAGCAACAAGCTCTCTCTCCTTCTAAAGATTGATCTCCAGACTCTTGATTTGATCATTCTTATAGGTGATAGTCCCCATCTGAATCACTGTTATGTGTTTCAGTCTGGCTATCTCATTAAGCTTTTGATCAAATAAGTTCTCAAATTCTGTTGCAGCAGCTTTGAGATCAGCAATTTCCTTTGCCTGACTTTTGGCAAGAGACTTGCTCTTCTTATAAGCTTGCAACAGCACTTTATATTCATCTATAAGCTGATGAATATCTTCCTCAGACTCAGATACACTCTCATCACTAGATGATGATGAATCTGATTCTGTACTGGCACAAGAAACTGAACTTAAAGTTGAACTTTGTACCTTACTGGGTCCTGGCTGCTCCAGGATTTTGTCATTCTCTGTCAAAGCCATTAGCCCTTGGCATTGACTGTCTTCTTGCTCATATATAGACTCCATAATCTGCATGAATTCTTCTTCTTCTTCTTCAGCAAACAGCCCTATGTATGCCTCAGCATCTGACTCAGTTTCTGAAGATGAGATATCTGACAGGGTCTTCTCCTTTTTGGCAACAAATGACTTTTCTTTCTTGCCTTTAAAATGAGTCTTCTTCCTGTCACTAGACTCCTTTCTCTTTTCTGGACAATCTGCAACAACATGGCCTTGTCTGTTGCAGCAATAGCACACTATTTTTGAAACAGTTGCCTTGCTAGATTTAGTCCTCTTCCTGTCCTTCTTTGAAGCCTTTTTGTTCTGATAGAAGTCTTCTTTTCCCTGTGAAGTAGAGGGCCTTGTCCTCCACTGTTTCTTCTTCAAGAACTTCTGAAAATGTCTAGTGAAGGAAGCAAAGTCTTCATCACTTTCACTGCTTTCAAACTTTGTGCTGACAGACTCATCTGACTCTGATTCAACTACCTTTGGAGGTGGAGTTGGTGACTTATTCCTGTACTTTCTGGGGGCTTCTGTCTTGAAAGCTACAGTTCTTTCCTTATGTTCATTTCTTGTTGATTTCTCCTCCTCTTTCCTAACTGTTAATTGCATTTCATATGACAACAATTTGTCAAACAGGGTAGGTGGTGGAATTTCTCCCAACTTAGTCATTTCTCTAATGTCACAAATCTTTGTGTCCCAATCTTTAGTTAAGGACCTTAGGAACTTGTCATTTAGTTCATAATTACTGAACTCTCTTCCATAAGACATGAGTTCATTCACTATTCTGTAGAACTTCTTATAGCACTCAGTTATGCTATCACCCTTTCCTTGTCTAAAACTTTCATACTCTTGATTTAGCAAGGATTTTCTATCTTGCCTAACTTCTTCAGAACCCTCCATATACACAATAAGAGTGTCCCACATCTCTTTGGCTGCCTTACAGTGTATAAGATTTTGAAAAGTTGCATCATCTATGGCACTCACTATAATGTTTTGAGCCCTTTTGTCCATGGTGGCTAGGACAATCTCATCCTTAGTCATTTCAGAGAAATCCTTTGGTGTTCTCTGATTTGCATCTAGAACTGATATCTTCATGGGCACATATGGCCCCTCTTTGACTGTGATGTAAATCCTAGGGTCTGAGGCTTCCATAAACAGCCTTACCCTTTCCTTCCAGATCCCAAAGATTTCCTTTCTGCATATAGGTAATTTCATGGAACCCAATTCCTTGTGATTCTCAGAGGAACCCATGGTTCTTGAGTTTCTTGAATTTGTAATTTACCTTAGACTAAATCTGCCAATCAGGATCTCCTCAGACTGTTAGTCCTTTTTGAGGAACCTCCCTCTGATACCACTTGAAAGATATAGTACCTAAACACCTAGAGGGGGGGTGAATAGGTGACTTAATTCTTTTTAACTTTTTATGGCAACAATCAGTTTACAACACAGATTTTAATCTACTTTAGCACAGCAATCACACAGCATTCACAGCTAATCACAGCACACAGAAGACACACAGTTTTATAGTGGTTCCCCAAGGTTTGGGTACATCCACTTTCCCTCTTCGCCTATCTAGCAGTGTACTAGATTCGGCCAATCTTCTCCACTATCTCAGAACCCAAACTGGTTCCTACACCTCAGGCCCAAGGCCCTACAACTCAGCTTTTCCACAAAGCCTACACTCAGCCACAAAGGCCTACACTCAGCCACCCAGGCCTACACTCAGCCACAAAAGGCCTACACTCAGAGATTCCAATCTCCTACACTCAGGCTCCCAAGCCCTACACTCAGCTTTTATAATTACAGGCTTACAAATACTCAGATCCAAAGGATCCTACAAGATAAAAATGAATTTACAAATGATAACTCAGCAACTCAGAAATAAGTGAGGGGAGTTGTGAGTTTCTTGATGAGTTCTTGGAAGAACTCAGCTGGATTCAATCTGACTTAGCTTTCTTCAAAGCTTCTTGAAAGTAGAACTCAATAAGATTGACTCCTTCTACAGTTGATCCTTGACCTCTGCTTCTTAAGATCCAGAATAAATCTGAACCCTTCTTCTCAGCCTAGTTCCAACGGCTGATTTCTTGGATGGAGCCCTCTCTCTCCAACTTCTTAGATCTGCACTTAGACAGCTAGATCTTGTTGTTTAGATACTTGATCAATAAATTGAACAACTCTGTGAACCACTTTTGAACAACAGTTTCTGTAGACTGTATGAGCCTATTTATAGGCTTTCTTCATGGTAACCGGCTGGTCCGATCCATAACTGAATTCTGACATCTCTGACAGGTGCTGTAGACCGGCTGGAACGACAGCTGTCAAGTCATCCAGTTAGTTCTTGAAAGTTCTCTAACTGTCTGAAAGTGTCGAGACTTTCTGTCTTTAAGTGTCGACACCAATAGACTAAGTGTCGACACAAGTTATGTAAGTGTCGACACAAGTCTACAATGTGTCAACACAACTCCTTGTGTTGTAGATACTATGTCTCGACACAGTTTCTTCATCATATGTCGACACTGAAATTTAGTGTCGACACAAGTACTTGATCTTCTGTATTTTGCTAAAATCTTCTAAGTGTCGACACATCTCCTTTGTGTCGACACATCTTCATGTGTTGAATCTCTCAAGTGTCGACACATGTCTTCAGTGTTGATACTTGCTGAGTGTCGACACAGCTCCTTGTGTCGACACTTGATTCTTCTGTTGAGACTTCAGCTGAGTGTCGACACATTCCCATAGTGTCGACACTTGTACTTAGAATATTTTGTTGATCTTGCTGTTCTTTGCTAAGTTTCGACACAGCTCCATGTGTCGACACTTTCTTCAAGTGTTGAGTCTTTAGTTAAGTGTCGACACATTGTTCTGGGTGTCGACACTTACTTCAAGTGTTGACTCTTCTGCTAAGTGTCGACACATTATTCTGAGTGTCGACACTTGTACTTAGTCTCTGCTGACTTTTGATGAGTGTCGACACAACACCAAGTGTCGACACTTTCTGGTGTAGACACAGTTCTTCTAGGTGTCGACACTGCTGTTAAGTGTCGACACTGCTTTACTGTACTTTCTTCATTGAGTGTCGACACAGCTCCTTGTGTCGACACTTTCTGTCTGGTGTCGACTCTGCATCCCAGGTGTCGACACAATGACTCCAAGTGTCGACACTGCTTGCCTGGGTGTCGACACAAGTCTTCTTAAGTGTCGACACTTTCCCTCTAGGTGTCGACACATGTACTTAGAAACTTTTTGCTTCAGTCCTGCAAATACTTAACCTGCACAAGTAACTCAAAATACATCAAATACATTTTGATGTATATCATTGAGTTGGGTGAGGCTTCTTCAAATCAGGTACATTTAAACCAATGTACCCAACAGGGGTCAACCTAGAAGATCAAATTGATCTAAGTCAACCCTACCTTAAGACAAGTCAAACCTAGCCCAAATGGGCTAACCCAAGCCCAAGCCACTTCTCCCTTAGGCTAACTTCACTTTTCATGATCATTATGACTAAGTGGGCTGCACATAGCCTATGGTGTTGACCAGTCAACATGGGTGACTAGGAGTGAGAAGGGAGCTTCCCTTCATGATAATGGTGGAGATAGAAAATTGGGGGAGAGGAAGGGAAGGGTGGGAGCCGGCCAAAGGTGGCCAACAACCAGTCTTAATGGCTGTAATCAACTCCTCTAGGGAAGAGGAGTTGATTCCAGCCGTTTCCCGGCCACCAAGAGGAAGATTCAGCCCCCCCCCCCCCCCCCCCCCCCCCACTCAACCCGAGGCAAGCTTTCAAGGGCATTAATGGCCATTGATGTTTGGCCTATCCCCTCCCCCAACTAATGATTTAAACACCATCAGGGACCTGAGAGGAACCCTTCCCACCATTTACCTGAGGAATTCGAGCTACTTGACTTCACTGTTGCAGAAATCCGGCCGGCGGCACCACTACCATGGCAACCCGAAGATCGACTCGCATTCAGGCCGCCAGGAAGGTCTTCCCGCTCTCCTTATCTCATGGGTAGATCGTAGGTTTCCTTAGGTTCAAGGTTCGGGCTCAATTGAGCCCGATCCAAACCATTGTTTTCATGGTTTTTCGGCAAAAAATTCCTACTAGAACCGCCAGAAAACACCCCTCCGGCGGCTGTGCCGCCGCCTGGCCACAGCCACCACCTCAACGGAGGTGGTGGTGGCGGTGGCCGGTCGGGGAAGGGGCTGGATCGCCGGCGGCAGAGCTTGTAAGTGGCTCCAGGCGGGATGAATCCTGGTGGTCGGCTCAAGAAAGGACATGAAGGGATTCCGTCCCTTTTGCTTCAAGATTCGTGCGGTTATGTGATTAAACTAAAGGAAATATATTTAATATAATGTGATTTATGTCACAGATTTTGATATTTTGGGTTTTAAATTTTAAAATTACTTAGGCTCACCTGGTGGCAAAACCTTCAACATTGAAGTTGTAGCCCTTTGGGTCTACCTTATTTTAAAATTTGTTTGAACCAATTTGGGTTCATGGTTTGACCAGGGCAACCCATTTTGGTGGGGCCTATACCTAGGGCTAGGCAGTCATTAAACTGAGTGCCCACACTTCATCCTTGGTCCAAACTACTTGAAAGTTTGGCAGGGAGTCTAACCTAGTTATACCTAGGGCCTGCCCTAAACTCAGAATTTTTAGAGACACTTTGCCTAAAGTTTTTTACTTTTATTTAATAATGCTAGAGTATTTTAATTAAGTGGTCTAAAGACATCCAAACCCTCCCAAATTTTAGTGAGTGATCTCTGGCATCAATACCTAGTTCTGTACAAAATTTTAACCCATTTGGATAGGTTTTGGCTAGGGAATCATCAAACCCTAGTTAGGCTTTAAGGTGGTATTCTTGATTAAAAGTGCACTATGGTCTTAGGGTGGTCCCCTCCCCTCAACAGAGGCTGAGGTTTTTGGACACTGACTTGGTATGGCCAATGTCACCCTCTTAAGGAAAATGGGTTGATTTAGGCTAGATTTACCCTAGGGTTCAACCTCAAACCCTAAGGAAGGACTGTTGGGGGTTGTGAAGGACATGGGGCCAAATGCCCTTGTATGGCCTTGAAAACTTAGTAGAATTGAAGGTAGTATAACCTAAATTCTCTAGTAGGAACCTTAGAGGACTTGGAGGAAGGTAGACACCTCAAAACCCTGACCCTAGTTTTAGGGTAGAAACACTATTTTGTAAATTCAGCCACTAAATTAAAGCTAAAGGTTGTGAAACTTGGGCAGAGTAAGTTTTAGACCATCTAGAACCCCTGATAATTTTATTAGAATTTTATGGGTTATATTTCTGGCGCTTTATTTGTTAATTACCAAAAGGCCCAAAATGATGTTTAAATTACTTCTAGTTATTCTGTTCATTTGAATCTGATGGAACTTTTTCAGAAGATAATCCAAGCCTAAGTGAATATCCCTGAATTTTATTATAATTTTTACTTGATTGTATTTAGTACTTCCTTCACAAGTTTTGAAAAGGGGCTTGTTAAAATAAAATTAATTATTGATGATTTATCTGTTGAAAAATCATGAGACTTAGGTTTTGATCATTTCTGGCCAGAATATACTTGTATAAATTTATTCATAATTTTTAGAGAGCTGTTTATAGCACTTCCTTTACAAGTCCATAATTTTGAGACCTTGATATTTAATTAATTCAGAGAATGATTCTTTCTAAAAAATTATGAAACTTTATCAAGAGGTTTTATGTGTCCTTATAATCATCCTGGAATTTTCTCTGAATTTTTGGAAGTATTATTGTTGTGCAACCCCTTAAAATGATTTATTATGAAATAAATTTGAAATAAATTTAAGGGCTTAAACCTTGCTGAAAATTTGGGAGATTCTGGATTTTTAGATGATTATTCATTTTGCATTTAACATAAATTTAGTGGAATTTTATCTTGTATAAAACTTGTACTTCATGTTCAAACTTGGAACTTTTGGTTATTAGAATAAATAAATAAATTATCAGTTAAATTATGAAAATTAGGAAATTATGGATTTAGGCTACAAATGACAGTATAGCCCTCCAATAATTATTATATGAGTACTGGATGAACATTTGGTATACTTCCCATTTTACGGGTCATATAGCTTAAGTGGTCTACATTTAGTAAAACTGCAGAAAATAAGTTGGAATATGAAATAGAGCACATGGGTTGGGTTTTGTTGGTTTGCTGTAAGGGATAAATAGAATTAGGAGCATCATTGGAAGATAAAATGAGTAGGGTGTTGTTTTGGCCAGGGTTTTGAGGCGCTCGGGTGCGACGATAGATCGTCCTCCCCGAGATGAGGTATAGTCAAATCACCCTAGGATTAACCTGTCGTAACATGAGAAAGTAATGGGTAAGGGAATCAACCAATAATAATAATAAGTACCTTGCGAAAGGAACGCTGGGCGTAATCCCAATATAGTTCCTAGTGCCCCTTGAGAGCCCTTCACAGGGAATACCGGGGGCAGTCCTGGGTTAACGTAAACTTTATTAACAAGCTGAAAAGAGTAACTTAGTAATTAGGGTTGCACATTTAACGAACACAGATAGCACAGGAAGATAGCTGGGAGCTTCGACTCGGATGGTTAAGAGACGGACGTTTGGGTCCGGGGAGCTTCGGCTCGATTGTTTGAGATGGACGTTTTGGTCCGAGGAGCTTCGGCTCGGTTTTTGATTACGCTAAATTTGCATGTGCATAAAAAGGAAAGGAAATTAACGTGGTGGGTCTTCGGTATTAGAGGGTCGATGCACCGAGGCCAATACGCTGACTGGGCAAGTGTGGTTAGCACTTCGCCAACAGAAGTCCGGTGCGCCAGCCGGCAAGAGTACGCAAGGGTCCGCTTCGTGCACCAAGCGTTGAGGCGTATGATAGGTCTGACCGGTAGTTCTTTATTGGTTTAGAGGTGGGCGATGCCCAACCCACCACTTCCATCTACCACTACGGAGGTATCTTGGGAGGTTACAGGCTCCAAAAAAGGGGAACTAAAGGTCTGTGTGCACAGAGTCGGGTGTGTGTGTTGCACTTGCATGTTCCATCATACCCACTTGCATGTCATAGCGTAATCGATTCATTTAACCCTAACACCTAAAGTATAAGTGGAATGGGACGCTTATACTTTTGGACCTGCAAAACGACCCCTTGGTCTATAAGCTTGTGTGGGAAAGTTTATAAATTAAGGTCAATTTTGATATATATATTCACTGTTGTTTGATAACCGACACCCCAATGTATAAATTGGTATGAGACTTTTTATACGATGGGAGCCTTGCAGAAGACCCCTTGGCTTATGTGTTCTCACATAAGTGAAGGTTACTTTTCATATTTCTGCTTATTGTCTATACCGGTTATAAAATTGCTAGTATAGGCCCGCTGTCATCTATTTTGATTATTCTCCACCTTCAAGTCCTCCCCTTTCTTCCTCGCCGCTCGGTGCCTAGGAGCCATGGGGGAAGGGGTGGGGGATGATTGGACTTAGTCTTTTAGACTAACGGTTTTTGAACCGCATCATTTTAGGGGATCGTGGAGCCCAGCATGGAGGAGCAGCCCCAGAGACCGGTGCGCTTGGAGGTGGGGCAGTCTAGCTCCGGAGTTCATACAGCCGGGACCGTGAGTCTCGACCTTGAGTAGTTTTTCTGCTTTTGCCTCCTCATGAGTGATTTATAGTGAGGATATGAAGTACCGGGCATAAGCCCGTATTTTACTACTCTGATGTGTTTTTCTGTGGACACTCCCTTCGTGGAGATTATCTTTATGATATGTGATTACCTGTGGACTGCTAGTTTGCATTTACTTTATTGTGCTACTTTTCTGTGATCGAATTGGCCGGCAGAATCGGTGCTTTGTGGTGATGACCCTTCAGGGCGTGAAGGAGTCACCGCAAAACAGCGGTTCTGGGCTTAAGACCCCGGTGTTGAAAAAAAGGGGGGGTCTTACAATAACTATGCGTGAGGTTTGTTTAAGTTAAAATTAATTATTACTCTATAGTTTCAGGTACTATATAATTGAAAACTCAAGGAATTTAATAATAATCTTAAGTACCTGTGATAACCTCCTCGTGGTTTCTCTGCTCCGTAAGGTCCAAAGCGTATATCTGGTCCTGATTGCGTTCCCTGCCATGATATACCCGGCCTCGGCCTCTTCCTCGGCCTCGGCCTCGGCCCTGCTGTGCTGGGGCCACTGGAGGTGGAGGAGGAGGAGGATGGAATCGATGCAGACACTACGACCAAATATGCCCGGGCTGGCGGCATCCGTAACAAACTACCTGCCGGTGACCATGGTCATCCTGTCTCCTCGGATCATGCACCTGTAGAGGTGGGGGAGCTAATGCTGGAGGAGGCCCCTGCTCCTGCCTGAAGTTGGGACGACGACGTCCCGCACCCTTCTTGTATCTGATAGTCCTGCCTCTCTGAGAGCACCTGCTGCTCTCTCCTGATGTCGACCCATCATACGGTCTCTTTCCTCTGTCTTGCACCATTAACTGGTCAGCCTCCACCTTCTTTGCCATCTCGATGATCTGTCTTGAGGTGCCATGAGAAATGAACAGCAAAGCCTGCCTCAAATCGTCCCTGAGGCCCCGGTAGAACCTCTTGGCATATCTCCTATCCTCAGTATACTGAATCCCTCCGAACCTGGCCAGATGAGAGAACTCTCTTTGATACTCGATCACCAATCTAGTCCCCTGTCTAAGGTTCAGAAACCTCTCCTCCAAAGCATCTTTGTCCGTAGTAGAGATGAAGTGATCCAAAAATACATCGCTAAACTCCTCCTACGATATGTCTGACATCTCCCAGTCTGCATATGTAGACTCTCGCAATGATTTCCACCATCTCTTTGCATGACCCTCTAGTGCAGAGGTGGCTAGAGGTACTGCCTCGCCGACCGGGCAGCTGATGCCTGCTAAAATCTCGTGTATGGCCTCCAGCCATTCCTCCGTTTTACCGCATCCTCTGTCCCACGGTACATCGGTGGGGACAGGCTCTTGAAAGCACTTAGCCAGCTCGACCCCGGATTTGGCTGTGGAGGCGGGACTTGCTGGGCTTTGAAGGCATCCAGGAAGCCGTCAAAGTCTGCCCCATCTCTGATTGTAGGAATGGAGTGGCAGCTGGGGGGGGGGGGGGGGGAGCCACATTTTGCGGCGCGGCGACCTGTGGAGGTTGCATAAAGGTAAGGTTAAAACAGAACTGGCCTAACTCATTGTACTTAGTGGACTGTTTTATGTGACTTTTACACATGGGCACACCACTGCTTCCGCTGCATAGTTTGTCCGCAAACTAATGCTGGGGTGTGGGTGGTCCTGTGTTGTGGACTTCTTTCTCATATGATCGTTTGTTCAAGTGATACCAGTTTGTAAGACCCCCCCTCCCCCTTACCAAGGAGGGCTACCGGGTCTTATGCCCACAACCGCCGTATAACGGTGGCACTAACGCACGGGTTAGTCGACACTGCAACACGCCGATCCTGCCAGCTGTTACGATCATATAACCTGTAGGCCAATATGAGAAATAGAAGTATAGCAGTGTAACAAATCTACTAGTCCACAAGTCACAGAGTACATATCATATATATGAAATGAAAGTACAAAAACATAGTCCACAATAGTACAAAAAAATGAAAGAGTAAAAAGGGCTTATGCCCAGTACATCATATCAACTCTCTCTCTCAAATCAAAGCGGAAGCTAAACTAATACATCAGAATTTGTCCCACCTGAGGAAGCGCAGTTGTGGTAGTAGCCTACAGTAGCAGTATCTACTCCTCAAGTCCTGTCTCCTCGTCGTGCTGGTGCTCCATCTCCACGGGCTCCTAAAATAGTAAGGTCACCGACCATTAGTAAAAAGACTAAGTCGTTTCCTCCGCACCTCGCCCCGCAACTCCTTGGCACCGAGCAGGAGGACGAAGCGGAGGACAACAAGGGGTAGCAAAGGTGGAAACAGGTGATAAGAACTAACTAGCAGTTGTAATGGGTATTATTATTCTACTCTAGCAGTTCTAAGTAATAGTACGAGTAAGTAAAGTGTAGTACTAGTAAAGGAGGTAAAGAGCAGAAAGTAAGATCAGAAAAGTAAAGTAAAGTAATCTACCATCACAAAAGTACCCTAACTTATATAAATGCCCATACAAATATATAAGTTAGGATTTCCAGGAAATTTAACTTATCATATAAAAGAGCCCATACTAATTTATATGATAAGGATCTATGAAGCGTATGACCTAATATGGATGAATGTTATGATGCAATTTATGTACAGACAAGTGCAACTCAAACACAACGACTCTGTGATCACAGACCTTTAGTTCCCACTTTTTGAGAGCTAGCATCACTCTCGGGTACCACCGCTGTGGCTACGGCAGTAGCGGAGCGGGCGTCTCCACTTCTAGGCCGGTATGCACACTACCAAACCTTAGACCCCTCTCATACGCCTCTGTACACATCCAAGGTGCACTCTAGAGTCTCGCGTACGTACTTTGCTGACAACCCGTCAGTCCTGTTTGGTCGGATGTGCGTTAATGAGGATCGTCCTCAAGACCACAGTGTAAAACAACCCACTGGCCCCTCTAACCCTCACAACCGCCTGGTGCACCGTACTGTCCATCGGTGTGACGAACGGCCAGTACCGCATGCCCCGCCACTATATTTATGCACATGCAAGTATTTCATCCCGAGCCTTCAGATCGCAGGACCAACCTGTCCTGAATCTCTCAAACCCTACACGGGTGAGCATTTAGCACAATCCCTCCAACCCATCACGGGTGAGCACATTTCACAAGTCTCCCTCCAACCCATCACGGGTGAGAATAAACCACAATGTCCTAACCTAATAGACTACTCTTGTCTATGGGTTATTATACTTAGTGGTTTAAGGTTAATCCCAGAACTGCCCAGGGTATACCCGGTGAAGGGCTCTCGGGGGCACTAGGAACTACGATGGGATTATGCCCAAAGTTTCCTTTCGCAAGGATGTTTATTTTAGTTGATGACTACCCATAATTCACCCCATCTCTCATTGTTTCTCTGGAACAATCCTAATGACTTAAGATATTACCGGAAAAACCGACGAACTTCAATCGACCTCCACTCCAGTTACTACCTAAGGACTTGCACTTTTACTCTCGTCACTAATAATACTACCCACCAGGGTTATTCACCAACTTCAATCTCTAGCTCAACGTCGATTTATCCCCCCGGTGGTCCTTATACTATAACTCATTTATGTTATACGCAGCCCATGACCTAATACCACCCCGAAATGGAACTTCCAATTCCTCTGACCATATGCCTCTAATCATTTATCCTAGGATGGTATGGGCCTACATGATGACTAGGATGAATTTCCATAATTTTCAAATTACTTACACCATTAAATTAATTTCTTTAAATGAGATTCCTAGTCGATTTGCACATGAAGTATTGTCAATATTAAACCTATTGTCCTAGAGATTCTTCCAGGTATATAATATGACAATTAATGGGGCCTACCAAAGTTTCATGCCTTTTCAATTCAGATTTATAATTAATTTCTATTTAATACTAAATCCACAAACCTAGCATTTTCCAAAGGAAGTACACAAAATATTATTTCAAAACTTTTAATTAATTCACAGAGCCTTGATAATAATGAAATTATACTATGTCCAGATTTTCATTTACATCTAGGTTCAAATGGCCTACACATGATAAATTTGAGTTATTTACAAAAATGTCATTATGGGGCCTAAGTACATTATTGGTCATTCCAAAAATTCTGAAATAATTACACAAGGTATAAAACATAAAATTACAGCAATATGAAATTTCTCAGATTTTTCAAATGAATATATCCATCATTTATACACAAAGTTCCATAAGGGTAAAATAGTCATTTTGTTCCTTAAACTACTTAAACTTCATCCAACAGAGATATGAATTATTTCTAGTATTTATTATATCACTCCTTAGTCCTCAACAGAAATTTACATTTTATGGTGTGGTTAAGCCTATTCTAAATTTATTTCCTAAAAAGGCCAAATTTCCAAAAATTCAAAATAATGGGATTTTTGTTCCCAAAAATTCAACCCTTACCATGAGAGGGGTATTACACCTTCATGTATCTCCATAATGAAAACCATGATCTTTAAATGTTCTAAGTTGGCTGAATTCACATTATTTTACTTTAGGCTAAATGCACACCAAGCCTAATTTAAGCCAACACATGCAAGTGGGTTTACCTAACTTGCTCTGGTCCATATGGGCTGAAAATTTAACCAAGCCTTAATAATGTCCTCATGGACATGCCACCAAAAATTGGGTCCCTTTGGAGTTGAAGTACTCCAAGAATCACCTAAACAAACCTAGGGGTATTTTAGTAATTTCCCCTAATTTTAATTCCAATTAATCCCATTTTTGGGCAGGGCCTACTTATGCCCTAAACTAGTTATTTCCCAAAATCCCAGGTCATTTGGGCCTCTGGATGAGCTTGGGCATCTCTTCCAATTTCTGTATTTTTGTTATTTGCAGCCCAAGACCATTCACCTTTTCAGATCTTGCAAGTGAGATATCTCAACATGCAAAGGGCTAAATTGACTAACGTTTCTACCATAGGTCTAATATACACCTAAGGGCAGGTCACCAAAAGTTGGGGCATATTAGAGTTGGTATGCTCCAAAACTCAACATAATTTGGTTTATCATATTTTGACTAAAATTATAGAATTATTTTCCCCACAAATTCCCATTTTTCGGGAGGGACTAGATATGCCTAATTAAGCCACATGCCCAAAATTTCAGTCCATTTGGACTTAGGGTTTGGTCAGGGCTCTCATTTTATTTTCTAACCTACCCTAGGACCAGCCCTAGTAAAATGGCTCTATATGGCAGTAGACGTAACCAAAATTTATGTGTAACATATCAAATTAAAGGTAACTTCAAGACCTACAATTTTCATGTTGAGTATCAGATCTAGCAATGCATCTGAGAGGCCTAAATTTAGCTTGCAAAATGACTGGTTTTATGTGACAATTATTTATTTAATACTATAGTTTCTAATTTGATTTAAATCAATCGGCCGCACGAATCTTAAAGCATAATTGATGGCATCCATTTATCTTACCCAAGCGTCCAACGGCTGAGATGGAGCTAACCTGGGTGATATTGCGGGGCCATTTCCAGCCGTCTGAGGCGGCGCCACCCCCGGCCAACGGTGCCATCGCCTTCGCAGTGGTGGTGGCTATAATTTGCTGGTGATGAGGTGGCGGAAAACGGCGGCGGCGGCGATCCCGAGCGGTAAGAAGAAGCTTGAAAAATCTCACATTTCTCTCATGGCATCGGGCTCAATTGAGCCCGATATCTCTCCCTAAAGATCAAGAAATCTAACACGGGTAGAGGTGAGGTGAAACGGACCTGAATGGCGGCACGGCGGCGAGGTTGGCAGCAGTTGGCCATGGTTGTACAGCTCCGATGATCTCCTCCTCAAAATCCCGATTCTCCACCGTTTGCTTCGATCCAGTAGTCGATTTCCACTCCTCTCCTCTCTCTGAAGCTGATGGTGGGGGTGATTTGGTCTGAGAGGGGGTGTATGGAGAGATAATCCCAAGGGGGGGGGGGGGGTCGGGTTGAGCTTTGGTTGCTCCACCCATGGTTCCAAGTGGTCACCATGCTCTAAATTCTTCTGGAATTGCCTGAGGAGGCCGGCCAGCAGGTTTAGGCAGCTGGACAACAGCTGCATGTGTGGCCATGTGGCCATCCTTCTCTTCATTACCCCTTCTCTCTCTTCTTCCTTTGCAAATTCCTTTTCTACCCATTTGCATGTACTCTCTTTCCTGATTTTGGGGGTTAGGAGTTGTCTTTGACCATTTGGGTTGGCCTTAGGCTGATTTGGATGGGCTTAGCCCAATGGGAATTGGCTTGGGTTCATTTCTCCCTTTTTGGGCTAAATGGGTTGACTTGGTTGACTTGAGTTGACTTGGTCAACCAAGGTGAGTGGGCTGACCCCTCTTGATGGTCATGAGCCTAGTGGCACCACCCAACTTGGGTTGGGCCAAGGGGGGTGCCCCACTTAGGCTAATTGGGCCTATAGGTATAGGTTTGACCAAATGAAGGCCATGGTTGACTTTGGTCAACTAGGGTCAAAGGGTTGACCTAATGTCATGCCCTAGGGTCCACTTAGATTGTTTTAGGGTTAGGGCAATGTGGTGGGGTCATGGTGTGGTTAGGGTTCCTATTTAGGCTACTTTGACTTTGTTTGACTTTGGTCCCTTAGTGGGCCCCACATGGCTACAATCCACTACCTAGGGTCAAGCCTAGCTAAATCCCCTATCACCCACCCCATGCCTAACCCAATCTAAGTGAAGGGGGCCTAGAAGTAACATGGGATGTTACACGTGCAGCTGGAGTTCTAGTCGTAATGCACCGAGATTGGCCCGTAGCCCCCCATTGTGTCAAGGCACGCATGCCTACGACTCTTACTATGTGCTCCAACAGACCGCACTTTCAGGTCTTACGTCGGACAGACATAGCGCAGGCCGGATCATCCACCCGCCGTTGCTCAAATCACCTTGCCATCACCGAGCACAGCGTACTCGCGGCTATATCAAAGGTGCGGGTCGGTTTCACCGATCCTGTTCTGGCATTCAAGCCTGGGTGCTTTCCTGGGTGCACGAGTACTTACACTTAGGACCCATTGCATCTCACACATCAGCTGGTCTTTCCTGGGTACACCAGTACTTCCTGCTACTCTCTTCACATGTATGACCCCGCAATTATCACAAATGTAAAGGGTATTTCCATGTCTTACCACGCCAGTACTTCCTGCTACTTCCCTTCACAGGTCCCCCATGAACACCAAGCAGTAGAAAGGGTATTTCCTGGACCTCTAATCCAGTACTTCCTGCTACTTCTTTTTGTAGATACAACCCAATAACACAGACATCACAAGCATCACAAGGGTATTTTCCTGGACTACCACTCCAGTACTTCCTGCTACTGCCTTTCACATGGTTAACCCATCGACTCCTATACGACACGTTTATCACAGAGTCATCTTCGGTTCGTATATGCAACATCACAAATCCAGACCAACCTGTCTAGATGGGCTTCACACAGCATGCCTATTCCATACTACATTTCCGGATCTATATGCCAAATTGGGGATTCCATGAATCAACCCAAAAGACTCCCACAACAAGCCACCCTCTGGTGGGGGAATCAGATGCACATGCCAAAAAGGAAGCCTTCACATGGCTAGGAAGAAAAGTCATTACCCTTGAAGACCACTTCGGTGCCATGAGCTCCTAGTTGGCTAGAAAAAACCGCAACAACTTTTCCTCAGCAAAGATGGTCTCGGATCTCATCTTGACACTCTCAAGCTCTACCAGCAATCAGCTCCACCTCCTCCTCCTTCTTCCTCTCCCTTTCTCTTTCTAAGTTTTAGAAAGATGAATGCATAAACATAATGAGAATTTTTTCTCAGTTTTCGGCCTTAAGGAAGCTGGGAGGACTCTCAGCTGTTAGATCCCAGCTGAAGAAAATGGATGGCCACGAAAAAGTTTAAAAATCACTTCTCGGGTCCGACAACACCTGTGACACGCCCGTGTCACAGGCCGTGTACTCTATGCGCTGCACAAACCGCCTTATCCCGAAACAGGTCACGACCAGGGTACACGCCCGTGTCGGCCCAGAAACGCCCGTGTCGCAGGGCGTGTTACTGCACTCGACGATCGTCGAGCTCATTTCGTCGACCAAAAGGGGGGAACACGCCCTCCAACACGCCCGTGTCGGATGGTACACGCCCGTGTAGTATGGCGTGTTTCCACTGTCAACCACGTTTGTCGACCAAAGCACTCGATTGTCGACCAGAGGGGACATGCCCTAGGTCACGCTCGTGTCACAGGGCATGTATATAACACCCCAAATCAATTTGGGTTCAGGCATGGGTGACACAGACTGGGACACGGGCGTGTCCCAGGGCGTGTCATGCTTGGGTTGAGCAGTTGAGTGTGGAATTGATGAAACTGGTCCGACGGAGGGAACACGCCAGGTGACACGGGCGTGACCCATCTAACACGGGCGTGTCAGTAGGCGTGTCCCCCAAGTCGACGAATTTTGGTCGACGATCGTCGAGTGCAGAGAACACGGTCTGTGATATGGGTGTGTCACATGGCGTGTCAGTTGCACGGGTCAGTCGGGAATGCGTGTGTATGAGGACACGGGTGTGTCCAGGTGCACACGGCCTGGGACACGGGCGTGTCCTAGGGCCGTATGCCTCTCGGGTGAAATTGAGATGGTGCTGAGTGTAGTACACGAGTGGTCCACACGGGTGTGTCTGGCATGACACGGGCGTGTAGGGTGTGACACGGCTTGTCACACGGCCGTGTACTGGCTGGATTTGACTCGGTTGACTGCCACTTAATTGACAAGGCATGTGACACGGGCGTGTCACAGGGTGTGTCAGGCCGTGTTCAGGATTTTCTGGAGAATTCTGAGCCATTTGATTCCCTGATCTTGGATCTAGTGGTTAAGCCTCCTTCCATGTGGAGTGAGGCCGGGAGAAGGGCATAAAAGCCCTCCTCTTCATCTTCTCCTTCTTCTTGTCATTTCAAGAGAGAGAGAGAAAGATAAAGGGAGAGCAAGGGAAAGAAAGGAGGAAGGAATCCAGCTGTTGGAGGAGCTGCGGAGTGCGGAGCGAAGATCTGAGAGCGTATTTGTGAAGGCAAAGCTGAGGCGGTGACTTCCATCTTGCTACTTCATGACGCCGAAGCGATCTTCGAGTGTAACGATCTCCTTCTTGGACATCGAAGTCCTTTATTTATGCATATGCGTGGAATTCTCCACCAAAAGGTGGATCTCGTAAGCGATTCCGTTGTTGAGTCTGCATCTAGAGCCGAAATTGTGAAGTATGGCATAGGCGTGTTGTGTGAAGCCCATCTGGACCGTTAGTCTGGATTGGTGATGATCCTGTGTAAACTAGAGAAGACTCCGTGGATTTGATGATATGAAATATATACTTTGTGTATTGGATGAATGAATGCTATGTGATGATGGTTATTGATGTGGGGAGGCTTTGGTTAAGATCCTGATTATGTTAAGAGATCAATGGGTAGCATGTCTGGGGGAAATGCGGAATGAACCCGTCTTGTTACACCACATGGTGTGGGTTGATCTGTGTTAGTGAGGATCGATGTGTGGCAATGTTAGGGAGGAAGTGAGGTGGACCCTACTTACTGCAGCACATAGTGTGGGTCGATCAGATATAGGTGAGGGGTCGATGGGTGGTAATGCCAGGGGAGCCTCAATAGACCTGGCGGCCACACCACATGGTGTTGGTCGATCTGCTCTGGTTGTTTGTGTATGCTGCGAGGTAGTACCTCTGAGTGGTATGGACGGGATGTCGCCAATAGTGAGATTGGTGGACTAGGATTGAACTGCCCCACCAACAAGTGAAGAGCCTCGATCGGCGATGTATGACTGGTATATCCAGTACACCAATAAGGTGCCCTGAGTGCACGAAAAATTTGGTGGATGCCGGTATTTGTGATATGATTGTGATTGATAGATTGATAGGAATGATGATGGCAATGCATAAAGGGAAGGAACCACTGCCCCGGGTAAGGGGTAGGGTCGTTATAAGTGGTCAGCTGAAGCTAACCATTACTTTGTTTACGGCTACTTTGTGGAAATGTGTTTGCAGGTACTGTTGCTTGATATGAAATGAGCGGACTGGAGGCTTGCTGCTAAAGGCCCTTGAAGGCCGTTCGAAGAGTGGTTGGATTTCATGTGTGGTCGGCCTGCGTGTCGATGTACGAAAATGTATTTGTGTAAATATAAACGTGTAAGGCCATAAGGCCATGTGTGTGTGTGTTGTATACATTCCTGGGTTGGATATATAAATTTGGAGTTTATATAGTAGTGGACATTATTTGAGTTGAATTCATGTTTACGTAAAATGATGTGCTTGTCTATGACATATGGTGTAGGGCCCTGGCCGGACCCACCGTTATATGCCATGTGCTGAGTGGGGGCGTTACAAAGTGGTATCAGATCCAGGTTGAGATTGTTTGGGAGGAGAGAACATAATTGAACTCACGAATGTCCACTAGGAATGTATTTCATGCACGTCAGGGGCATGAGTGTGTAGTCAATGTATACTTACCGTTATGCAATTGATGAATAATGGTGTTTTGTACATTGATAGGTTGCGAGGAGTGGTGCTGGGCAGTCTGAGCCCTAGCGGTTCGATGAGAGTACAACACCCGTTGAAGTGCCTACGCCTCATTCGGCGGAGACCATACGGGTAGTGATGGAGATAGTGCTTGCGGTATTACACGCACAGCCTACTGGGCAGGCAAGGCCTGCCGGGGTGCCAGTACGGCCCGGTGCAAGGCAAGGGCGCGCTGATGTTGTGGCGGATGAGCAACCAGCGAATGAGCAGTTGAAATGGTTTATGGAGTTTCACGCGTTTGTACATACATCCCGAGTGCTGGAAAAGGATTTGAAACGGTTGCAGGATAAAAAGAAAGTGGCAATGGAAAAATACAAATGCAAAGTTCCGCAATCGGAACAGTCGGAGTATAGGCGACGTGATTAAGAAGAGATGCAGGCTTGCCAAATCAACTGTGTTTTTGAGGGCAACCTCAAGACAAGGGTGTGTAGAGCCACACACGTGTTTTGACTGTGGCAAGAAAGGACATTTAGCCAACTATTGTTGCAGTGGTCCACCAAAGAGTGAGAAAAAGATAGGTGCGTTATATGAATAAAAGGGTAAATCAATGGCCAAGTCATCTGCATCCCGGACGTAACCTCGATTGTATAATTTGGAACCACAAGAGCCGCAACACTCAGTTGGTGAAATACATCCGCGAGTCTTCAATTTGGGACTGTAAGAGCCGATAAAATGATATGAATAGAGATATGATGTACTATGACTGATGTGCTTATGGGTTATATATGATGATGATACTATTATGGTATGTGGAATAATAACCGGTTGGTGCACGCTTGTGATATGGAAGTGATCACTCGATTGTGATATAGCTCGATGATGTGCTTGTTTCTCGATCACTTGATACATTTTGTGGCTGCATGTGCACAGATGGGACTTAGGGATGTCTGTATTTGCTGTATATATTGGTTTGTTAGCTCGCATATTCGAGTGCTCGGTTGCACATTGTGTGGTTATCTGGCTGATTGGGGTGAGCCAAATTTCGAGGACGAAATTCTTTGAAGGAGGGGAGGATTGAAACACCCCAAATCAATTTGGGTTCAGGCATGGGTGACACAGCCTGGGACACGGGCGTGTCCCAGGGCGTGTCGTGCTTGGGTTGAGCAGTTGAGTGTGGAATTCACGAAACTGGTTCGACGGAGGGAACACACCAGGTGAAACGGGAGTGACCCATCTAACATGGGCGTGTCAGTAGGCGTGTCCCCCTGGTCAACGAATTTTGGTCGATGATCGTCGAGTGCAGAGAACACGACCTATGACACGGGCGTGTCGCAGGGCTTGTCAGTTGCACGGGTCAGCCGGGAATGCGTGTGACCGAGGACACAGGTGTGTCCAAGTGCACACGGCCTGGGACACGGGCGTGTCCCAGGGCCGTGTGCCTCTCGAGTGAAATTGAGATGGTGCTGAGTGAAGTACACGGGTGGCCCACACGGGCGTGTCTGGAATGATACGAGCATGTAGGGTGTGACACAGGCGTGTCACACGGCTGTGTACTTGTTGTATTTGAGTCGGTTGACTGCTGCTTAAGTGACACGGCCTGTTACATGGGCGTGTCACAGGGCGTGTCAGGCCGTGTTCAGGCTTTTCTGGACAATTCTGAGCCGTTCGATTCCCTGATCTTGGATCCAGTGGTTCATCCTCCTTCCATGTGGAGTGAGGCCGGGAGAACGGGATAAAATCCCTCCTCTTCATCTTCTCCTTCTTCTTCTCATTCTAAGAGAGAGTGAGAATGAGAAAGGGAGAGCAAGGGAAGGAAAGGAGGAAGGAATCCAGCTGCTGGAGGAGCTGCGGAGTGCGGATCGAAGATCCGATAGCGGAATTGTGAAGGAAAAGGGGAGGCGTTGACTTCCATCCGGCTACTTCATGGCGCCGAAGAGATCTTCGAGGGTAATGATCTCCTTCTTGGACATCGAAGTCCTTTCTTTATGCATATGCATGGAATCCTCCACCAAGAGGTGGATCTCGTAAGCGATTCCGTGGTTGGGTCTACATCTAGAGCCAGAATTATGAAGTACGGCATAGGCATGCTGTGTGAAGCCCATCTGGACCGTTAGTCTGGATTGGTGATGATCTTGGGTAAACCGGAGAAGACTCCGTGGATTTGATGTTATTAAATATATGCTTTGTGTATTGGATGAATGAATGCTATGTGATGATGGTTATGGATGTAGGGAGGCTTTGGTTAAGCTCTGGATTATGTTGAGAGATCAATTGGTAGAATGTCTGGGGGAAATGCCGAATAAACCCGGCTTGTTGCAACCACGTGGTGTGGGTTGATCTATGTTAGTGAGGATCGATGGGTGGCAATGTTAGGGAGGAAGTGAGGTGGACCCTACTTGCTGCACCATATAGTGTGGGTCGATCGGATATAGGTGAGGGGTCGATGGGTGGTAATGCCAAGGGAGCCTCGATAGACCTGGCTGCCACACCATATGGTGTGGGTCGATCTGCTCTGGTTGTTTGTGTATGCTGCGCGGTAGTACCTCTGAGTGGTATTGACAGGATGTCGCCAATAGTGAGATTGGTGGACTAGGATTGAACCGCCCAACCAACAAGTGAAGAGCCTCGATCGGCGGTGTATGACTGGTATATCCGGTACACCAATAAGGTGCCCTGAGTGCACGAAGCATTTGGTGGATGCTGGCATTTGTGATATGATTGTGATTTATAGATTGATAGGAATGATGATGGCAATGCATACAGGGAAGGAACCACTGCCCAGGGTAAGGGGTAGGGTCGTTATAAGTGGTCAGTTGAAGCTGACCGTTACATTGTTTTCCGCTCCTTGGTGGAAATGTGTTTGCAGGTGCTGTTGCTTGATATGAAATGAGCGGACTGGAGGCTTGCTGCTAAAGGCCCTTGAAAGCCGTGCGAAGAGTGGTTGGATTTCATGTGTGGCCGGCCTGCATGCCGATGTACAAAAATGTATTTGTGTAAAGAGAAACGTGTAAGGCCATTAGGCCATGGGCGTGTGTGTTGTATACATTCCTGGTTTGGATATATAAATTTGGAGTTTATATAGTAGTGGACATTCTTTGAGTTGAGTTCATGTTAACGTAAAATGCTGCACTAGAATGTAATGAGTTACGGTGCGAGTAGATTTTGATTTCCACAAGTAATTCCGCCGCCTGTCTGTCATATATGGCGTGGGGCCCTAACCGGACCCACCATTATATGCCACTTGACGAGTGGTGTCGTTACAGTGTACCTCCCGAACACTTTGTCGAACGCATTTTCGTCAAACTCGCGACGTCTACGCACCCGAGAAGGACACGCCCTAGGACACGCCCGTGTCCCAGGCCGTGTCACCCAAAATTTTCCCATTCTGAAATTTGGGTTGTTACATGAACGCACTCCGGAGACAATACAAACTTCAGATCCTTATTTGTCAGGGTAGTGAGGGGTTGTGCTATCCGTGAGAAGTTCCCCACGAAGAGCCTGTAATAGCCGGCAAGCCCCAGAAAACATCAGACTTCTGACGTAGTAGACATCATAGGCCACTCCCGTATCGTAGATACCTTCACCGGATCTACTTCAATTCCCTCACCACTAACCACATGACCAAGGAATGCTACCGAGAATAGCCAAAACTCAAATTTGGAGAATTTCGCATACAGTTGGTTCCTCCTTAGCGTCTCCAAAACATATGAAGATGCATGAAATGATCCTCCTTGCAATGTGAGTACACCCTTATATCATCGATGAAGACTATCACAAACTTGTCCAAGTACTCTCTGAATGTCATGTTCATCAAATCCATAAATACGGATGGCGCATTCGTTAGCCCAAACGTCATGATGGTGAATTCATAATTCCCATAACGTGTGTTGAATGTCGTCTTGGGAATGTCTCCTTCCCTTATTCTCAGCTATTAGTACCCAGATTTCAAATCTAGCTTTGAGTACACAATCGACCCGAACAGCTGATATAATAGATCATCAATCCTTGAGATCTCATATTTATTATTCTCCGTCAGCTTATTCAATTCTCGGTAATCAATACACAGTTGTAGGCTCCCATCCTTCTTCTTAACAAAAAGGACTGACGCTCTCCAAGGCGACGAACTTGGATGCACTTACCATTGATCTAACATCTCTTGAAGCTGTACATTCAATTCCTATATCTCCTTAGGACATAAGCAATATCAGGAGTATGACACAGGCTTGGCATCTAGCACTAGATAGATGGTGAAGTCGATCTCACGTTGAGGTGGTGCTCCGGGGAGATTTTCAGGAAAAACATCAGGAAACTCTGATACAACCGGGATACTATCCAGACCTGGCTTGGACTTCGAAGCCTCCACTAATGTGAAAAATAGCTCTGCACCACTATAAACTTTCTTAACCACTAGGATAGTAGACATCAAAGTCTGTCTTGATCCCTTCATGCCAGAGAATGTCGTCTCCCACTCTAGATCGACTCCCAATCTTACCACCTTGTGATTGCAATCAATGTACGCAAGTTGCTCTAAGAGCTAGTCCATGCCAAAGATTACATCAAACTCCACTATCGGTAATAGTGATGCTTGCAAGTCAAACTCTTGACACCCAAACAGTACCTTCAAGTAGAAAACTCTATCCGCGTGCATAGAACACCCATTAGACAGCAGCACATCCAATTTATCCAATGCTATTGAAGAAGGAACTCCGATGCGCGATACAAATTCGTCAGACAAAAAGGACTGTGAAGATCCCGTATTGAACAGTGCGCTCGCCGGAATATTAAAGATCAAAACAATGCCTAGCACAACCAGTAACATGCTAACATACATAAGGCAACAAGTATGTAAAGCTAAATGTGCAATTCATGAAATCATATCTGTCACCACATCAGCCTGCTTTATGGCCTCCTACGGACCAAGGTTGTAAACTTTAGGATGGGTTGTAGCGTAATGGGATATGGTTGACTCCACCGCCTTTCCCTTCTCCACATAAGATGCTCCACGCTTCTTCTCTGATTTCGGGTGCCCACTCCAACATTCTCGGGCAATGTGTCCATGCTTGCCACAATTATCGCAAGTAACAGGGCCTCACACTGTAGTCAGTCCAGACGCACCCGAAGGTGGGGCTAGACCAGAAGTCCAAGCTTTCTTGTTCCAATTAGGAAACCCAGACTTTGACGTGTACGACACCTTGAAATCTGACTTCATCGAGCTTGAGTTCTTCTTCTCTTGAACTCTCTTAATATCCTTCTCCAGGGATCGGGAAGTATTGACCAGAGTTAGAAATCCCTGCGACATCGAGCCAGAGTGGAGTATCCTTAGATCATAACGCAGACCCTCGTAAAACCAGTTGGTCTTACGCTCCTCATCAGCAAAAGTAACTCTAGTATAACAACCCAACCTAATGAACTCGTGTTGATACTCATCAACGCTACTATCTCCCTGCGTTTGTCTCTGGGACTGATTCTCCATGTCTATCCTCTGCATCGAGAGGAGGTATCTAGCCAGGAATAACCTCGAGAACTCATCCAACGAAACATCGGTGTGTTGTCGTCCAACCAAGAGATGTAGTTCCAGTTATTCCCACCACAGTCACGCCTCTCCATCCAACAGGAAAGCGGTTATGGTTGACTTCTGCCATTCCTCCATTTCAGTCGCTGTCATGACTCTCTTAACATGAGAGCGCCAATCCTCGACCTGGTTGGCGTTCCAATCACCATAAATAATGGAGGATTGAAGCTCATCACATGTTTGAGATGCCTTTCTGTCGCTCTTATTTGCACCACAGGTTCTATAGCCACTCCTTCCACCACTCCAGGATCAGTCACACGAAGCGACACTTGCTCCACAACAGGGGCAGGAGGTTGTGCTTTCCTACCTTGCTAGGCGTTTATCATCTTAAACACTGGCTCAACAACATGTCTTATCGTCTCTACCGAAGGAGGGTTTGCAGGCGCATCATTAGCTGTACTGCTTTCCATAGAGTTCAGATGTTCCGACTGTCCAGCACCACTCCTGGTCACCTATTATCGCAGGAAACACCAATAAGTTACTGTGCAACATTGCAAAAAACAAGCATTGAAACACGCAGGTTCCTCAAACATGTGTATTTTTCATTCCTATGTGGACATTCATGGGTTCTTTTCATGTTATAATGATGACGCACGTGACTGTGCTCACCACCTCTTAAAAAAAATTTGTCCACGAATTCTCCAAAGATAGACCGAAACCATATTCTGATACCAAATTATAACACCCCCATCCGTCACATGGGATAAAATAGAAGGTCCGGCCGGGGCCCCACGCTATATTCCACGAACAGTCAGCGTAGTTACAAATTAATACCAAAACAATAAGAAAACATATCGAAACCTAACACAGAGCATTCTAGCGGAAGGTTTTAAAAATGTTAGAAGAACCCATCACAGAATATGAACGTCCACTATAGACCAAAGCAGGAATGAAAGAACATTACACAAAGGGTCTTGGCCTTACTGCCTTACAACGTTCAACTTGAATTAAAGCGTTTTACATACTTCGCCACGCAGGTCAGCCATACATGAAAATAGTAAATGTAAACACTTACTCTTGCCTTCGGGGGCCCGCACAACATCATGGATTTAGCCCGCTACTTTCCACTTGGCTCACCTGTTCTTGTAAGAATAATCCACCGCACTGTAACACCGTAAACTCCATAGTTGGGCAAAATTGGGTGTCACAGCACGGGACACGGGCGTGTCCCCGGCCGTGTCCTGCTCGGGTGAGCAGCCGGCGAGTGTTCAACAAAAATCCATTCAACAGAAGAATGAGGGCACACACCCTCTGACACGGGCATGTCAAAGGTTGTGTCCTCTACGGGTCGACAACTTCAGCTCGACTAAATTGAGCTGCGGCGTGTCTAGTGCCGTGTATGGGCACACCGCCTGAGATATGGGCGTGTCACAGGACGTGTCCTTTTTGGGATGTGTCCTTTTCGGATGGAGTTGTTACATTTTTAGTTTCAGCTGTCTCGGTCATTCCCTTTCGAATTCATGGTCGAATTCTTTTATGGGGTGGCGAGCACGTGTCAGTGCAAACCACATTAACACGATTGAACTCTTGAATGTCCATTGAGGAATGCATGCAAAGACACTTGTTTGGGTAACCTGTGCGTTCCTGGTATTGCTTTTGGCAATATATTTGTTGCTTACTTGTGTATTAAACGACTGTAGGAGACTAATGCGATGGCGTGGTAGCAGGAACCCCACCATTCGATGGGAAGTATGACATCAACTGTGGTACCAACGTCTCCTCCATCGATAAAGACGGATCGACTGATTGCTGATGTGGTTTTTGCAATGCTCAAGGCTTACCCTGAGGGACAAGTGTAACCCTCTGAACCGGTCCTGCGTCCTATACCGGTCAGTGTAAGCGAGCAGACGTCGAGGGGAAACACATCCACTTCGTCGGTAAACGTGTGCTTAAGCCAAGGAGAGGACACGGTTGGGGAGTACTTTCACGCATTTGTTGCAATGAGACAACAACCAGAGTTTGTGTTTGAAACCGAGGAGACAAAGATCAATCGATTTTATGATGGGCTCCGTCAGGAACTTTGTTTCTTATTGATGGGTCCTAAGCTATTGGGCTTCCAACCATTGGTGGAGTCAGCTAGACTCTCGGAGATGGACTTGACGAGAGCCCAGCAAATGCCTGCGCGAGCCCAGAAAATGTCTGCGACAAGGGAAATGAGAGCTCCAAGGGTTGGAAAGTCTGCTCACCGTAAGAGGCAGAGACGTGAGACTCGCACTTGTTATACTTGTGTCGAGCAAGGATATATCGCCCGAGACAGTTGGGATGGTGCTCAACAGCCAATGAAGCAATACAAGTGTTACGTTTGTGGTGAAGCAGGACATAAAGCACGAGACTGCCAAAGTGACTCTTAGATAAGGAGGAACTGTCGACTTGAGGTATATAAATAACTGTGCTACTCGTGTACTTGTGGATTAGGCAGGTGTTGTCTGTACAATAAGCAGTGTTGCTTGGCAGTTTCCACTCCTATGTTTATGCTGTATGCATACAATACATGTATGTGTGGACTAAATGTGTTTGTACGTTACTCATGAATATGAATAGACAGTTGATTTTCTATTACATGGGGACAATTTCGCCCATCATTGTCAAGAGTTGTTGACAAATGGTTGAACAGAATATAGGAGCGTCTTATGTGGAAACGAGAAAAGCATTGGTAAAGTCCTCTGCATCCCAGGCGCACTCCTATGCCTTTACTCCTAGCGTTGGCACAAGTGATAACATCGTTACTTGCTTTTCTAATTGCATACTGTGTGTGTAGCCTGTGTGTGTGATGTGATTTGGAATACACTGGTGAGAGCATTTTTGATCATGGATGGATGTTCTTACTGAATGAATGGTTTGCAACAAGGTTGCACTATGGCGGTGCATCTTGGACATCGTGATTTGTGTTTGGACGCACCTGCGCTACCGATATGGGAGCTTGCGTATGTGTTGTGTTTCCTAAGGATCTTCCTGGGCTACCACCCCAGTGAGAGATCGATTTCTGTTCTATTTGTCCCAGGTACGAAACCTGTGGCCCACTCGATGTATCACGTCACGTCGAAGGAATGGCTGAGTTGAAAATCCAATTGCAAGGGTTGCTGGCGCAGGGATGTATACGCCCAAGTATGTCACCTTAGAGCGCACCTATTCTTCTTATGAAAAGGAAAGACGGTGATTTGCGAGTATCTATTGATTCTCTTGAATTGACTAAGATGCAAGAAATGAGTAAGCAGCCGATTCCACGAATTGGTCGATCAGCTGGTGGGATTAACCATCTACCCCAAGTTGGATGAGAAATTTAAGGAGTAACCATGAAGCATGCGGGAAGACGACCTTCCCAAGGCTGCATTTGGCACACGATATGGTCATTATGAATTCACGGCAATGTCGTTTAAGCTGTGAAATGCGCCCTCGTTGTTCATGGCCCTGATGCACCGAACGTGCCAAGAGTACCTGGACTTGTTTGTGATCGTGTGTATTACTGATATTTTGAGGTACTCTCCTCTAAATCTGACGCTGATCACGAAAACCACTTACGTTTGGTGTTGTAGACTTTGCAAAGTAATAAACTCGATGCCAAGGTCTTGAAGTGTAAGTTTTGGCTATCATCGGTGACTTTTCTGGTCTATGTGGTAAAGAGAGAATGCATAGCAGTGGATCCGTCAAAAATAAAGAGGAGCCATACAGAAGTGGCTGATGTTGTCTTCAGTGGCCGAAGTTAGGAGTTTCCTTAACCTGGCATGCTACTATCGACAGTGTATTGCAAACCTCTCGCGGATTGCTTTGCCTTTGACCACACTGATGAAAAAAGATCAGAAGGTCAGTTAGCCGCCAGAGTGCACACGAACTTTGAAAGAACGAAAGAGTCGACTAACCAAGGCGCCTGGGTTGACGTCGCCATGTGGTAATGATGGATGTGAGATCTTCCGTGATGCTTCAGGAAGCGGCTTAGGCTGCGTTCTTCTACAAAATGGGAAAGTGATTGCTTATAGCTCACGCCAATTGCATCCCGGCCACAACTTAGAGTTGGCAGCGGTGATCTTTGCTCCAAAGTTATAACAGCATTATCTTTATGGCGTGAAAGTGGAGATCTATATGGACCACAAGAGCCGAAACATGTAAATGCAACAACGAAGGTGTGCAGAGTTTCCTTAGGGACGACACCTTTGAAATGCATTATACTCCCTGGAAGGAAAACGGAGTCATTGATATCCTGAGTTGGAGAGTTCTGTCAAGGGTAAAGTGGATACAAAGGCACCATGAACGACTAATCCAGGAGTTGGAAACGTTAGACCTTTCTTGTGTCGACAAGAATGCTACATCCGGTGCATGTTTGAACTGGACGAAAGTACATCATGACCTTGCAGACAGGGTTCGACAAGCAATGAAACTGGATGAAAGTCTCCAACACTATGCTAAAGTTGGGCCAGATGACAAAGGCTCCTGAGACGACGGTCTTTTGCGGAAAGAGGACCGGTTGTGCGTCCCAAATTTGGGTAAGTTGAGGAAAGAGCATACGTAGTAATCCAGTCACCCTGGGAGCACAAAGATGTTTAGAAATTTGAAGAAGCTGTTCTGATGGCCAGGACTGAAGAAAGATGTCGTTCATTATGTGGACAAATGACAAACTTGTGTGTTGGTGATGGCGGAATGCCAGAAGCCTGGCGATTTCTGGAACTCGTTGCCGATTCCGGAAGGGAAGTTTGTTACGATTTCAAAAGGGCTTTCATGCCCGAGTTGTCGAGATCTCAACACGGAAATCGTTCAGTATGCGCGATTGTAGACCGGTGGACGCGATTGGCATACTTCCTTCCGAACAAACAGGACGATTCCGTGAAAATTTTGGCACAACATTATGTTGAGCAGAGTGTACAGCTACGCAATGTTCCTCAGAGCATCGAAAATGAGTGTGATGAACGGTTCACATCAACTGATTGGAGGTTAATCCATTAGCTGTGGGCATAAAGTTGACGTTCAGTACAGCCTTTCAGCACCAAACCGATATCCAAATTGAGCGGACTAACACGATAATGGAAAAAATGCTCTGAATGTGCGTCTTGCCCTTGACAAGAGATGGGAAGATCCTCTCTATATGGTGGAGTTTGCCTATAATAATATCTACCAAGCGAGCATCGATATGGCACCTTATGAAGCTCTGTATGATTGGAAGTGCCAATTCGCTTGGATAGAAGCAGGCGAATCCAAAGTGTCTAGGCGTAATGAAGTCAAGGAAGAGAACTCGACGAGACACACTATCCGTGATAGGCTACTGGTAGCCCAAGAGCTTCAAGAGAAATCCTGCAACGCCAAGTACCGGAACATGGAGTTCGCGGTAGGCGATTGAGTATACTTGTCGACCACACCCTTCAAAGGCGTATCCAGGATTCAACGTCTGCAAAACTTGAGTTCATGCTACCATGGTCCATTTGACGCGGTAGAGCGAGTTGGGGAAGCTACATCTCGACTAGCTCTTTCGGCAGACTTGGGTGGATTACAGGATGTATGTCACATCACTATGCTTGGGAAGACCGTTTAAGATCCAGCTCAGGTGATCGAGAATGATCATGTGCCAGTGGATAATGGGCTAACGACGAAAGTTCGGCCCATTCAGATCGAAGATCGTGCCGATAAACAGTTACGGAACAAGACGGTCGGGATGGGCAAAGTCCGGTGGGACAATTGCGGTTGTGACAAACTCACATGGGAGCGAGAGCAGACCATGCGAGCTGAGTGTCCCAAGCTCTTTGTGTAACTGTTGTGTAGTGCGTGTTACGTTGTAGTAAACAATAAAACCTCCTCTGTTGAGTTCCTTACTTTATGCAAATTTTGGGTACGAAATTTTTGTAAGGAGGGGAGAGTTGTAACACCCTAAATTCCAGAGTTGCGAAAAATTGGGTGAGACGGCCTGGGATACGGGCGTGTCCCAGGGCGTGTCCTGCTCGGGTGAGCAGCCGGCGAGTGTTCGACGAAAATCCATTAGACGGAAGAATGAGGGCACACACCCGCTAACACAGGCGTGTCAGAGGTCGTGTCCTCTGCGGGTCGACGAACTTTAGTTAGACGAAATTGAGCTGGGGCGTATTTAGTGGCGTGTATGGGCACAAGTCCTGGGACACGGGCATATCACCGGCCTTGTCCTTTTCGGGATGTGCCCAAGGCCTTGAGGCCTGGTGAACACGGGAGGGACACGACAATGTCTTAGGGTACACGGACTGTGACACGGGCGTGTCACTGGCCGTGTCCCCCTCAGGTATATCTTGATTTTTTGCATCCTATTGTACACTGCCCCAGACACGGGCGTGTCTGAAGGCGTGTCAGGTGACACGGCCCGTGACACGGGCATTTCACATGGGTGTGTACTGAACTAGATAAGTCGGTTGAGCAGCGCTTGAGGTACACGGCCTGGGACACGGGCGTGTCACAGGCCGTGTTAGACAAAAATAGAATTTTGTGGTAAAATCGTGGCCGTCCATTCTTCAGCTGTGATCCAAGGGCTGAGGTGCCTCCCTACTTCCTTAAGGCCGTGGATGAGAAGGAAGTTCTCATTTTCATTTTGGCCATCATTTTTCTAAACTCCTAGAGAGAGAAAGGGAGGAAGAAGGAGGAGGAGGAAGAGGAGCTGGCCACCAGTGGTGCTACGGGGTTCCGGCAAGAGATCCGAGGATAGCGTTGTGAAGGAAAAGCCATTGTGGTTCTTTCCAGCCAGTTAGGAGCTCATGACACCAAAATGATCTTCAAGGGTAACGACTTTTCTTCCTAGCCATGTGAAGGCTTCCTTTTTGGCATGTTCATCGGATTCCCCCACCAGAGGGTGGCTTATTGTGGGAGGCTCTTGGGTTGATTCATGGAATCCCCAATCATTTGGCATATAGATCCGGAAAAGGAGTACGGAATAGGCATGCTGTGTGAAGCCCATCTGAATAGGTTGGTCTGGATTGGTGATGTTGCATATATGCACCGGAGAAAACTCCGTGATAAACGTGTAGTTTAGGAGTCGATGGGTTAAACCTGTGAAGGGCAGTAACAGGATATACTGGAGTGGTATTCCAGGAAAATACCCTTGTGATGCTTGTGCCGCTTGTGCTATTGGGTTATACCTGTGAAAGGGAGTAGAAGGAAGTACTGGATCGAAAGTCCAGGAAATACCCTTTTGTAATGCTTGTTGTTCAGGGGTGGTACCTGTGAAGGGGAGTAGTAGGAAGTACTGGCGTGGTAAGCCAGGAAACCACCGTTGATACATGTGCTATTTGTGGGGTTGTACCTGCGAAAGGGAGTAGCAGGAAGTACTGGTGTGCCCATGAAAGTCCCCCTGATGTGTGATATGTAATGGTTGTGATGATAAGTACTGGTGCGCCAAGGAAAACACCCAGGCTTTATGCCAAACAGGCTCGGTGAAACCTACCCGTGCCTTTATTTAGCCGCCAGTACGCCGTACTCGGTGATGGAAAGGCGATTTGAGCAACGGGTGGTTGATGATCCGACCTGCGTTATGTCCATTCGACATGAGACCAAAAAGTACGATCTGTGGGAGTGCATAGCGAGAGTCTTAGGCCTGCGCGCCGTGATACAATGGGGGGCTACGGGGCAATCCCGGTTCACTAAGACTATAAACTTCGGCTGCACGCCATGGAGTAAATGCTCAATGTTTTACCGTTGGGTCGCGACCCTGATACGGTGGTGGGCAACTGTTTCGCCGGTACACTAAGAATGTGCCCAGAGTGTACGGACTTATGGGCCGCATGGCTGACGGTTGTCATGGAATGTATGTGTGTGAGAGAATAATGTATGAATATATATATATATATATCTGCCTGTGAAATGCTATGCCTGCAGGAAAGAAATACCACTGCCCCGGGAAAGGGGTAGGGTCGTTATATAAGTGGTCAGCTGAATGTTGACCTTTGCCTTGTTTGCCACTGTTGGGTGGAATGTCATTACACAGGTGGTGGAGAACCAAGCAGGAAACATAAAGGCTGAAGACCCAGCTATTGATGTTGCTGCTGCTGCCGCTATCCCTTGAAGGCGAAGCAAATGCTGTGTTTTATTAATATGTGGCTGGCCTGCGTGCCAATGTTCAAAGACATAGTTGTAAAGAGACTTGTAAGGCCGTAAGGCCACCTGACTTTGTTTTGCTGACATTCCTGTTGTATATAAGTGTGTTGTTTATATGGTGGACATTCAGGGTGGCGTTCAAGTTAGGTGTTATAGGCTTCCGCTAGAATGCATATATGTTAGGATGCGCAACTCTGGTATCACTTCATAACTTCGCCGCCTATTTTGTGGTATATGTTGTGGGGCCCCGACCGGACCTTCTACTATATACTATATGAACAGATGGAGTTGTTACACGCACGGTGGCAAAACAAGGAAAAGGTCAACAAATGCTGACCAAATTATAAAAACCCTGCCCCTTACATGAGGCGGCGGAGCTCCTTCCATGCAATTTGTTAGCAAAACCAAAAATAGTAATAAAAGTGCAATTTAAGCACACTTCACCATAGGCGTAGAGACTACGGCCACACACACCATGCTCTTAGGGCATATTCTCGGTGTCCGGACAAAAACCAGGGATGCATCACCGTTCTCCAGACGACGACAACATGAGCATTTTTGTAGTCTTTACGGCCTGTGCAAGGCCAAAGACCTATAACTATGCTGCGAAATGCATCACTACCCACAGGACAAAAACCAGGGATGTGGAGGGGCGAAACTGCTCTCAAAATAAGGCATAGAATGAGCAGGCCCCATCGCAAAATCAGTCGTAGGTGCCATCTCGTCGATAGGAGTAATCGCTGCATCCCATACAAGAGCGCCCATGAATTCCTGATCCTCTTTTTGCTAGCTACCACAAGAGTGATCGTCATCACTCAAGGGAAGCTCGTAAAAAGGGACCGAGGGACCTATGAAGGATCCATATGCAGCGAGAGTTTCTTCGGTAATCTCAACGGGTAAAGAGTGAGCAAGGTGCGTGATGTCAGTGTATGGGCCAGGCAACACCCTAGTAGGCCTGTCCACACCAGTCTTCTGTGAACGGGAGGATGTTGCGTGCACGCCCTCAGAGGGAGAAAGCTCGCACAAGCGAGGGCAATCCTTCACCATGTGGCCTACACCTTGACATAGCAAACATCGAATACAATGCTCGGCATTCATAAAAGCCATGGCATCGATGTATCGGTGCAAAATGTCAAGTAGACGGCACTCAGCTACAGAATATGTCGCGAACAAAAATAATTGCCAAAAAATTGCTACATAGCTAGAATAAAAATAGCACAGATCTACTATCTAAACCAAAAATCAGAAGAGGGCAAAAAGAAATAAGCAAAATAAAAATTCTAACAACTTAAGGAAAGAAGAAACATAAAATATACAAATGGAAAAGGGCTTCGATCTACTATCTCCCTCTCCAAAAACTCACGCGACTGTGCTCCCCGGCAACGGAGCCAAAAACTTGATTCATTGGACGACAAGTGTACCGGTCGCACAAGTAATATAATATGGGTGAATTTCCCCAAGTATCGATCTCTTCAAGGAACACAATAAGGTGGTGTTAATTTTGAGGAGGACTTGAGATTGAAGTCCTTTGGTCGGACCTAACTAAGTGGGATTTTGATGGTAGCGGAAACAGAAAATAAAACACTAAGAAATACTCCTATGCAACGCCGCTATGCGAAGCTTCGCCAGGCGGGATGGAAGACTACAAGGGCCGCTATGCACCGAATCGCTAGGCGGATGGACCAGTAGGCTTGCAGATGAGGTGGTTAGAACGGCGGAATGAGGGTCAAGAGCACCTCTTCGCTACACACGCCTCTAGCAATTTCTAGAGCGGCAAATCCGGATGTGGTGGCGGAAGGAAATAAAGGCGCACCTCAAGCAAATAACGAAAATATAAAATCACATAGACAAGATTGTATACAAACATTTTACAAACTAAACATACATCATCAAATACAAGAGATTAAGATACACTATCTACAACAAGAGAAGAAAATTGTGCGAAATTGACCGGATCTGAGGTCTTGCGGAGGATTCACAGAAGGAATCACCGAGTTGTCAATCCGCGTGCTAGTTCGGTCCTCAATTACGTCCGGGATAGAGGAGGCTGTCACTCACTCCCAATGGACCGGTCTTCTTCGTGTCATGATCCGATGGAGGATGGCACAAACGTCTTCTAGCTTGATGAGAAGGCTAGGTCAAAGTCTCCTTGGAGGTCAAGGATGAAGGAGGAGGTCGAGAGGAAGCTCCGGCTTTGATATGGCATTGAAAGCTTGCCCGGAGCACCTCCCTAAGGCGGAAGATGAAGGGAAATGACGGAACCCTTCCTTGGAGGCGGATTACAGCAGAGGAGAAAAAACTCTGTCCCAATGGAGGAAAATCTACGCTTTAAATAGAAGTAGGTCAGAAAATTAGGCACACACGGTTTGGATTACGACCGTGCGTTAACCGTGCGTTATTAACTTGCAGGCCAAGCTTGTGGAAGATGAAGCGCTGATCCGTGGGTTTTACTTCGTGCGCGGGCGCTTCCGCCCATACTTGAAGGAAATCGTATAGGTAGCGACGAAAAGCAGGAAAACAGGAAAATACGATGGAACCATGCGTTTTACTCGCGCACGGGAGCTTCCGGCCGTTCGTGAACAAATTGCACGATTAAACACAGAATGGAAAATACAAAAAAGCTACAGGAAAACTGTGCATTTCCTTCGCGCACGGTTCCGAAGAAACCATGCGTCAACCGTGCGTGATGATCGTCGAGCTCAGCTTGACGAAATTCGTCGAGCTCCACTCGACGTTTGTCCAGCACAAAAAAAAACGCACAATCACAAAGAACCGTGTGCTAAGAAAATGCATGACCGTGCATTTTCCTCAAACCTGCATTCCAGCCTTGGGAAAAACGCACCACCCACATACAAATAAATAAAAGCAAAGAGAACCCTCAAGCGTCACAGAAATGCAGTGAAAATAGCCGGAAATGGCCATGGGGAGCACCATGTGCATACTCCAAAAAATAGAATGCGCAATTGCACACCAATGGGCTAAAATAGTGCACAAAATGGTCAATGACCGGCCTATATAATTATAACCGAATACCAGTTGAAATGTAGTGCATGAGCGAGAAAACAAGCCCAGATGAGTCCGAAAAACCCTATATAAATCAGTCTCATCAATACTCCTTGGGGGAAAGATCTTCGATACCCCTGCCACAGTTTTGAGGATGCCAGAATTCATTCTCATTCTGGGCATGGCGTGGCTGGATTGGCATTACGCAAGAATTGACTGCGCGGAGAAACCGATTTACTTGAGACATGGAGAGACTGAAGTCATTTTCCAAGGTATAATATTCGCTCTGTAACACCCCCTATCCGTCGCATAGCATATAGCAGTAGGTCCGGCCGGGGCCCGACGCCATATACCACAGACAGACCGGGTGGTTACGTATGGAAACCATCCAACCAATCTCAACGTCCTACACAGAGCATTCTAGCGGAAGCAGTTTATATAAGTTGTAAACAAGAACCCAGCATTAGAGCACGAATGTCCACTAGTACAAAATTAGGAATGTATACAAAATACCCAAAATCGGCCTTAAGGCCTTACAGAATGTTTCACTTGAATAAGAAATGATTTACAAACCTCGGCACGCAGGCCGGTCATACATGAATAAAACAGAAAACATTTCCACTTGGGCCTTCGAGGGCCAGCTTTGCAAAAAGGGCTTTAGCCCGCTATTGACCGCTTGGTCCAGCTGCACCTGCAAGCAACAAACCACCACACAGTGGCAAAACAAGGCAACGGTCAGCAATGCTGACCAAATTATAGCGATCCCGCCCCCAACTCGGGGCGGCGATGCTCCTTCCCTGCATTTCATTAGCACAAGCGAGCAATGCATATAACCATAGCCATTTCATCACAGACGTTGGCTCGTACGGCCACACGTCCCGTGCACTCAGGGCACATTCTCGGTGAACCGGTCGATGTCACGTCAATTAAAGCCATTAACATTCCGGACTCACCACCGCCACTTAGACGGCCAATCCTATGAGCAATTCGTCTTCCTGGCATTGGTCACGTCAATTTAAGCCATTGACCGCCGAAGACTCACATCTATGCCAACGGCGAGTGCCACGTAACCTTAGGTCTCTCTCACCCGAACGACATAGAGCGGGTACGGTTCCATCTAACCCGTGCTCACATCGCAACGACAATTTAAGCCATTTGCGCGGGTCAAACTTTCGCCGAGTCCCATTCTACCGCAAGTCACATAACCACGTTATGTTCAAGTTGGCTCTCAGGCCACCAAGTTGGCAAGATCTCGTATCCGCCCAGTTTTCCGGGTGCACCTTTGGGTTAGTCCCCAAGGCTCCCTGCTGCAATCTACCGCGTAGAAAACCCGAAAAACAACCAATAGCACGGAGTCTTCTCCGGCCTTATGCAATGCAACATCACCGATCCGGACTAACATGTCCGGGTAGGCTTCAACCAAAATGCCTATGTCCGTTCTCGCATACGGACTCTAAACAACGGGGACTTTACATATCTACCCGAAGGAACGCCTCCAACTCTCCGCAAACTCGCGAGAGCGGGCTTCCTATGCTAAGAAAGAGAGCTATTCATGCTCAAGATGAGGATCGTTACCCTTGAGTTCCTCTTTGGCGCCATCGAAAAGTAATCGGATAGAAATCACCGCACTTGCGTTGCCTCCGTGGATCCGGAGTCGGCTTGCGATTCGGAGCTCCGAAGCTCCTCCAATGGCGGATCTAGCTCCTCTTCCTCCAATGGCTTTTCCCCTTTCTCCAAGGATTTGGAGAGATGAAAAGGTAAGAAAGAATGGATTTTTCTAAGTCAAACCCGGGTATATCCTCTCAGGAACCATCCCCAGCCGTTGGATCTCAACCTAAGAAAACGAACGGCTTTGATTCAGAGCTGAAATGCCCAATCTAGACCGAACACGGCCTGGCACACGCCCGTGTCCAGGGCCGTGTGCCGCATTCGCCGTCAAAATCGAATCTCCTGGACCCTCACACGGGTATCGAACACGCCCGAGTTCGAGCTGACACGCCCGTGTTCCAGCTGACACGGCCGTGTAGCCGGCCGTGTACCCCATGATTTTCCCCCGTTTTCAACCCGAGCACTGCACGGGTTCTAGGACACGCCCGTGTCCTTGCCCGTGTCACATTGACACGCCTGGGCCCCAGGCCGTGTACACGGGACATTTCGTCGAGGGGAGAACGACGACTGGATGACACAGCCTTGGACACGCCCGTGTCCTAGGCCGTGTTCCTTGTCTCGACGATCGTCGAGTGAATCTCGACGACTCCCCGGGACGATCGTCGACACGGGTCGACACGCCCTGCGACACGCCCGTGTCGTAGGCCGTGTGCCCATTCTCGACGAATCGTCGAGTATATCTCGACGATTTCTCGGCTAAGTGTCGACACGGGTCGACACGCCCTGGGACACGCCCGTGTCCCAGGCCGTGTGCCTTCAGCCAGAAACCAAAACTGGCCCAAAACGTCCCCCTTTGCTCCTTTGAGTTTCGGGGCGTTACAACTCTCCCCCTCTTAAAAGAATTTCGCCCACGAAATTACATAAAGGGAAAAACATGTACAAAAACAAAATTTGTACCTGAGTGGAACAACTCCGGATATTCGTCAAGCATTGTCTGCTCTCGCTCCCAAGAGAGCTCCTCACGACCGCAATTGTCCCACCGGACTTTGAGCATCGTGATCTCTTTATTGCGTAGCCGCTTGACCTCCGAGTCCTCAATCCGCACGGGCTTGACCTTTGTCGTTAGCCCACTTTCCACCGGCACTTGATCGACCGCGATCACTTGCGTAGGCTCTTGCACCGCCTTCCGAAGCACCGAAATATGGAATACATCGTGTAAACCACTTAGCTCCACTGAAAGCTTCAATCTATAGGCCGCTTCTCCAACTCGCTCTAGAACCTCGAATGGTCCAAGGTATCTTGGGCTTAGCTTTTTCAATCGCCGCACCCGCGAGACACCTTTGAATGGCTTGATTTTTAAGTATACATAATCGCCCACAGCGAACTCCACGTTCCTGTGCTTGGCATTATAGTACTTTGCTTGCCGGTCCTGAGCAATGAGCAACCTCTCCCGAATGGTTCTCACCAAAGAAGTAGCACCCTCTACTTCCGATCGCTTATACAACTTTGACTCACCCGTTTCTATCCAAGACAACGGCGTGCGACATCTTCTACCATATAGGGCCTCGAAGGGCGCCATCTGAATACTTGCTTGGTAGCTGTTGTTGTATGCGAACTCCACCAAATAAAGGTGGTCTTCCCATTGCTTTCCGAAATCCAAGACACACATGCGAAGCATGTCTTCCATGGTTCTATTGACCCTCTCGGTCTGCCCATCCGTTTGCGGATGGAAGGCTGTGCTGAACTTCAACTTAGTTCCCAACATTTGCTGCACCAGCCTCCAATCATTGGACGTGAACCGCCCATCTCGGTCACTCACGATGCTGCGGGGCACACCATGAAGTCGTACTATGTTATCCACATATAGCTTTGCCAGCTTCTCCACCGGATCATCCTTCCTATGCGGAATAAAATGCGACACCTTCGTTAATCGATCCACGACCACCCAAATGGCGTCGTTCCCCTTTTGCGACCTTGGCAAACCGTGCACAAAGTCCATAGAGATGTCGTCAAATTTCCACTCCGGAATAGGCAAGGACTTAAGAAATCCTCCCGGCTTTTGGCACTCTGCCTTTACCAAGGCGCAGGTTTGGCACTTCGCTACGTATAGCGCCACATCCTTTTTCAAACCCGGCCACCAAAATAGCTTCTTTACATCGCGGTACATCTTCGTGCTCCCCGGGTGAATCGAGTACTTGGTATGGTGTGCCTCGTACAACAACTCCACCCGTAAATTGCCCACGCTTGGGACGCATAGACGACCGTCTTTCCACAGCAATCCGTCCTCCACGACGAATTGGGAATTTGACCCATCCAGAGCCTCTATCATGAACTGCTTCATATGAGCATCCATATCCAAAGCCTGCCGAATCCGATCAGCCAGGTCATATTGGACTTCAGTCCAATTCAGAACTGCTTCAGCACTTGCTTGCTTATCCACACAAATAATCTCCAACGCCTCCAACTCCCGCACCAACCGCTCATCATGCACCGATAGCCAATTGGCTTGAGCTGGGGCTCGTCGACTCAACGCGTCCGCAACCGCATTCCCTTTGCCAGGCACGTAGTGGATCTTGAAAGTATAGTCCCCCAGGAACTCCATCCACCTACACTGCCGCATATTCAGATCCTTCTGATCAATCAGGTACTTTAGGCTCTTGTGATCGGTGTAGATATCAATCTTCACACCGTACAAATAGTGTCTCCACAGCTTCAAGGCAAAAATCACGGCCGCTAACTCCAAGTCATGGACCGGATAATTCCTCTCGTGCACTTTTAGCTATCTCGAGCCATAAGCTATCACGCTTCCGTGCTGCAGTAGCACGCAACCCAAACCGCTGCCCGAAGCATCGCTATATATCTCATAGCCTTCGGTTCCACATGGCGAACTCAGCACAGGAGCCGTGGTCAACCGACACTTCAGTTCCTCAAAAGCTCGCGCGCACTCCGGCGTCCAAACGAACTTATGCTCCTTCCTCGTCAAAGTAGTGAGAGGTAGCGCTATCCGCGAGAAGTTCTCTACGAAGCGCCTATAATAACCGGCAAGCCCCAAAAAGCTCCAGACTTCTGCTACCGTAGCAAGCTCAGGCCACTCCCGTATCGCAACAATCTTCGCCGGATCCACAGCAATACCCTCTCCACTCACTATATGCCCGAGGAACGCCACTGAGGATAGCCAAAACTCGCACTTCGAGAACTTGGCATACAACTGATTTCTCCTTAGCGTCTCCAACACCAAATGAAGATGCTTGAAGTGATCTTCCTCACTTTGCGAGTACACCAAAATATCGTCGATGAAGACGATCACGAAATGGTCCAAGTACTCCCTGAACGTCCTGTTCATCAAATCCATGAATACTGACGGCGCATTTGTCAGCCCAAACGGCATGACCGTAAACTCATAATGCCCGTATCTCGTACTAAACGCTGTCTTCGGGATATCACTCTCCCTTATCCGCAGTTGATAGTACCCAGACTTGAGATCTAACTTCGAGTACACCGTCGACCCGACTAACTGATCAAAGAGATCATCAATCCTAGGGATCGGGTACTTGTTCTTCTCAGTCAGCTTGTTTAGCTCCCGATAATCAATACACAACCTCAAGCTTCCATCCTTCTTCTTAACAAAGAGGACCGGTGCGCTCCAAGGCGAAGAACTCGGGCGCACATACCCTTGCTCCAACAATTCTTGCAGTTGAACTTTCAGCTCCGCCATTTCCTTAGGCGCTAGCCGATACGGAGATCGTGACACAGGCTTTGCACCTGGCACTAGCTCGATCGTAAAATCTATCTCCCGTTGAGGCGGGGCTCCAGGAAGATCTGCGGGGAACACATCAGGGTATTCCGATACCACTGAAATACAATCCAAAGCGGGCTTCGGCTTTACAACCTCCACTAGTGTAAAGAACAGTTCTGCTCCAGCACGAACCGCCTTCACCACCTGAAGAGCAGACATCAACGTCTTGCTCGACCCCTTTAAGCCCGTAAACGTCGTATCACGACTCACTCCCAGCTTGACTTCCTTGCTACCGCAATCTATATCGACCTACTGCTCCGAGAGCCAGTCCATGCCAAATATGACGTCGAACTCCACTAACGGAAGTAAAGACGCTCGCAGGTCGAACTCCTGCTCCCCAATACGAATCTTAACATCGCAGATCCTAACCGCTCGCATCGAACACCCATTGGGCAACAACACATCCAACTTATCCTTCGTCATCGAAGAAGGGACTCCGATGCGTGATATAAATCCTTCAGACAAGAAGGAGTGTGAAGCTCCCGTATCGAAGAGTGCTCGTGCCGGATTTTCACAAATCAATACGAATCCTAAACAAGTAGTGGTAAGGTAACATGTGCATAACAAGCATATAAAGAAATTGACTTGCTATAAATTAAACCGTACCTGTCACCACATCAGCTTGTTTAATGGCCTCCTGTTGGCCAAGATTGTAGACCCTTGGTTGGGCCGGAGCATAGTGGGAAGCGGTCGACTCCACCGCCTTACCCTTCTCTTCATAAGTAGCTCCTGGCCTCCTCTCGGACTTAGGACGTCCGCTCCAACAATCACGGGCAAAGTGCCCCGTCTTTCCACACATAAAGCACGCACCCGGGGTCCGACCCGTAGTCGCCCCAGAAGCACCAGAAGGAGCTGGACCCGAAGTCCTATGCTTCTTGAAAGCCCTCCGATAGCCGGACTTTGAAGTAGTCGGCACTCTGAACTCAGATTTCTTTTCACTCAAGCTTTTCTTCGCTTGCACGCTCTTCATGTCCTTCTCCAAGGACCGGGCAGTATTGACCAAGGTTAAGAAACCCTGCGTCATCGGCCCCGACAGTAATAGTCTCAGCTCATCCCTCAAGCCTTCATAAAAACGATTAGTCTTGCGCTCCTCATCCATGATGGTGGAGCTAGCATAACGACTCAACCGCGTAAACTCGTGGAGATATTCATCCACGCTCCTCTCACCCTGCACCAACTTCAGGAACTCATTCTCCATTGAAATCCTCTGAGTAGAAGGGAGGTATCTTGCTAAGAACAATCCCGAGAACTCTTCCATCGGAACGTCTATCAGTTGTCTACCTCTCAAATGATGCAGCTCCAATCCTTCCCACCACATCCTTGCTTCACCGTCCAGCAGGAACGTAGCGATGGTGGTCATTTGCCACTCCTCCGTCTCCGTCGCCGTCATGACTCTCTTCACCCTAGAGAGCCAGTCTTCAGCCTGAGATGGGGTTCCCAACACCGAGAATAACAGAGGGTTAAAGCTCATTACATGCTTCAAATTCCTCTCAGTTGCCCTCCTTGGCACTATCGGTTCCGCAACCACTTGCTCCACCCTCCTCGGCTCAGCCTCTCGCAGAGGTTCTTGCTCCATCACGGGAGCGGGCTGCTGCGCTTGCCTTCCAGGCTGCGCATTAATCACGGCCAACACCGCTTCAGCCACCAAACGTATATTCTCAGCCGACAGAGGTGTTGCGGGAGCAACATCCGGTACACTGCTAGCCTTAGAAACTCGGCGTTCTGATGGCCCAACACCACTTCTGGTCACCTATAGTGGTACAAAACACCGTTAAGCGACCACATAACATTGCAAACAGCAATTATAGGAACACGCAGGTTCCTCAAACACGAGTATTTTCATTCCTAAGTGGACATTCATGGGTTCTTTTACCATTATAACGATGACGCACGCAATGTGCTCACCACCCCTTAAAAGAATTCGCCCACGAATTCACTTTAAGCCCGACCAAAACCAGTAGTCTGATACCAAATTGTAACACCCCCTATCCGTCGCATAGCACATAGCAGTAGGTCCGGCCGGGGCCCGACGCCATATACCACAAACAGACCGGGTGGTTACGTATGGAAACCATCCAACCAATCTCAACGTCCTACACAGAGCATTCTAGCGGAAGCAGTTTATATAAGTTGTAAACAAGAACCCAGCATTAGAGCACGAATGTCCACTAGTACAAAATTAGGAATGTATACAAAATACCCAAAATCAGCCTTAAGGCCTTACAGAATGTTTCACTTGAATAAGACATGATTTACAAACCTCGGCACGCAGGCCGGTCATACATGAATAAAACAGAAAACATTTCCACTTGGGCCTTCGAGGGCCAGCTTTGCAAAAAGGGCTTTAGCCCGCTATTGACCGCTTGGTCCAGCTGCACCTGCAAGCAACAAACCACCACACGGTGGCAAAACAAGGCAACGGTCAGCAATGCTGACCAAATTATAACGATCCCGCCCCCAACTCGGGGCGGCGATGCTCCTTCCCTGCATTTCATTAGCACAAGCGAGCAATGCATATAACCATATCCATTTCATCACAGACGTTGGCTCGTACGGCCACACGTCCCGTGCACTCAGGGCACATTCTCGGTGAACCGGTCGATGTCACGTCAATTAAAGCCATTAACATTCCGGACTCACCACCGCCACTTAGACGGCCAATCCTATGAGCAATTCGTCTTCCTGGCATTGGTCACGTCAATTTAAGCCATTGACCGCCGAAGACTCACATCTATGCCAACGGCGAGTGCCACGTAACCTTAGGTCTCTCTAACCCGAACGACATAGAGCGGGTACGGTTCCATCTAACCCGTGCTCACATCGCAACGACAATTTAAGCCATTTGCGCGGGTCAAACTTTCGCCGAGTCCCATTCTACCGCAAGTCACATAACCACGTTATGTTCAACTTGGCTCTCAGGCCACCAAGTTGGCAAGATCTCGTATCCGCCCAGTTTTCCGGGTGCACCTTTGGGTTAGTCCCCAAGGCTCCCTGCTGCAATCTACCGCGTAGAAAACCCGAAAAACAACCAATAGCACGGAGTCTTCTCCGGCCTTATGCAATGCAACATCACCGATCCGGACTAACATGTCCGGGTAGGCTTCAACCAAAATGCCTATGTCCGTTCTCGCATACGGACTCTAAACAATGGGGACTTTACATATCTACCTGAAGGAACGCCTCCAACTCTCCGCAAACTCGCGAGAGCGGGCTTCCTATGCTAAGAAAGAGAGCTATTCATGCTCAAGATGAGGATCGTTACCCTTGAGTTCCTCTTTGGTGCCATCGAAAAGTAATCGGATAGAAATCACCGCACTTGCGTTGCCTCCGTGGATCCGGAGTCGGCTTGCGATTCGGAGCTCCGAAGCTCCTCCAATGGCGGATCTAGCTCCTCTTCCTCCAATAGCTTTTCCCCTTTCTCCAAGGATTTGGAGAGATGAAAAGGTAAGAAAGAATGGATTTTTCTAAGTCAAACCCGGGTATATCCTCTCAGGAACCATCCCCAGCCGTTGGATCTCAACCTAAGAAAACGAACGGCTTTGATTCGGAGCTGAAATGCCCAATCTGGACCGAACACGGCCTGGCACACGCCCGTGTCCAGGGCCGTGTGCCGCATTCGCCGTCAAAATCGAATCTCCTGGACCCTCACACGGGTATCGAACACGCCCGTGTTCGAGCTGACACGCCCGTGTTCCAGCTGACACGGCCGTGTAGCCGGCCGTGTACCCCATGATTTTCCCCCGTTTTCAACCCGAGCACTGCACGGGTTCTAGGACACGCCCGTGTCCTTGCCCGTGTCACATTGACACGCCTGGGCCCCAGGCCGTGTACACGGGACATTTCGTTGAGGGGAGAACGACGACTGGATGACACAGCCTTGGACACGCCCGTGTCCTAGGCCGTGTTCCTTGTCTCGACGATCGTCGAGTGAATCTCGACGACTCCCCGGGACGATCGTCGACACGGGTCGACACGCCCTGCGACACGCCCGTGTCGTAGGCCGTGTGCCCATTCTCGACGAATCGTCGAGTATATCTCGACGATTTCTCGGCTAAGTGTCGACACGGGTCGACACGCCCTGGGACACGCCCGTGTCCCAGGCCGTGTGCCTTCAGCCAGAAACCAAAACTGGCCCAAAACGTCCCCCTTTGCTCCTTTGAGTTTCGGGGCATTACAACTCTCCCCCTCTTAAAAGAATTTCGCCCACGAAATTACATAAAGGGAAAAACATGTACAAAAACAAAATTTGTACCTGAGCGGAACAACTCCGGATATTCGTCAAGCATTGTCTGCTCTCGCTCCCAAGAGAGCTCCTCACGACCGCAATTGTCCCACCGGACTTTGACCATCGTGATCTCTTTATTGCGTAGCCGCTTGACCTCCGAGTCCTCAATCCGCACGGGCTTGACCTTTGTCGTTAGCCCACTTTCCACCGGCACTTGATCGACCGCGATCACTTGCGTAGGCTCTTGCACCGCCTTCCGAAGCACCGAAATATGGAATACATCGTGTAAACCACTTAGCTCCACTGAAAGCTTCAATCTATAGGCCGCTTCTCCAACTCGCTCCAGAACCTCGAACGGTCCAAGGTATCTTGGGCTTAGCTTTTTCAATCGCCGCACCCGCGAGACACCTTTGAATGGCTTGATTTTTAAGTATACATAATCGCCCACAGCGAACTCCACGTTCCTGTGCTTGGCATTATAGTACTTTGCTTGCCGGTCCTGAGCAATGAGCAACCTCTCCCGAATGGTTCTCACCAAAGAAGTAGCACCCTCTACTTCCGATCGCTTATACAACTTTGACTCACCCGTTTCTATCCAAGACAACGGCGTGCGACATCTTCTACCATATAGGGCCTCGAAGGGCGCCATCTGAATACTTGCTTGGTAGCTGTTGTTGTATGCGAACTCCACCAAATAAAGGTGGTCTTCCCATTGCTTTCCGAAATCCAAGACACACATGCGAAGCATGTCTTCCATGGTTCTATTGACCCTCTCGGTCTGCCCATCCGTTTACGGATGGAAGGCTGTGCTGAACTTCAACTTAGTTCCCAACATTTGCTGCACCAGCCTCCAATCATTGGACGTGAACCGCCCATCTCGGTCACTCACGATGCTGCGGGGCACACCATGAAGTCGTACTATGTTATCCACATATAGCTTTGCCAGCTTCTCCACCGGATCATCCTTCCTATGCGGAATAAAATGCGACACCTTCGTTAATCGATCCACGACCACCCAAATGGCGTCGTTACCCTTTTGCGACCTTGGCAAACCGTGCACAAAGTCCATAGAGATGTCGTCAAATTTCCACTCCGGAATAGGCAAGGACTTAAGAAATCCTCCCGGCTTTTGGCACTCTGCCTTTACCAAGGCGCAGGTTTGGCACTTCGCTACGTATAGCGCCACATCCTTTTTCAAACCCGGCCACCAAAATAGCTTCTTTACATCGCGGTACATCTTCGTGCTCCCCGGGTGAATCGAGTACTTGGTATGGTGTGCCTCGTACAACAACTCCACCCGTAAATTGCCCACGCTTGGGACGCATAGACGACCGTCTTTCCACAGCAATCCGTCCTCCACGACGAATTGGGAATTTGACCCATCCAGAGCCTCTATCATGAACTGCTTCATATGAGCATCCATATCCAAAGCCTGCCGAATCCGATCAGCTAGGTCATATTGGACTTCAGTCCAATTCAGAACTGCTTCAGCACTTGCTTGCTTATCCACACAAACAATCTCCAACGCCTCCAACTCCCGCACCAACCGCTCATCATGCACCGATAGCCAATTGGCTTGAGCTGGGGCTCATCGACTCAACGCGTCCGCAACCGCATTCCCTTTGCCAGGCACGTAGTGGATCTTGAAAGTATAGTCCCCCAGGAACTCCATCCACCTACACTGCCGCATATTCAGATCCTTCTGATCAATCAGGTACTTTAGGCTCTTGTGATCGGTGTAGATATCAATCTTCACACCGTACAAATAGTGTCTCCACAGCTTCAAGGCAAAAATCACGGCCGCTAACTCCAAGTCATGGACCGGATAATTCCTCTCGTGCACTTTTAGCTATCTCGAGCCATAAGCTATCACGCTTCCGTGCTGCAGTAGCACGCAACCCAAACCGCTGCCCGAAGCATCGCTATATATCTCATAGACTTTGGTTCCACATGGCGAACTCAGCACAGGAGCCGTGGTCAACCGACACTTCAGTTCCTCAAAAGCTCGCGCGCACTCCGGCGTCCAAACGAACTTATGCTCCTTCCTCGTCAAAGTAGTGAGAGGTAGCGCTATCCGCAAGAAGTTCTCTACGAAGCGCCTATAATAACCGGCAAGCCCCAAAAAGCTCCGGACTTCTGCTACCGTAGCAAGCTCAGGCCACTCCCGTATCGCAACAATCTTCGCCGGATCCACAGCAATACCCTCTCCACTCACTATATGCCCGAGGAACGCCACTGAGGATAGCCAAAACTCGCACTTCGAGAACTTGGCATACAACTGATTTCTCCTTAGCGTCTCCAACACCAAATGAAGATGCTTGAAGTGATCTTCCTCACTTTGCGAGTACACCAAAATATCGTCGATGAAGACGATCACGAAATGGTCCAAGTACTCCCTGAATGTCCTGTTCATCAAATCCATGAATACTGACGGCGCATTTGTCAGCCCAAACGGCATGACCGTAAACTCATAATGCCCGTATCTCGTACTAAACGCTGTCTTCGGGATATCACTCTCCCTTATCCGCAGCTGATAGTACCCAGACTTGAGATCTAACTTCGAGTACACCGTCGACCCGACTAACTGATCAAAGAGATCATCAATCCTAGGGATCGGGTACTTGTTCTTCTCAGTCAGCTTGTTTAGCTCCCGATAATCAATACACAACCTCAAGCTTCCATCCTTCTTCTTAACAAAGAGGACCGGTGCGCTCCAAGGCGAAGAACTCGGGCGCACATACCCTTGCTCCAACAATTCTTGCAGTTGAACTTTCAGCTCCGCCATTTCCTTAGGCGCTAGCCGATACGGAGATCGTGACACAGGCTTTGCACCTGGCACTAGCTCGATCGTAAAATCTATCTCCCGTTGAGGCGGGGCTCCAGGAAGATCTGCGGGGAACACATCAGGGTATTCCGATACCACTGAAATACAATCCAAAGCGGGCTTCGGCTTTACAACCTCCACTAGTGTAAAGAACAGTTCTGCTCCAGCACGAACCGCCTTCACCACCTGAAGAGCAGACATCAACGTCTTGCTCGACCCCTTTAAGCCCGTAAACGTCGTCTCACGACTCACTCCCAGCTTGACTTCCTTGCTACCGCAATCTATATCGGCCTGCTGCTCCGAGAGCCAGTCCATGCCAAATATGACGTCGAACTCCACTAACGGAAGTAAAGACGCTCGCAGGTCGAACTCCTGCTCCCCAATATGAATCTTAACATCGCAGATCCTAACCGCTCGCATCGAACACCCATTGGGCAACAACACATCCAACTTATCCTTCGTCATCGAAGAAGGGACTCCGATGCGTGATATAAATCCTTCGGACAAGAAGGAGTGTGAAGCTCCCGTATCGAAGAGTGCTCGTGCCGGATTTTCACAAATCAATACGAATCCTAAACAAGTAGTGGTAAGGTAACATGTGCATAACAAGCATATAAAGAAATTGACTTGCTATAAATTAAACCGTACCTGTCACCACATCAGCTTGTTTAATGGCCTCCTGTTGGCCAAGATTGTAGACCCTTGGTTGGGCCGGAGCATAGTGGGAAGCGGTCGACTCCACCGCCTTACCCTTCTCTTCATAAGTAGCTCCTGGCCTCCTCTCGGACTTAGGACGTCCGCTCCAACAATCACGGGCAAAGTGCCCCGTCTTTCCACACGTAAAGCACGCACCCGGGGTCCGACCCGTAGTCGCCCCAGAAGCACCAGAAGGAGCTGGACCCGAAGTCCTATGCTTCTTGAAAGCCCTCCGATAGCCGGACTTTGAAGTAGTCGGCACTCTGAACTCAGATTTCTTTTCACTCAAGCTTTTCTTCGCTTGCACGCTCTTCATGTCCTTCTCCAAGGACCGGGCAGTATTGACCAAGGTTAAGAAACCCTGCGTCATCGGCCCCGACAGTAATAGTCTCAGCTCATCCCTCAAGCCTTCATAAAAACGATTAGTCTTGCGCTCCTCATCCATGATGGTGGAGCTAGCATAACGACTCAACCGCGTAAACTTGTGGAGATATTCATCCACGCTCCTCTCACCCTGCACCAACTTCAGGAACTCATTCTCCATTGAAATCCTCTGAGTAGAAGAGAGGTATCTTGCTAAGAACAATCCCGAGAACTCTTCCATCGGAACGTCTATCAGTTGTCTACCTCTCAAATGATGCAGCTCCAATCCTTCCCACCACATCCTTGCTTCACCGTCCAGCAGGAACGTAGCGATGGTGGTCATTTGCCACTCCTCCGTCTCCGTCGCCGTCATGACTCTCTTCACCCTAGAGAGCCAGTCTTCAGCCTGAGATGGGGTTCCCAACACCGAGAATAACGGAGGGTTAAAGCTCATTACATGCTTCAAATTCCTCTCAGTTGCCCTCCTTGGCACTATCGGTTCCGCAACCACTTGCTCCACCCTCCTCGGCTCAGCCTCTCGCAGAGGTTCTTGCTCCATCACGGGAGCGGGCTGCTGCGCTTGCCTTCCAGGCTGCGCATTAATCACGGCCAACACCGCTTCAGCCACCAAACGTATATTCTCAGCCGACAGAGGTGTTGCGGGAGCAACATCCGGTGCACTGCTAGCCTTAGAAACTCGGCGTTCTGATGGCCCAACACCACTTCTGGTCACCTATAGTGGTACAAAACACCGTTAAGCGACCACATAACATTGCAAACAGCAATTATAGGAACACGCAGGTTCCTCAAACACGAGTATTTTCATTCCTAAGTGGACATTCATGGGTTCTTTTACCATTATAACGATGACGCACGCAATGTGCTCACCACCCCTTAAAAGAATTCGCCCACGAATTCACTTTAAGCCCGACCAAAACCAGTAGTCTGATACCAAATTGTAACACCCCCTATCCGTCGCATAGCATATAGCAGTAGGTCCGGCCGGGGCCCGACGCCATATACCACAAACAGACCGGGTGGTTACGTATGGAAACCATCCAACCAATCTCAACGTCCTACACAGAGCATTCTAGCGGAAGCAGTTTATATAAGTTGTAAACAAGAACCCAGCATTAGAGCACGAATGTCCACTAGTACAAAATTAGGAATGTATACAAAATACCCAAAATCGGCCTTAAGGCCTTACAGAATGTTTCACTTGAATAAGACATGATTTACAAACCTCGGCACGCAGGCCGGTCATACATGAATAAAACAGAAAACATTTCCACTTGGGCCTTCGAGGGCCAGCTTTGCAAAAAGGGCTTTAGCCCGCTATTGACCGCTTGGTCCAGCTGCACCTGCAAGCAACAAACCACCACACGGTGGCAAAACAAGGCAACGGTCAGCAATGCTGACCAAATTATAACGATCCCGCCCCCAACTCGGGGCGGCGATGCTCCTTCCCTGCATTTCATTAGCACAAGCGAGCAATGCATATAACCATAGCCATTTCATCACAGACGTTGGCTCGTACGGCCACACGTCCCGTGCACTCAGGGCACATTCTCGGTGAACCGGTCGATGTCACGTCAATTAAAGCCATTAACATTCCGGACTCACCACCGCCACTTAGACGACCAATCCTATGAGCAATTCGTCTTCCTGGCATTGGTCACGTCAATTTAAGCCATTGACCGCCGAAGACTCACATCTATGCCAACGGCGAGTGCCACGTAACCTTAGGTCTCTCTAACCCGAACGACATAGAGCGGGTACGGTTCCATCTAACCCGTGCTCACATCGCAACGACAATTTAAGCCATTTGCGCGGGTCAAACTTTCGCCGAGTCCCATTCTACCGCAAGTCACATAACCACGTTATGTTCAAGTTGGCTCTCAGGCCACCAAGTTGGCAAGATCTCGTATCCGCCCAGTTTTCCGGGTGCACCTTTGGGTTAGTCCCCAAGGCTCCCTGCTGCAATCTAACGCGTAGAAAACCCGAAAAACAACCAATAGCACGGAGACTTCTCCGGCCTTATGCAATGCAACATCACCGATCCGGACTAACATGTCCGGGTAGGCTTCAACCAAAATGCCTATGTCCGTTCTCGCATACGGACTCTAAACAATGGGGACTTTACATATCTACCCGAAGGAACGCCTCCAACTCTCCGCAAACTCGCGAGAGCGGGCTTCCTATGCTAAGAAAGAGAGCTATTCATGCTCAAGATGAGGATCATTACCCTTGAGTTCCTCTTTGGCGCCATCGAAAAGTAATCAAATAGAAATCACCGCACTTGCGTTGCCTCCGTGGATCCGGAGTCGGCTTGCGATTCGGAGCTCCGAAGCTCCTCCAATGGCGGATCTAGCTCCTCTTCCTCCAATGGCTTTTCCCCTTTCTCCAAGGATTTGGAGAGATGAAAAGGTAAGAAAGAATGGATTTTTCTAAGTCAAACCCGGGTATATCCTCTCAGGAACCATCCCCAGCCGTTGGATCTCAACCTAAGAAAACGAACGGCTTTGATTCGGGGCTGAAATGCCCAATCTGGACCGAACACGGCCTGGCACACGCCCGTGTCCAGGGCCGTGTGCCGCATTCGCCGTCAAAATCGAATCTCCTGGACCCTCACACGGGTATCGAACACGCCCGTGTTCGAGCTGACACGCCCGTGTTCCAGCTGACACGGCCGTGTAGCCGGCCGTGTACCCCATGATTTTCCCCCGTTTTCAACCCGAGCACTGCACGGGTTCTAGGACACGCCCGTGTCCTTGCCCGTGTCACATTGACACGCCTGGGCCCCAGGCCGTGTACACGGGACATTTCGTCGAGGGGAGAACGACGACTGGATGACACGGCCTTGGACACGCCCGTGTCCTAGGCCGTGTTCCTTGTCTCGACGATCGTCGAGTGAATCTCGACGACTCCCCGGGACGATCGTCGACACGGGTCGACACGCCCTGCGACACGCCCGTGTCGCAGGCCGTGTGCCCATTCTCGACGAATTGTCGAGTATATCTCGACGATTTCTCGGCTAAGTGTCGACACGGGTCGACACGCCCTGGGACACGCCCGTGTCCCAGGCCGTGTGCCTTCAGCCAGAAACCAAAACTGGCCCAAAACGTCCCCCTTTCCTCCTTTGAGTTTCGGGGCGTTACACGCTCCACGCTTGTTACTATCTTGAATTCAGGCCATGAAAGCCCACATGCGAGGGGATGAATTTTACTTGATATGTTTTGAATTGAAAGAGAAGATAATAGATATGAAGGACATGCGAGTGGTGCGGGATTTTCCTGAGGTATTTCCTGAGAAATTGCCAGAACTTCCCCCGCATAGAGAGGTGGATTTTCAAATTAAGCTAGTACCGGGTGCCAAGCCCGTCTCCACGATACCTTATCATATGGCCCCGAAGGAACTCATAGAGTTTAGAGTTCATTTGCAAGAACTGGTGGAATCAGGATTTGTTCGCCCCAGCTCATCACCCTTAGGAGACTCTATTCTGTTCATTAATAAGAAGGATGGAACCTTACGATTATGTATAGACTATCGTTAGCTCAATGGACTAACGGTGTGGAACACTGATCCGCTACCCCAAATCGACGAGTTGTTTGATCAATTTGTAGGTGCGTATTGGTTTTCCAAGTTGGATTTACGCTCGGGGTGTACGACCCCCCTCCCGGAACACAAAACACGGCACGAAGGGTTTCTTATGCCCAGAACAGCTGCCTTGCGGTAGCATTAGCACACAGGCTAACCTGTACCACAAGACGCCTACTCTGCCGGATACAACCAAAATCAATCAATGCCAACCCAACCAAGTATAATATAGAAGCCAATCCACACATAAGTAATATAAGTCCAAAAGTACATCAATAAAAGAAGCTATAATAAGCTTCTAAAATATCAAAGTACAACAAAAATATGACCAAAGGGCTACATCAAAATCTCTAAGAACTCACATCGGTGACTGACGGTAGCAATGACACCGTCCCTTTAGGCCCTGTCGTCCTGGCCTAGCTGTCCTGCTGCATAGTCTGCGACTTGTCTACCTGCGGGGTTTCCTCCTAAAAAGGAACAAGGGTACAATATATAATAGCAAAATAAGCAAGTACAAGCAGATGAATTAAGTTCACATATCGTGAGCAGTAATAGCAGAAATGTATAACATGATTAACAGTAGTCTACTTTAGCAGTTCTACACAAACTATATCAATCCATCAAGTATGTAAATATAAAACATGAAAGTAACTTAACTTATAAGAATGCCCATACAGACTTATAAGTTAAGGATCAGTTTAGCAGTAAAGTAACTCATCGTATAGGAGTGCCCATACAAACTTATACGATGAAGATCTTGATATGCAATGTATTATAATGGTATGTATGCAATGCAATGACTCACCTATGAATACGCACATGCAATTGCTATGTTGACATAAACTTGTAGTTCCCACTTTTCGAGCATGTTGCTCACCTCTCAGGCGTCAACCGTCGTGGCTAGGCTGTGATAGTAGAGCGGGATTCTATACTACTACGAGGTCATCCACACTACTTCGCATAGGCCTCCGTACGGCTCAACGCTAAGAACACAACCGCAGAGCACCCATGCGTACTACAGCCCAGCGGGAGTCTCAGGTAGATGTGCACCGTGGACCAAGCCCCAAACTGGCCTTGTGTGGCCCATAAGGAGCCTTGTAAAAAGCATGAGGACCAAGCCCAACCATCCACTTAGCACGAAAGGAGCCCCGGGAAATGAGCACCGAGGACCAAGCCCAAACGCCCAAGGTCTAACTGTCAACTCTCGTCGGTGTGACGACTGGCGAGCCCGTATACATGCCACACTATCCTTAACCCAGGATTACGGCACCGCATGTTGACTCACACCACATGCAATTCCACATCACCGTGGCATGAAAGGAGCCTCGGGAATGTACACTGAGGACCAAGACCAACTGTCCATTTATGACTCTTCTCAACACTATCCAAACCAGTACGGTCAAACACCCGCACCTACATCCTTTCACAATGCCACCCGAAGGGAAACACCACTCTAAGCATTGGACTACTAAATTCATTCTGTTAAATAATTATTCACATGGCCATAGATTAGTATCCTACATTTCATTTCCAAATAATTTCAACACATTATTAACATTATGCGCCTTTCTATTGGTTCACCAATTTCTACCAAGTCGTTTCGTTTAAGTACGCTTCCCATCACAAATCATTTACGTGGGATACATTCATCAAACCTCATCATTCATTAAAATATGATGGTTAAAATAAAATAGTTCACCAAACCTCAATGTCAATTTGTTACATTGTCTCTACCGAGTCCAAACCCGGTTCTACACCAACCCCAAAATTTTAGGTGCAGGACACCTTCTGGACAGCGATTTTGACTGGAGATTCCCGAAACTATAGGAATCCGGTGAAGGCGTGTAACCGCTCGTTGGAAAGGTCTTTCCATGGGTTACAACTTTCATGTTCATACCACAACCCATATCTGAGAGTAAAACACTTGCAATCGGCTTTAAAGTCTGCTAGGTACAGAACACAATTTCTACACACTTAGTTTGTCAGCCCTCAATTTCTTTCAGACATTCCCGTGGCTACAGACTTCGCCTTAAGTCATGCAACCACTCGATGGAAAGCTATTTTCAAGGCCTTAGACTTTTGTGTTTAGTCTAAATCCCAGTTCTTGCCATATCACACTTGCAAATGGCCAAGAAGATTGATGCGTGCAGAACATAGTTTTTTGCATACATCTTAAGACATAACGAACATCATCGGTTCATCTTCCTCATCAAACCGTCTTCCCCAATCAATTCCAGACTTCATCCTCCCTTATTCACCCTCAAAAGGCCACTTTTCTTCACGAAACCATCCTCCACCATCACATAGAACGAGGGAGAGATTGAAGACTTCTAAACCCTAAAACACAAGTCCTAGCATGGCCTTTCCTAGGAAACTTCTCCTCTCAAATCTAGACCCCCTTGAGTCAATATCTCTCCTAAGAAATAACTAAAGATCTAGCACTAAGGGAGAGGGGAGGAAGCTCACCTCATTTCTGGCGTATCCACCATTTCTAGACAAGGATCTTATCACTCTTCTAGGCGACATCTACTTTTCCTCGGCGGCGGCAGTTCTTCACGTGATGAAGACTTGCTCCAGCACCTTCTTCAAGCTCTCCAGCAGTTTTTTAGGGAAAGGGATTGGAATGAAGAATGAAAATGGCTAGGGTTTCATTTTCCCCTTATATATGGAAATGACACAGGTATGGACACGCCCGTGTCCTTACCCGTGTCCTGCTCGGACGAAGCATCGTCGATGGTTTGATTGCCATTTCGATACACAGACACGGGTAGGGACACGCCCGTGTCTCTACCCGTGTCCAAGTGACACAGTTGTGTTGCTGGTCGTGTCCTGCTTGGGTCTTGCTTCGTCGAGATCCACTTGACGCACACGGGTAGGGACACCCCCGTGTCTCTACCCGTGTCCTCACACACAGGGGTAGGGACACACCAGTATACATACTCGTGTCCTTCTCTGGAACTACTCGAGTAATCGACTCGAGTGCTGGCTGGAGACACACGAGAAGGGACACGCCCGTCTCTCTACCCGTGTCCTTCTCGGGACACTCTTCATTGACCTCTACTCGACGCACACGGGTAGGGACACGTCGTGTCCCTACCGTGTCCTCCTACACACGGGTAGTGACACGCCCGTGTCACTACCCGTGTCCTTCTCTAGAATAACTCGATTCATCGACTCGAGTACTGGGTGGACACACACGGGTAAGGACACGCTCGTGTCTCTACCCGTGTCCTTCGCTGGGCTGACTTCACCTCCCCTACACATGTGTAAGCCTAGCTGCCAGCACTTCCCTGAGCCCAAATTAGCTCTTTTGACACAAAAGCGCGCATGAGGTGCCTAGTGTGAATCGGGATGCTACAAATCCTATAAACAAAATACAAGATTTTGTCCCCGAAATCAGGCTAAGGCTATGGGGAGAGAAAAGCATAAAATAAAATAAAATATGCTTTTAAAAATTACCTTAAGCAAACAACTCCGGGTACCGCTTTTGCATCAAGTCCACCGGCTCCCATGTATACTCCTCCTTCCCATGATTAGACCACAACACCTTTACCAAAGGGACACTCTTGTGGCGCAAAATCCTCATCTCGTTGTCTACAATCCGCACTGGCTCTAGTCGCACAGACCTATCAGTCGCTATTGCACCATCTATGGTGGGGATATATTGATCGGGCTGCAACAACGCCTTTCGAAGTGACGACACATGGAACACGTCATGAATGTTCTCTAGCTCTGGTGGTATCTCCAACTGATAGGCCAAAGGGCAAATTCTTTCCAATATAGTGTAAGGCCCAATGTACTTTGGGCTGAGCTTTTTCACACCTCGCACCCGTGACACTCCATGCATCGGCCGGATTTTTAGAAACGCTTTATCATCCACTCAAAATTCCACCATCCGATGCTTTGCATTATAATATTTTGCCTACCGACTTTGAGGCTCAAGCATGCGGTCCCATATTAGTCTAACAGCCGCATCAGTATCATCAATGTACTCAATTCCCAATGCCTTCGGGTCTTCATCTTGCACCTAGGACCAGTGGGTTCTACACCTTCTTCCCTAAAGGGCTTCACGGGGTGCCATACCGATGTTGGCTTTATGGATGCTATTGTAGGAGAATTATAACATGGGTAAGAGCCTTTCCTACGGCTCTCCTCTATCCAACACACACAACCTCAATAGATCCTCCAATGTTCTTATGGTCCTCTCAGATTGCCCGTCTGTCTGAGGATGAAATGCTGTGCTAAAGGTAAGGCGCTCTGAAATTGTACATCCAAAGGTCTTGAAATCTTCAGGGAAAAGGTGGAAACGTTTCCTCTCAGGTTGGTGAAGCTTTTAAAATAATCAAAAGGAGGAGGGCAAGGGCCATGGCTTCAAAGCCATTAATGGCCATTAGGGGAGATTTTTAGCCATGGGATATTCTCTGAATTTATCCCATATATTGCAGGGGAAGACTATTTATCTCCTCTAACTGATGGGGGGAGATGAATCTCCATCAATTGGGAGAGAGATGAAGGGTCAAGGGCACTAAAACACCATGAATGGACATTTTCTCTGTCTTCACTCTCTCCTTGAACTTGAGGAAACTCCCATTTCTCTCTCCTAGTCACCATTTCCAGAAAATGGATAGCTAATTATGAAATTATCAGCCTCCTAAGAAAGTTGGCCACTCAAATTGGGCTTAGCCCAAGTGGGTTGGGCTAGGTTAGGTCAAAATAGGCAATTTTCACCAAAAATTGAGGTGGAGTTGACTTTGGTCAATTTGAGCTTTTGGGTTGACCCCAATGGGTCCTTAGTGACTCATTGGCCTCCCCTAAGGTCTAGGAAGGGTTGGGTAGGGTAGGGTTGGTTTGACACCTTGTTGGTCACTTGACACTTAATTAAGGCACTTTGATCATTTTAGGGCATAGGTTGACTTTCGTCAGCTTGACCTATTTGGTTGACACCAATGGGTCCTTGGTGACCCATTGACCTCTCTTGGGGGATAGGAGAGTCTAGGTTATGTCATTTTGGCAAGTTGGCGGTCCACTGGCCCTAGATAGGACACTTTGACCACTTTAGGGTTTTGGTTGACTTTGGTCAACTTAACCACTTTAGTTGACCCTATTTGGTCCTTAGTGACCATATTGCCCTACTAAAGGGTTATGGATTTTATGGTGGGGTCAAAGAGTGAAGGTGAGGCCATAAAGTCAAACCCTGGGTTAGGTAATTTTAAAGTGTTATTTGCAGACCATGGTGATCACACCTTCATTCCTAGGTTCACTTGATCTCCTTGGGCTTCCTAGGGTTTTGTCATGACCTAGTCATGACAAAACCACTCCTAGGGGTCTAGTTGTTTGAGGGATGTTATAAATCCCAATAAACAAAAATAATAATTTCATCCCCGAAATTCATGTTAGGTCGGTGGGGCTTCTACTGAGAGTAACTGAATGTAACATCCCTCAGAATTGAAGTTATACCTGATGCAAAGAGCTCTGGGTACTTCTGCTATATTGGATCCAGTAGCTCCCAAGTATGCTCATCCTGTCCATGATTTGCCCACATGATCTTGACCAACGGAACCTTCTCACACTGCAAGACTCGTACTGCCGCATCATCTATCCTAACCGGCTCTAAGTGGACCGATTGATCAGAAGTTATCTAGCCATCTATTCTAGAAACCTGCTGCTTCGGCCGTAGTAGAGACTACCTAAGATAGGAGACGTGGAATACATTGTGCAAACAGTCCAACTCATATGGTAGCTCTAGTATGTAAGCCAATGGGTCGATCTGCTCTAGGATCCTGTAGGGCTCTGATATCTTGGACTAAGCTTCTTCTGCCCGAGTATCCGCGAGATTCCATGCACCTGACGTATCTTCAAGAACCCATGGTCTCCATCCTAAAACTCAACTTGGTAATGTCGCACATTGTGATATTTGGTCGGTCTACTCTGGGCCTCCAGCGTCCTATCTCGAATCAGTCACACCTGGGTATCTGGGTTCTCCATAAATTCAGACCTGAGTGTCTTTGGATCCTCATCCTAGATCCAATACAGTGGAGTCCTGCACCTCCATCCATATAATTTCCCATTAGGGTCATGCCTATACTAGACAGATGACTGTGAATATAAGAGAGCTTGATCAGTGACAAAAGTCTCTCCCATAGCTCTCTGTGGTCCAGAATGTATAAGCGTAAAAGATCCTTTGGAGACGGGGTGGTACGCTTCGTCTGCCCATCCGTCTAAGGTTGGAGAGCTGTGCTGAATGTCGAACGAGAGCCCAGATAAGCCTAGACTGATCTTCTTTCCTTGTACATAAACAGTCCCTCCCAATTTGACACGATTGTCTTGAGCACTTAACCTTCTCCAGGCGATAAACCTCACCATGCGTCACAGTCTCCATGACGTCTTTCTTTATTCTGGTAAATTACACGTTCTGATAAACACAATTTTCTTCCGGTAATTTGAGTTTTGTTTTTTAGTGTAGACAACGACTATATACACTTCCTCTACACGATCAGGTTATTACTCCTTCGAGTACGCCCGAGTAACGTTGAATAAGACCAACTTCAACATTACTATGTTTGGGATAACACATCTCCTAAATTAGTTCTAAGGAAACCCAAGTCAGTAACAAATTTGCCCAATAAACAAAAGACAAGCCCCCAATAAACAAAAGATAAGCCCCTACCTACCTTGGGCTAAGTAACTTCGATATCACTATGTTATATTTGGGCTAGATATACACACAATCCTTACGGTATGCAACCTTAGACTTGGGGTTCCATCCTAAAACTCGTTGGTATACTCCATACATTAGACTCTCCAGGTTTACTATTTATGACATCTTTCTTACAGTCATCATGTGACTCTGTCCCAAATGGGTCTCTTCTGAACATGAATTCTTGTTCGACCCTTGGTATTTGTATGATAGTTGTCTCATCCTAATCGTGTCATCGATACGAGGGTCGAGTCTATGAGTCCCCTACTACTCCGCTAATGGTTCATAGGCGTAAATTCTCTGTAACTTGGTCCTATTAGTTTAGGTAATATGTGATAGTACTACTTGATAAGTAAAGTAGGGACATCAGAGTTTAAATCTCAAGTTGTTGCTCTCGCGTTAGACCATTCTTCTAGACTCTTCGGGTATCCTCGTACCTTAACTGAATTATACCTAAAGTTAATTTGACTAGGATGCACTAAGAATCATCTTGGTGAGTCACGTTTCCTAGTTGGTTTGTCCAAGCTCATTGATTTATGGTCTATATATTGTGATTTTTGCACATGGGCACACCACAACTTCCGCTGCTTAGTTTGTCCCAAAACTAATGCACGCACGGGGTGACCCAGTGTTTTGTGGACTTCTTCTCTTTGGATCGAGGTTTCCTCTGATACCAGTTTGTAAGACCCTCCTTTTTTGCTACGCTACCGGGTCTTAAGCCCAGAACCACAATTTTGCGGTGACACTGACACTCGGGAGGGTCACCACTACAAAACGCCGATTCTACTGGCATTGATGATCACCAAAGAAGCAGAAGTATCAACTAAGAAAAGTCAACAAAATCACCACATATATATAAAAGCAGAAAGTGTTATAGTCCACAATGAGTACAAAATATGAAAGAGAGTAGAAAAGAAATATGGGCTTAAGCCCGGTACATGTATAATACAAATAATCTCTCACACACAACTCACAACATCTAACCGGATGCAACTGAAATCCATCTTCGACCTGTCACCGAGTAGTAGTGGTAGTGCACAATAAATGCTCCTTACGTAGCGCCTCCTTTTCAAGTCGGTGCTGATGCTCCTACTACTCGGTCCCCTAAAATGATGTTGTCCACCGACCGTTAGTCAAAAGAGTAAGCCAATATCGTCCTCTCCTCACCCCCGCGACTCCGAGGCACCGCGCTGGGATGATGAAAGCAGAGGACAACAAAGCAGAGTGGAACAAGCAGGTGATAACTACCCTAGCAGGTGTATGTACAAAAGAGCTATAAAAGGAAAAGCAATCTAGCAGTTCTATAATAAGGAAGCAGTAACGTAAACAAGTAGAGTAGAGTTGTAAGTGTATGAAAAGAAAACTAGGAAATAAGTAACCTTAACATATATGAATGCCCAAACAAACTTATAAGTTATGTGGTCTTTTGCAAGGCTCCCATCGTATAAAAATTCTCATACCAATTTATACGATAAGGTGTCAGGTTTAATGCAGCTATGAGTGTATTGATATGTGTTGGATCCCCAGTTTGGATTTGGGCTAAGGTTTACTATTAGGATGTTTGACCCACCTTGTATAGCCATGGTCAAGTTTGTTAGTCCTAGAGTTTAGGCTAGTCATTAGAATCAATCTTCATGGACAATCCTGCAGTGGACTTCAGGATAAAGAAGTCTTAGAAGAATTTCAGCGTTCAGAATATAAGTGTTGGATCCCTAGTTGATTTGGGCTAGGTTCACTAACTTAGGATGTGACCCAACATGTATAGCCAGGGTCAAATTTGTGTCCTAGAGTCTAGGCCAAGTCCTTAGAGTCAATATCAGATGGACCAGCTATCAACAAGACCATCACAGACTCAAGACTTAGAAGATTTCAAGACTAAGTAAAATGAGTTCGACGTTCGTCGAACTCAGTTCGATGAAAGGCGTTCTCAGCTCGACGATCTTGAGATAATTCTCCGAGCTGAGCTCGACGATCTGCATTCTCAGTTCGACGAAAATTGGGACACTTCAACAAACTAAAGTCAGGGTAACTCTAGATTTGTCTAAGTCCAACTTCAGGCTTTGGTCAACGAACAAGATTCTGAGCTCGACGAACTTGGACCTGGTCGACGAACAAGATTATAAGCTCGACGAACTTGGACCTCAAGTTCTCAACTTCTCAGGTAGACGAACTCAGTACTCTACTCGAAAAACTTCAGACAGAAAAGGCAAAGGTTGTGAAGTATGCAAGTTCTGTTATCAGCTCGACGAACAGAAGCTGTCTGATCGACGAACACAGAATCTCAGCTCGACGAACTGTTAACTCAGCTCTACGATTTCCGTTCTTCGTTCAACGATTCCAGACTAGGTCTTCTCCAGTTTTCCGTCCCTTTTCTTGGCGATGATTCCTGAGTAATTAATGCTCAATCTTCTCGGAATGTTATCGTTAGAACGAGCATTGATCATGGATTATTACATGTCGTTTTTCCATGGGACAGTTAGGGAATTCATTGATTGTCGCTTCCTTCCCAGGCCGACTGCATTTACTGCTCACAGATTCTAATTTCGAATGTGTTCTTCAGTCAGTTTTTAACAAAAAGAAGAAAAGATCAAGCAGACTGACACACACAGGCAGAAATTACATTCAAGAAGTCTTTCAGAAATCAAAAGTTCTTTTCTGCAATCAACCTAGGCCAGAGAACATCATCAAGAAGAAGAAGAACATACAATCTCCATCAAGAGTCTTCTTCTTTCAACCCTACAAGATAACTTCAGAAGGACAACAATAACTCTATCTGTCAAAGAAGTTCCTGAAGCAATCTCTGGTCAAGGCAATCAAGCTTTGAAGACCTGTCACCCTGAAGCAGTGCTCCAAATTTCCTGATCCATTCAAGATTTCAGGGGGAGCAATCTGCTGAAATCAATCCACTAGTCTTCTCAGTTGTTATTGAGAAAGAGAAGACACCATCACCCCTTTTCCATCTTCTGTACAGGTTTTTAAGTCCCTTCAAAATTATTCCTGGTTGCAAGTCTCCTACCAAAAGACTTGTGGTTTTGGTTTTTGAGCACCTGAACAAAACCTCTTTGGTGTCAGGAAGCTGATCAAAAACCTGAGTGGATTCCTACCAGGGTGGTAGAAGAGTGGATGTACCCAGGTTGGGGAACCACTATAATTTCTTGTGTCGTCTGGTTGACCTTTTTCTTTTGTTTTGGCTGTGTTCTGTGATTTGTTAGGTTGCTTTGCTTATTACTTTATTTGCTAATCTGTTCACCTAGGATTACAGCAAAAGTTATAAAGTTTTTTTTTAAGAGAGCACAATACTCTATTCACCCCCCCTCTAGAGTATTTCAGATCCAACCTTCACTTTCAATTCGTATCAGAGGGAGGTTTGTTAAATTACCACACCTTAAGAGGTTAATTGGTTGTACATGCTAACACCTGAACCATAAAGATCACTCTTGTTAGATATGATTGTTTTGTTTCCATTATTAGATTTATTTCTTCACAGAAATGGCACAAAACAAAGATTATGCAAGCATCAGACCTCCAGTATACAATCTTAACAGATTTGCCATCTGGAAGGCAAGAATCAAATTGTATATGAATTCTATTGATGAAGACATTTTTGCTTATATCTTAACAAGAGTACCTCCAGCACCTGCAGCTTCTCCAAGCACCTCTACCAACATGACTGCAGTACCTCCTCCAGATAATAATGATGCTTACAAGAAAGCCAAAATGGCAGATGCAAAAGCAATGAACATCTTAGCACAGACAATGTCTGATGACGTATTTCAGAAGGTGGCTGAGTGCACCTCAGCCAAGGCCATATGGTACTCCCTCAACCAAATGGTAGCTGGTTCAGCTGATGAAAGGAAAGACAGGAGATCAAATCTCATATCCCTGTATGAGAATTTTAAGAAGGATGAGGCTGAATCAGTTGCTGAAATGTACAATAGGTTGAGCTCAATCATCAATGAGCTTAAAACCTTGGATAAAGATATCACCCTTACAGAGGTGAATGACAAAATCTTGATGTGCTTCCCTAGCTCTTGGGTCTCAAGAATCTGGCCTATCAAAGAAGCCAGAAGCCTAAATGAGATATCAACTGAATCTCTGCTAGGCAAAATAAAGTCTTATGAGCAGTTGATTAAATCAAGAGAAGCAGCTGAACAGAAAGGAACAACTCCAGTGAGAAAAGATCACAGTATAGCTTTCAAAGCTTCAGAGGAAAGTGAGACCTCAACATCCAATGAAGAACTAGTGAGCCTCTTTGCAAAAAGATTTTATAAGATGACTAGAAAGGACTTCAAAAGAAAATCATCCAGGCAGGATGATAAGTCCAAATATGACAAGACACCAACCAAGGAGGTTGTGTGCTTTGGATGTAGAAAGCCTGGACATTACATCTCTGACTGTCCAGAAAGCCAGAAGAAGGAGAAAAGAAGAGAAAAAGACTCCAGGAGAAAACACAGCAGCATACCCTCCTCTAGCAAGTACAAAAAGAGAGATAAAGGCTTTGTTGCTGAAACATGGAGTGATACTAAAGAAGAATCATCCTCTTCCAACTCAAGTGAAGAAGAGGAAGAAGCAAGATCCAAGGAGGTTTGCCTTATGGCAATTGATGCCTCCAGGAGCAGTTTAGGATCAGAAGGTGAATCTGAAGATGAGGCAGCCTCAGAGTTAGAGGCAGATCAGGTTCATTCAAGTTTTAATTTTAATTCTGATTCGTTTAAAATTGAATTCAAGGATATGTGTTTCGATTTAATTAGTTCAGAGAAAGAAATAAAAACCCTTAGAGAAAAACTAGGAAATCTTGAATCTGTTAACTCAGAAAATCTTAAACTAAAAGATCAACTAACTTTAGCACATGAGCAGATAATTAAATTAAAATCTGATTTATGTGAGGCTAAACAACTTGAGCAATCTCTCAATGGAAGAAGTCTCAAGCTGATGGAAATAACAAGCACAGTAAATGCCAGATTAAATTGCAAGCTGGGCTTGGGTGCATCATCAGGTTTGCCCCCCATAATTAAGAAAAATATTCTTACCACACCCATTAAATTTATTTCTGCCAAGGGAAAAGAAAAGATAATAAACAAAGCAATGTCTGAAAATAATCCAAATCCCATAGACAAGAGCAATATAAATCAGAAAATAGCTAATAAAAACAAGGTTCAACAGCATTCGTCGAACCCAGATCGACGAAATGTGGCCCGTTCGTCGAACCTAGATCGACGAACACTGAACGGAAACTTCAGTAATAACAATTCATCTAACTGCGATCGACGAACTTTGTATGGTTCGTCGAGCAGAGGTCGACGAACATGGGGCGTAGAAAATGACTATTGTCATTCTCTGAGCAGAGATCGACGATCTCAGCCCTATTCGTCGAACTCTGGTCGACGAACTTACAAGAATTCGTCGAACCCAGAAGGACCAAACATAAATCATTTCTCTTATAGAAATTCTAAGCCAGCTAATAAACCATTCAATCCAGTAGCTGATTGGGTTATTTCACCTAGGAGATATCACCCTTTAGGTTATAAGTCTCAACCTACTTTGTCAGTTATATCCAACTTTTCTTTTCAACAAAATAAAGGACCCAAGGTAACCTGGGTCAAGAACAATTAATGTTTGTTTTTCATTTCAGGTAAAGAGCTGTCCAAGGGTAAGTCAGACCTGGTACTTGGACTGAAAGAAATTGTACCCTAATCACCTAGAGGGGGGGGGGGGTGAATAGGTGACTTAATCTTTTTTAAACTTTTAGGCAGATTATATCACAGATTTCACAGAACTATACACAGCATACACAGCATCAATCACATACACAGAGTACACACTATTTTATAGTGGTTCCCCAAGGTTTGGGTACATCCACTTTTCCCCTTCGCCAATCTAGTAGTGTACTAGATTCGGCCAAACTCCTCCACTATTCCTCAGATCCTCAGATCTTACACTCAGAACCCCAACCAGGTTCCTACAGCTCAGAGTGATCCCACTCCTACAACTAAGACACAACAGCCATACCACTCAGTCTTCACAAAGACCTACACTCAGCCACAAGGCCTACACTCAGAGATATGAATCTCCTACACTCAGGCACACAGGCCCTACCACTCAGCCTTTATAATTACAGGTTTACAACTCAGATCCCTAAGGATCCTATAAGAAATTAAGAATACAATGTATATACCTACAACTCAGAATAAGAGAGAAGAGTTGACAGGTTTCTTGATGAGTTCTTGGAAGAACTCTGCTGAGATCAACCTCACTTGGCTTTCTTCAAAGCTTCTTGAATGTAGAACACAATAGGGTTGAGTCTCTCTGCAGCTGATCTTCAATCACTGCAACTTAAGAATCAGATCTTGATCTGAAACCTTCTTTACAGCCTGGTTCCAACAGCTGTCTTCTTGGAAGGAGCTCTCTCTCTCCAACTATTTAGATCTTCAATTGAATCTTCAATGAATTACTTGATCTTGTATGAATCTCTTGTTGTTAATCTCTCAATTTTTGTTGACAGAATAAGCCTATATATAGGCCTTCTTCATGGTGACCGGCTGATCCGGTTTCTAACCACTTTCTAACAACTCTGACAGTTGCAGTAGACCGGCTGGAATGGCAGCTGTCATGTCATCCAGTCACTTCTTGAAATTTCTATATCTGTCTGAAAGTGTCGAGACAGTCTGTCTTTAAGTATCGACACTTATAGACTAAGTGTCGATACAAGTCGACTAAGTGTCGACACTAGCATTCAAGGTGTCGACACAACTCCTTGTGTTGTAGAAATTACTTCTCGACACAGCTTCTTCATCATGTGTCGACACTGATAATGTGTGTCGACACAACTCCTTGTTCTTCAGTACTTTGTTGATCTCTTGTAAGTGTCGACACAACTCCTTTGTGTCGACACATCTTCTTGTGTTGAACTTGTTAAGTGTCGACACATTTTCTTGGTGTCGACACATGTCTTCAGCTTTGATACTTTTGCTGAGTGTCGACACATCTGCTTGGTGTCGACACTTGTACTTAGTCTTCATAGAAATTTGCTGAGTATCGACACAGCTCCTTGTGTCGACACTTTCTTTATGTGTTGAGACTTCTGCTGTGTGTCGACACTAATCCTTTGTGTCGACACTTGTACTTAGAATTTTGTTGAACTTTGCTGAGTGTCGACACAGCCTCCTAGTATCGACACTTTCTTCATGTGTTGAGTCTTCTGCTGTGTGTCAACACATTCTCCAAGTGTCGACACTTGTACTTAGAATTTTGTTGAACTTTGCTGAGTGTCGACACAGCCTCCTAGTGTCAATACTTTCTGATGTCGACAAAGTACCTCTGGGTGTCGACACTGCTTCTAAGTGTCGACACTGCTTCACTGGACATTTCTTCATTCAGTGTCGACACAACCTGCATGTGTCGACACTTTGCTTCTGGTGTCAACTCCGCATTCCTGGTGTCGACACAATTACTCCAAGTGTCGACACTGCTACTCTGGGTGTCGACACAAGTCTTCTTAAGTGTCGACACTTTGCTTCTTGGTGTCGACACATGGACTTAGAAACTTTTCAGCTTTCCCTGCAAATACTTAACCTGCACAACTAAACTCAAAACACATCAAATACATTTTGATGTATATCATTGAGTAGGGTGAGGCTTCTTCAAATCAGGTACATTTATTCCAATGTACCCAACAATCTCCCCCTATTTGGAGAAGTCATAACCCTTAGTCAATGATATACACCATACATAACAAAATCACAGTATGATGTAAAACAAGATTATATAATAGGGTAAGAACATAAACATGTATTAATCAAAACATGTATACACAGATATCTCAGAACAATTAATGTAATAAGTGAACATATATCATATTGTTCTAACAACTTCAACATTTCATTATCCAAAAGTTTACAGAGAGTTTAAAATCAAATGATTACAACTAGTAAACTTAAGAAAAATTCTATTCTATTGCTGCTCAGCCTACTTGATAACTATGCCCTTTCCAGACTGTATCTTTGCTTGGACGGGCGCTTCAGCATCTTCAGCAGTAGCAGGCTTCTTGCCTTTAAGATCCTTCTTCTTTAACTCTTCAGCTTTGATATTTTGCCTTTCAAAGTAATGATAAGGCTTGGGAAAGTACTTGCTAGGCTCCTAGGCAGTAGGAGGTAGCTTTCCCATCTTTGCCTTTCTTCTATACTGCACAATGGCTTCTTACCTGTTCTCATGTTTCCTCCACTCCACATCAGAATACCATTTGCCTCTATCCACAATATTGTCTTTGGCAGCCTTCCATGCAGTCAGAATGATATTCCTGGAGGTGGGGCTCCATTGTTCAAAGCCAGGCCTCAATTCAGCTTGCTCCCTGAATCTCTTCTTAGATAATTGGGCTTCTTGTGCTTTCTGCAAAGCTTCTTGTATAGCCTTAGGCACTGGCTGAACCACTTTTTCTATGATGACATTTTGCTTTCCCTCAGGTGGGCTATACATTGACTGTATATCTGTATGTATCATATCAAAGTCTGGTGGAGGGTATATTACTTGAGCCAGTTCAGCTTGCTCCCCTCCAAGATATGCAGGATTAATCCCAGACTCTGCCACATTGTCATCATCACATAATGGAAGATATCCAAGGGTGGCTCTGATGGAATTGGAAATCCATTTTACATGATCAGAGCTGGCTTTGACTAACACCCTCTCCCCCTTTATGACTTCTCTAACAATATTATCCCTCAGATCATTTTCTGAAATCTTATTTGGGCATCCAAATAGTTTACTCCATCCTTAAAGAAAGGTTTCAACCTTTGGAGCTTGTCAGTTATAGCCTTTTGAGAGTCTTGTATAGCAGTTTTAACAGCAGTTATTCCCTCTTGTAATGCTTTATCAAATTCTGTCTTAGCTGTAGCAGTAGCTGTAGTCTGACCAGTAGCTCTATTCTTCATTTCTGTGACTATTGCATTGTGTGAAGCAGTGAGATTATCATTCATCCTCAGCTGGTTCTCCAGAACATAGCCTTGCTTCACTGCAATATCATCTACTTGAGCTTTGATCTTCTCTTGATGTGTAGCCAAGTAGACCCCTGCATTCCCACCCTTGTGGAAGCAGTCAGTCATCTCTTTCTTATTCAGATTCATTTCAAATCTGATGGACTTAATATCTTGGGCCAGATCAAACTATAGAGACTTATGCCCTTCATCCATATAAGATTGCAAAGCCTGTCTTTGCTCATCCATCTTTATCTGCATGGCAACCATCAGAGAACTAAAATCTACAGATGGGGCTGGCTGTGGTGCAGGCTGTGGTGCAATTGTTTGTAAAGCCTTTTTGTAAGTTTGGCTCCTTCTCTTAAAGACTTGGAATTTCCTCTTTTTGGCTCTTGTAGCCGCTTTATCTTCTGAAGCAGATGTGCTATCAATAGTCACTTTGTCCTTTGGACTTGGAGGTAGCTCCTTCTCAGTCCTTTGTAGGCCTTCAGTAGCTTTTGGCACCTCAGTCTCTTTGCCTGCAGTTTTCTCTATATTTTCCACTTGCTCCCCCTCAACATGGGCCTTCTCCCCCTCAGCAGCAGTACTTTCTTTCTCAAAGTCAGTTTGGAGTAGGTCAGGGAATAGCTCTTCTAGGGTAAATTCCTGTTGAGGATGGGGTGGAGAATCTCTAATCTCATTAATCACTTGATCAGATACCACTTGATCAGCAACAGATGTGTCCTCCTTGACAACATCTTGGGGTTGACTAGGAATCTGAGGTTGCTGATTTGCAGTAGATAATGTGTCAGTTATAACTGCATTCTCAATAGAGAAATCTAATTGGTTTATTTAAGTTATTACCTCAAGTATGGTTTGTGTAGCTCTTTCACTTCCTAGAGGAGTAGGCTCATCCACCAGTAGAGGCTCCCCCTGCATGGAATCCTGGTGAATTAGGCTTGCTTGAGGTAGCTCCCCCTGCCTTGGTGCATCTTCTTGTCTAGCAGGAGATTGTCCACCAGTTCCAGTGTCTTGTTCATCATTTGGAGTAAAGACAACTTGCTCTTCAGAGCTGCTTGATGATTCTTGAGCCACAGGGGCTGTCTTCTTCTTCTTCTTTTGGGGTGTTACCTTCTCAGGAGTTGGCATTTCCTTAGTCAAGACTCTATCCCATCTAGAGAAAATTCTCATGTCCATCTTCCTCATGTGAATGATCTTAGTTCTAGCAGCTTGACTCATGACCTCTGGTATACTACCAGCCAGGTATAGACTTAGAATCCTACCCAAATTGGGCTTCTTCATACTCTCCTTAATCTTCTCAAACACTACTGCAGACCAATCAGTTTGTAGTTTGAAGATAATTCTTGTCATTATACCAAACATATGAGCTGATACTTTGTCATGCCCTCCAGGCTTGCTCAAGATAACTTTGCCAACAATTTCAGATAGAAATTTGCCCTGCATGTTCATTCCCTTCCTATTTAAAACTGATCCTATTTTCATCTTGGAATCTAGTCCACACCTTGTTAATGCTTCTCTAGTCTTTGTAGCAGTAACATCTTCTTCTTCCTTAGTCTTAGGTAGATGAAGTACCTTTCTCAGACTTTTGGGTGAAACTTTCACCTTTGCCCCATGAACTCTAGACTTAATCTTGTGTCCAGATTCATCTACTGTAGCTCCATTCAGGAATTCCAGGACCTCTTTCTTCCATATCTTGGTTGGTTCGGAAACAAGAAATTCTAACCCTGTCTCTTCTATTAGGGTTATCACACCTTTGATCTCTGGTTCCCCATCATCAAACGCATGCCGCACGAGTTCGTAACCTTCATTCACATTCTCTTCGAGCTTGGGCGCCATTAGGGTTTGAAGAAATTTGAATCTAGAGAAGAGAGGTGTCGACACACAAGTTTGGTCTCGAAACTTTGGTGAGTGTGTCGACAGACAATGGTGAAATCCTATTTATACCTTTCTAGGATCGAAGATGAAAGGGCACGTCAAAATACTTAAATTGTGTCGACACTGTTGAAAAGTGTCGACACAGACTTATAATGTCTCAACAACTATGTGTCGACACAAGTATAGTCGACAGAATATATGTGTCGACACTTGTTTATGTGTCGACATCACTTAGCTCGACACTTAGTCGAGACTTTACTTGACTAATTCTGGATAAATCTTAAGTGTCGACACCACCTTGGATGTGTCAACACCTACACTGCATGTGTCGACACTAATTTTCTGAAGTGTCGACACCAACTTCCTAGATGTGTCGACACCTTTTCTCTGAAGTGTCGACACCACTTTTTTGTGTCGACACAGACAACTCTGTGTGTCGACACCTTTTTACTTAGCCAATTTTCTTTTGTAAACTTATTCTAAGTTAATCATCCCTAATTCAATTTTAAACCTATTGAATTTGGTTTCTTCTAAAGGCTAAGTATACATGTCAGCTAGTTGATTATCTGTATTAACATACTCTAGTGAAATATCTTTTTCAACATGTTCCCTTAAAAAATGATATTTTATCTCTATGTGCTTAATCTTACTATGAGAAACAGTATTGTTTGCAATAGATATAACACTAGTAGAGTCACAAAATAGTGGTGTTCTACTTACTTGAATACCATAATCCTCAAGATGATGTTGTATCCATAGAAGTTGAGCACAGCAACTTCCTGCAGCCACATACTCTGATTTTGCTGTGGAGATAGCCACACTTGTTTGCTTCTTGCTACTCCATGAAATTAGTCTTCCACCTAGGAATTGACAGGTACCAGTTGTACTTTTCCTATCTTCTTTGCAGCCTGTAAAATATGCATCTGAATAACCTGTCATTTCAAAGTCTCCATTCTTAGGGTACCAAAGGCCTAGATAAGGAGTGCCCTTTAGATATATCAGAATTCTTTTGACTGCTGTCAAATGAGACTCTTTAGGGCAAGCTTGGTATCTAGCACAGACACATGTAGCATACATGATATCTGGTCTACTTGCAGTCAAATACAATAGGGAGCCAACTATCCCTCTATACAAAGTCTCATATGCAGGTTTCCCTGCATCATCTTTGCTAAGAGACATACTTGACCCCATAGGAGTTTTCATGGTACTAGATGATTCCATACCATACTTCCTTATTAATTCTAGAGTGAACTTAGACTGTCATATGGATAAACCATTCTCAGTCTGTCTAACTTGGAGTCCCAAGAAGAACTTAAGTTCCCCCATACTGCTCATTTCAAATTGTCCTTGCATAAGTTTTGCAAACTTTTTGCAAAGACTACTTTCAGTAGACCCAAATATGATGTCATCTACATATATTTGGACTAGAATGATCTTGCCTCTGGATTCCCTAAGGAATAGAGTCTTGTCTATTTTCCCCCTTGTGAATTTATTCTCAATGAGGAAACTAGACAGGGTCTCATACCAAGCCCTAGGGGCTTGTTTTAACCCATACAAAGCCTTCCTAAGTCTATAAACATAATTAGGTTTAGTTGAATCAACAAAACCTGATAGCTGTTCCACATAGACTTCTACCTTCAGATTGCCATTTAAAAAGACTGACTTAACATCCATTTGGTATACTTTAAACCCTTGATAGGTTGCATAGGCCAAGAACATCCTTATAGCTTCTAGTCTGGCTACTGGAGCAAAGGTATGATCAAAGTCAATACCTTCTTCCTGCTTATATCCCTTAGCAACCAGTCTTGTTTTGTTCTTTATAACGACTACATGTTCATCCATCTTATTCGTGAAGATCCACTTAGTTCAAATTATGTTGTGGTCTTTTGGTTTAGGAACAAGCTCCCAAACATTGCATCTCTTGAACTGATTCAGCTCCTCTTGCATTGCCTCAATCCAATGAGGGTCTAGGATGGCTTCTTCAAATTTCTTTGGCTCAACTTGGGATAGAAAACTGGAGTAGAGTACTGAACTTAGATTTCTACTCCTTGTTTGTACCCCTTATCTTAGATCACCAATAATTTTATCTGCTGGATGATCTCTTAGATGTCTATTAGCTGGTGGCAGCCTGGCTTCAGGTTGAACTCCTTCAGCTTCTTCAACTTGCTGCACTCCATGGTCTTCTTCTGCATCAGGTGCATGTAGTACTCCCCCTGGACAACAACCACTATCTTCTACTTATTGTCTTGCAGTAGGTCCTTCTTTTATAGTGAGCTTGTCCATCTTCTCAGTCACACCTGTGGAGCTGCAAATACTACTAGACAATTCATTGTTAATAAGTTTAGCTTCATCAAATACTACATGTACTGACTCTTCTACAACTTGAGTAGTCAAGTTGTAGACCATATAAGCCTTACTGTTGTTGCTGTACCCAATAAAGATCCCCTCTTGGGATTTGGCAGCAAACTTGGTTAAGTAAGACTTACCATTGTTAAGTATATAGCATTTACAACCAAAGATCCTGAAATATGATAGGTTTGGTTTTCTGCCTTTCACAATCTCATAGGGGGTCTTATTGTGGCTCTTGGTGATAGTAGCCCTATTAATTACATGGCATGCAGTGTTAACTGCCTCAGCCCAGAAATATTCTGGGAGAGATGTGTCACTTAATAGGGTTCTACCAACCTCAATCAAGGTTCTATTTTTCCTCTCAGCAATGCCATTTTGCTGAGGTGTTCTTGGTGAAGAAAATTCCTGAAATATCCCAAACTCTTCACATAGCTTTGTCATACTATCATACTGGAATTCAGTACCATGGTCACTTCTTACTTTGACCACTGTACTGTCTAACTCATTCTGAATTTGTTTGACAAAACTATAGAATATACTAGGTGTTTCACATTTCTATCTAAGGAAGAACACCCAGGAAAACCTTGAGTAGTCATCTACAACCACAAATGTGTAGACCTTCCTACCTAGGCTGTGAACTGGCATAGGACCAAAGAGATCCATATGCAAGAGGTATAAGCACCTCACAGCATCTTTGTTCTCAATGCTATTAAAGGTGGATCTAGTCTGCTTGCCCTTTTGACAAGCTGAACAAATCCCATCTTTAATACACTTAACCTGAGGACCATTCCTCACTAACTCTTTGCTATAGAGTTGGCCAATTGTCTTGTAGTTAAGATGGGCTAGCCTCTTGTGCCATTTGACACAATGAGAGACTTTCTCATCAGCTACAAGAAACACTGGAGAAACATTGTTCTCACACATAATGTCTAAGCAATAGACATTTCTCTTTCTATAACCTGTCAGAATGATCTCTTGATCATTTGACCTCCTGATATGACAACCATCTTTGACAAATGAGATGTCATATCCTAAATCACTTAGTTGACTTATACTAATTAGGTTATGTTTCAAACCTTTAACATAAGGCACTTGAGTAATTGTTATAAGGTTGCTAGAAATGTTACCAAAACCTTTGATGATTCCTTTTTCAGAACCACCAAAGGTGAATTTAGGACCATCCTTGATTGGTGTGAAGTCCTTTAGCAATCCTCTAGTTCCAGTCATGTGCCTGGAACATCCACTGTCCAAGTACCATATTGGGGCATGGCCACTTGGACTCACCTGCAAAACAGATTAGTTGACCTTAGAACCCAGAGAATTCTTGGGTTCTTGGTGCTGGTTAGTTTGCCTCTTAACAAAGCTACCTGCAGATCTTTCAACAGGCAGTTTGCTACTCACTTTGGCACTAGAATTGTGCCAGCAGTCAATGGCAAAGTGGCCTACCTTGCCACAGCACCAACACTCAAATCTATTGTACCTTTGCTTAGGTACAACCCTAGCTGTTCTATCTACAGCAGGCTTGTTGAGTACTGGGGCTTTGCCCTTAGACTTGGACTTTATAGTCCTAGCAGGTTGTGTAAACCCTAATCCAGTTTTACCCTTCTGATGTACAAATTCATCTATCAAAGGTAAAATAGATTTTGGTTTAGAAAACCTTGCAACTATATCTCTCTCCTTCTGAAGACTAATCTCCAGATTTCTGATTTGATCATTCTTAAATGTTATAGTCCCCATATGAATAACAGTTATGCGCTTCAGTCTGGCTATTTCATTTAGTTTTTGATCAATCAACTTCTCAAAATCAGTTGCAGCCTCTTTGAGACTAGCAATCTCCTTTGCCTGACTCTTGGCCAAGGATTTGCTTTTCTTAAAAGCTTGCAACAGTACACTATATTCATCAATCAACTAATGAATATCCCCTTCAGATTCAGATCCACTGGCATCACTTGATGCTGATGTAACTGAGTCTGAACTAGCACTAGAAATTGAACTTAAAGAACAATTTTGTACCTGACTAGGTCCAGGCTGCTCCTGGATTTTGTCACCTTCAGATAAGGCCATCAGTCCCTGGCACTGATTGTCCTCTTGCTCATATATAGAATTCATTAACTGGATGAACTCCTCTTCTTCTTCAGCAAACAGTCCAATGTAAGCTTCTGCTTCTGAATCAGTTTCTGAAGATGATATGTCTGACAGGATTTTGTCCTTCTTGGAAACAAAGGACCTTTCCTTTTTTCCCTTGATCTGAGTCTTATTCTTATCAGATGACTCTTTCCTTTTCTCTGGACAGTCAGCAACAACATGTCCTTGTCTGTTACATCAATAGCATACAATTTTTGATAAAGTTGCTTTGCTTTACTTGGGCTTTCTCCTGTCTTTCTTTGATGACTTCTTATTCTGATAATAGTCATCTTTTCCCGGTGAAGTGGATGGCTTTGACCTCCACTGTTTCTTCTTTAGAAACTTCTGAAAGTGTCTTGTGAAAGCTGCAAAATCCTCATCACTCTCACTGCTTTCAGAATCCCTGCATTCTATCTCATCTGTCTCAGATCCAGCAACCCTTGGTGGTGGAGATGGAGACTTACTTCTATATTTCTTAGTGGCTTCTGTCTTGAATGCCACTGCTCTTTCTTTGTGCTCAATTCTTGTAGTCTTCTCCTCCACTTTCCTTACCATTAGCTGCATTTCATAGGATAACAGCTTTCCAAACAATGTTGGAGGAGGAATATCTGCTAACTTGGCCATTTCCCTTATGGCACAGATCTTGGTGTCCCAGTCCTTTGTTAGGGACCTCAAGAACTTATCATTCAGTTCATAATTGCTGAATTCTCTTCCATAGGACATCAACTTATTGACAATCCTATAGAATTTCTTATAGCATTCTGTTATACTATCAGACTTGCCTTGTCGGAAGCTCTCATATTTTTGGTTTAACAAAGACTTCCTGTCTTGTCTAACTTCTTCTGAACCCTCCATGTACACTATCAGAGTATCCCACATCTCCTTTGATGTTTTACAGTGTATTAAGTTCTGAAATGTAGCATCATCTATGGCACTTACAATGATATTCTGTGCCCTCTTGTCCATGGTGGTCAGAATAATCTCATTTTTGTCATTTCAGAAAAGTCCTTAGGTGTTCTCTGATTTGCATCCAGGACTGATACTTTCATAGGCACATAAGGCCCTTCTTTAACTGTGATATAGATTCTAGGGTCAGAGGCTTAAATAAACAGTCTAACCCTTTCTTTCCAGATGCCAAAATTCTCCTTTCTGCAAATTGGCAACTTCATGGATCCAAGTTCTTTATGATTCTCGGTTGAACCCATTTTCTTGATTTTCTTGTTTATGCTGAATCTGTCCTTGATTTCACTAAATCTGCCAACAGGATCTACTCAGACAGTTATGTCCTTTTTTGAGCAACCTGGCTCTGATACCACTTGAAAGAAATTGTACCCTAATCACCTAAAGGGGGGGGTGGTGAATAGGTGACTTAATCTTTTTTAAACTTTTAGGCAGATTATATCACAGATTTCACAGAACTATACACAGCATACACAACATCAATCACATACACAGAGTACACACTATTTTATAGTAGTTCCTCAAGTTTTGGGTACATCCACTTTCCCCCTTCGCCTATCTAGTAGTGTACTAGATTCGGCCAAACTCCTCCACTATTCCTCAGATCCTCAGATCTTACACTCAGAACCCCAACCAGGTTCCTACAGCTCAGAGTGATCTCACTCCTACAACTCAGGCACAATAGCCCTACCACTCAGTCTTTACAAAGACTTGCACTCAGCCACAAGGCCTACACTCAGAGATATGAATCTCCTACACTCAGGCACACAGGCCCTACCACTCAGCCTTTATAATTACAGGCTTACAACTCAGATCCCTAAGGATCCTACAAGAAATTAAGAATACAATGTATATACCTACAACTCAGAATAAGAGAGAAGAGTTGACAGGTTTCTTGATGAGTTCTTGGAAGAACTCTGCTGAGATCAACCTCACTTGGCTTTCTTCAAAGCTTCTTGAATGTAGAACACAATAGAGTTGAGTCTCTCTGCAGCTGATCTTCTATCACTGCAACTTAAGAATCAGATCTTGATCTGAAACCTTCTTCACAGCCTGGTTCCAACAGCTGTCTTCTTGGAAGGAGCTCTCTCTCTCCAACTACTTAGATCTTCAATTGAATCTTCAATGAATTACTTGATCTTGTGTGAATCTCTTGTTGTTAATCTCTCAATTTCTATTGACAGAATAAGCCTATATATAGGCCTTCTTCATGGTGACCGGCTGATCCGGTTTCTAACGACTTTCTGACAACTCTGACAGTTGCAGTAGACCGGCTGGAATGGCAGCTGTCATGTCATCCAGTCACTTCTTGAAATATCTGTATCTGTCTGAAAGTGTCGAGACAGTCTGTCTTTAGGTGTCGACACTTATAGACTAAGTGTCGACACAAGTCGACTAAGTGTCGACACTAGCCTTCAAGGTGTCGACACAACTCCTTGTGTTGTATAAATTACTTCTCGACACAGCTTCTTCATCATGTGTCGACACTGATAATGTGTGTCGGCACAACTCCTTGTTCTTCAGTACTTTGTTGATCTCTTGTAAGTGTCGACACAACTCCTTTGTGTCGACACATATTCTTGTGTTGAACTTGTTAAGTGTAGACACATCTTCTTGGTGTCGACACATGTCTTCAGCTTTGATACTTTTGCTGAGTGTCGACACAACTGCTTGGTGTCGACACTTGTACTTAGTCTTCGTAGAAATTTGCTGAGTATCGACACAGCTCCTTGTGCCGAAACTTTCTTCATGTGTTGAGACTTATGCTGTGTGTCGACACTGATCCTTTGTGTCGACGCTTGTACTTAGAATTTTGTTGAACTTTGCTGAGTGTCGACACAGCCTCTTAGTGTCGACACTTTCTTCATATGTTGAGTCTTCTGCTGTATGTCGACACATTCTCCAATTGTCGACACTTGTACTTAGAATTTTGTTGAACTTTGCTGAGTGTCGACACAGCCTCCTAGTGTCGACACTTTCTGATGTCGACAAAGTACCTCTGGGTGTCGATACTGCTTCTAAGTGTTGACACTGCTTCACTGGACATTTCTTCATTGAGTGTCGACACAACCTGCATGTGTCGACACTTTCCTTCTGGTGTCGACTCTACATTCCTGGTGTCGACACAATTACTCCAAGTGTCGACACTGCTTCTCTGGGTGTCGACACAAGTCTTCTTAAGTGTCGACACTTTGCTTCTTGGTGTCGACACATGGACTTAGAAACTTTTCAGCTTTCCCTGCAAATACTTAACCTGCGCAACTAAACTCAAAACACATCAAATACATTTTGATGTATATCATTGAGTAGGGTGAGGCTTCTTCAAATCAGGTACATTTATTCCAATGTACCCAACATGGACAGTGGTTGCTCCAAGCATATGACAGGCAGCAAGGACAATCTATCTAATTATAAGTCCAAGCTAGGACCAAAGGTGATCTTTGGTGATTCAAATAGTGGCCAGTTTGAAGGATATGGAGCAGTAAAGATTGGAACAGTTACCTTCAAGAGACTAACATATGTAAGAGGACTCAAACATAACCTAATATCCATAAGCCAATTATGTGATGAATTTTATCAGGTGCACTTTAACTCTACCTCATGTTCTATTATTAATAATGAAAACAAAACTGTTTTAATTGGAATTAGACAAGGTAACATATATCTAGTAGATCTTATTTCTGCCAAAACTGATGTTTACTCAATATCACTAGTAACCAAAATGAGTTGTGGCATAAAAGATTAGGTCATTGAAACCTTAAAAATATAGCTAGGTTATCTAAAGACAACCTTGTTAGAGGCTTGCCTTCTGGTCCCTACAAGAAGGAAAACTTATGCATGGCTTGTCAATTAGGCAAGCAAACTAAAACTAGTTTCAAATCTATTAATAAGAGTGATTCACCTAGGATTTTGTATTTGCTTCATGTGGACCTATTTGGACCCATTGCAGTACAAAGCCTAGGGGGTAAGTCTTACACTTTAGTGATTGTTGATGACTTCTACAGATTCAGTTGGGTGGCCTTTCTGAGAACTAAGTCAAATACATTCAAGGTTCTTACAGATTTTCTCAGGACCATACAGATTGAGTTCTCTACTTATGTTGCATTGATCAGAAGTGATCATGGCACAGAGTTTGAGTCTCTTCTTATGCATGAGTTCTGTGAGAAGGAAGGTATCAGGCAGTGCTTCTCAGCTCCTAGAACTCCCCAACAAAATGGGGTAGTTGAAAGAAAAAATAGGACACTCATTGAAACTGCAGGCACATTATTGGCAGATGCTTACATGCCTCTTTCCTTTTGGGCAGAAGCTGTAAACACTGCTAACTTTGTCCTGAATAGAAGCCTTATACATAAGCTGAAAAATAAGACTCCCTATGAATTGCTTAAAGGAAAGAAACCTAAAATCACATATTTTAAAGTTTTTGGTTGTATATGTTATATTCACACAAACAACAAAAGATACATTAGAAAGTTTGAGGCTAAGGCTGAAGAAGGGATTTTTCTAGGATACTCCCAAGTAAGCAAGGTCTATAGGGTTTTTAATAAATCATATCTTAAAATTGAAGAGTCAGTCCATGTATCTTTTGATGAAGCTAATATGTCTTATAAGGAGAAAGAGATTTCTAGTAATAGCTCTATTGCAGGTTCCACAACTGTGTGAGTCTATGGATGGACTAAATCTTACCGAAGAGGTATCAACCCATCCTTCTCCACAGGTTGCTGAAGACAGTGAAGAAGAAAATCAAGTGGAAGTGGCTGAACTTCCCTCAACATCTAATAACATTCCTCAAGAGGAATTAATTATAGAGCTGTTGCTGAACAAACTCCACCCACTGATCTTGTCACACTTAGAGATCACCCCAGATCTCAAGTGATTGGAGACATTTCAGCAGGTGTTCAGACAAGGCATCAACTCAACCAAGACTTGATGCATGCATGTTTTCTCCTTCAGATTGAACCTCTCTCCATCCATGAAAGCTGAGCAATATCCCCACTAGATCATTGCAATGCAAGAGGAACTAAATCAGTTTGAGATATGTAGAGTTTGGGATTTGGTTCCAAGACCTCATAACTACGCAGTTATTGGAACCAAATGGGTCTACAGAAACATGCTAGATGTTCAAGGAAACATTATGAGAAACAAGGCTAGGCTTGTTGCTCAGGGCTATAGGCAAGAGGAAGGAATTGACTATGGCCAAACCTTTGCCCATGTTGCAAGGTTAGAGGCCATAAGAATATTCCTTGCCTATGCAGCTCACAGGAGATTCAAAGTTTTTCAAATGGATCTCTCTAACTCAACCCTCTTTTGTATTTAAATTGCATAAAGCTCTCTATGGTTTAAAGCAAGCTCCAAGAGCTTGGTATGAGACCTTAGCAAGCTTCCTTTTAGAGCATAAATTTACAAGAGGAACCATAGATAAAACCATTTTCACTAGACATCATAAGGACCAAATATTGTTAGTGCAAATATATGTGGATGACATCATCTTTGGGTATACTGATCCCAAATTATGCAAGAGGTTTGCTGACCTCATGCATTCCAAATTTGAGATGAGTAGCATGGGTGAGCTTTCCTACTTCTTTGGTCTCCAAGTGAAGAAGCTCCCTGATGTTATCTTCCTCTCCCAAGCTAAGTATGCTAAAGAGCTTATTAAGAAGTTTGGGATGGGTGATGCTTCAGGAATGAAAACACCTATGGCTACCAATATTGTTGTGGATTCTGATGCAGCAGGGAAACCTGTAGATCAGAAGCATTATAGGGCAATTGTTGGATCCCTATTATACCTAACAGCTAGCAGGCCTGATATCATGTTTTCCACATGCCTTTGTGTAGGTTCCAAGTGAATCCCAAAGAATCTCACCTTATTTTCTAAAAAAGAATTTTGGGATATATAAAGAGTTGTCGTAATCTAGGACTCTGGTATCCTGTAGAGTCAGAGTTTGAGTTAACTGGATACTCAGATGTTGACTATGCTGGATGTAGAGTGGACAGGAAGAGTACCTCTGGAACTTGCCAGTTCCTAGGTATCAGACTTGTCTCCTGGTTTTGTAAAAAGTAAACATCTGTCTCTACATCAACTGCAGAAGCAGAATATATGGCTGCTGGCAGCTGCTATTCACAAATGTTATGGATACAAAACGAACTCCTAGACTATGGTGTCAACTTAAATAATTCAACATTATTTTGTGATAACACTAGTGCTATTGTTATAACACAGAATCCAGTTCACCATAGTAGGACTAAACATATTGATATAAGACATCATTTCATTAGAGATAGTGTAGACAAAAAGAAAATTAACCTAATCCATATTCCTACTGATTTACAGAGAGCAGACATTTTCACCAAACCCTTGGATGAGAAAAATCATCTATTCTTTATAAATCAACTTGGACTGATCAATGGAGAAGAGTTAAATTAATTTCTGTCTGCATTAGACGAATTTTCCAGAGTTCGTCGAATGGAGTTCGACGAATTAGGGAAAGTTTGAGAGATGCTCGTCGAACGGAGATCGGCGAATTCTCTGTGTGGAAACAATTTTCGTCGACCGGAGATCGACGAACTTTGCTTCAGAAGATATTTCGTCGAACGGAGTTCGACGAACTACGTTCGTTTCTTCTGGATGAGATCGACGAATTATCTATCTATAATTTATTTCGTCGACCTCAGTTCGAATAACTGTTTATTTTTTGTCGAACGGAGATTGTCGATTCATATTCTGGAAAACCTTATATCTAGGTTTTCTTTGACCTCCATCCCGCGCTTTCTGTTACCTTGCACTTGATCGCCGTTTTCTCTGTCTATCTTGCAGGTGATCTCAATGGAGATTCCAGCAGGAGCTCTAGTCACAATGAAGTTTGACACTGGCTTTGATGTCGACTTTGACTCATTCCAGCACTCAGATCCAATCTTCCTCTATATTCTGGAACTTCTGAAAGAACAGAATCTGAAGAACTTGATGACCACTAGGATAAAGTTGGACGGAACAGAAATCAGGGAATGGGTCTATACTTCAACCATGTCTGAAGACAATATCATGACACGATCAATCGCCAGTAACACTGTCTCCTTAACCCCCGCCGTTTTAACTGAAATATTTGGTTTGACAACTAGAGAGGAGGAATTAGAGATTGATTCTGAAGAATTTACTATAATGCTAAATCTGATGGGTTATGCTGGTGACAACCCTAATAAACTGTTGAAGAAACATCTGTCTGCGCCATATAAATTCTTAGCAGACTTGGTTGGTAAAGTGCTACTCGGCAAACATACACCACACGAATACATCACCAGACAACAGTTTCTGGTCATGTGTGCCATTGTCAACAAGAAGCAAATAGACTGGGCACAACTACTATTTGACTTGATTAAGAAGAAGAATACCAAGAAGGAAGGATGTTTTGGAAGGATCCTAGGGATCTTCCTCAAGGAAAAGGCTGTTGAATCCCTGATCTCCCAGACCATATTCATTAATGCCAGTAAAAGGCTCACCTGTGCCTTATTTGGCAGGTGGGAGAGGACAATCACCAAGCCCACTAAGGCTTCTACCTCTTCCATCCCAGCTTCTGAAGGCACTAGGGCTGTTAAAGCCACTCCCACACCTGCTGAGGAGATTCATCCCACTCCACCCTCTCTTCCAGCACCCCTTCCAGCAAAACAACTCACTTCCTCTCCCATTCCTTCTTCAACACTTCAATCACAACAGCATACTCCTGTGCCTACTCCACCTCCATCTCCACCACTTGACATCACTAACATTCCATCTTCCCCTCTTCAAGCAAATCAACAACCAACACCTCCTGCTTACCCTCATGACAAATATATTCCTACACCATGACAGTCTCCACTTCCCCCACATTTATCCTCCATTCCATCTTTCATCCTACTCTCAGACACCTTAATACCAGATGCCACCCCTCCATCCTCATCACCATCAACCATTCACATACATGATGTTCCACCCTCCATTCCATCAATAGTTGCTCCCTCCTCCACACCAAATGCAACATCCTCTCCCACTTCCTCATTTGATCCCTCTACTATATCCTATATCCTCACCATCATCACCCCCCTTCTGAAATCCCTTATAGCAGAGGCCATTACACCTCTTGCTACCACCATTCAATCTTTATCTGCCCAAATCTCTGCTCTTACTGCTGCCCCCTCCTCAGTCAAGGGCCTGGCCTTAGTTCCTACTGAAACTAGGCAGGGGGATATGCCTGATGATGAAGCAGCAGCACCAGCTTCAGATACTTTAGCTCCAGCAGATACTGCAGATACTCCATTCCCCATAGAAGTATATCCAGATTATACAGATATAGATTTAGTTGATTTACTTGATTTTATTAATACTGATATGGACATTGCTGAAACTATTGGTGATTTTATCCTCAATCCCACAGTTAATTTACAAGAATTACTGAAAACTTTTGATACTGTATATATGCATCCTCCTCTAGCAACATTCACTAAGCCAAAGTTGGCTATTGTGCCTTATACTTCTCCTGTTAGTCCAGCAGTTGCTCAGCAACTCTGTGACAGTTTTGAAATTCCAGTTTCTGCAGCTATTCCATCCTCTCCAGAAGCTATCTCAGCACCAATCTTTGTGATGGATGACTCACCTATACCAGATCTGGATGAGTTAATCTTGGCTGATATTGAAGAAGAAAATAAGGCAGCCACTGAAAGCTCTATCCTAATTACCTCTGATTCTTGTATAGTTTCTTCTTCAACTACTGCTGAAACTCCAGTTTTTGAAACTTCTGCTTCTACTACAGAAAAGGCTATCATTGATGATAAATCATTGAAAGTATTGGATGCTTTATATGATAACCCTCAGGGTTCTGGCTGTGAATATGATGAAGATGATGATGAAGATGATTCAGATGAAGAAGCTGCCATGAAGAAGAAGCAAATGTTGTCAAAGAAAAGGAAGGCTCCTCCTCCTCCTGCTCCTAAGCCCAATGCAACAACTGACACTCCCTACTACATCTTGCATAATTTTACTCTTTATAAGGGAATGCCTGCTTGGATGTGGCTGTCTAAGAACCAGCAAAAGGAGAGTAAAAGAAGTAGGAGATACTCTCGTCCACCAGTTCATAGATACAGAAAAGATCCACCTCCTCCATCTCCTCTAGTAGCTGGTGCCACTGGCTCTATCTCTCAGAGATCTGCCCCTATGCAAACTTATCAGAGACATCAAGGGAGATCCTCTAGAAGCAGTCGGCAAGGGCATCATTACTCAGGAAATCAACAACAGCATTAGCAGCAAAAGCAACATACATCTGCAGATCAGAAAGCTAAAAGTCCTGAAAAACCAGACTCACCTCCTATTCCTTTTGAAGATCCTGAAATAGCCAACACTGCTAAAATGGCCAGGTTCCAGGAACTTATTGGTCTTTACCTGATTAATAAAGCTAAAGCTGAAGGTAAAGACATATCAGGTTATACAACTATGTCAAAATACAGGAAGGAAGAATTAAAAAGATTTGATAAAGCCAACAAACTGTTTAATGTTGATGATTACATGAAACTCCATCCTGAAGCAGTTGTCCCCAGAGCTACATCTCTGAATATCATTGGGGCAGCTGACATGATAATGACAAGGCACATGCTTTAGATCCAAATAGAGAAATTATCTTTAAAAAGCCAGGAGAGAAGACAAAAGAAGACAACTCCATGCAGAAGAAGCAGAAGAAGTAATCTTTACTTTGTTTCAATTTCTTTCTGCATTTGCTTTCAAACTATATTATTTGTTTAAACAAAGCCTATGTACATATATATCTGCTGCATGTGTTAGTAATTCTCTGCCAGATATATTTCTTTGCTTGCTTTGTTTATCTGTATGTTTATGTTTTGAGTCTATTAGTGACCTCACCCAAATAGGGAGAGATTGTTGGATCCCTAGTTGATTTGGGCTAGGTTCACTAACTTAGGATGTGACCCAACATGTATAGCCAGGGTCAAATTTGTGTCCTAGAGTCTAGGCCAAGTCCTTAGAGTCAATATCAGATGGACCAGCTATCAACAAGACCATCAGAGACTCAAGACTTAAAAGATTTCAAGACTAAGTAAAATGAGTTCGACGTTCATCGAACTCAGTTCGACGAAAGGCGTTCTCAGCTCGACGATCTTGAGATAATTCTCTGAGCTGAGCTCGACAATCTACATTCTCAGTTCGATGAAAATTGGGACACTTCAACAAACTAAAGTCAGGGTAACTCCAGATTTGTCTAAGTCAAACTTCAGGCTTTGTTCGACGAACAAGATTCTGAGCTCGACGAACTTGGACCTAGTCGACGAACAAGATTCTAAGCTCGACGAACTTGGACCTCAAGTTCTCAACTTCTCAGTTCGACGAACTCAGTACTCTAATCGACGAACTTCAGACAGAAAAGGCAAAGGTTGTGAAGTATGCAAGTTCTGTTATCAGCTCGACGAACAGAAGCTGTCTGGCCGACGAACACGAAATCTCAGCTCGACGAACTGTTAAGTCAGCTCGATGATTTTCGTTCTTCATTCAACGATTCCAGACTAGGTCTTCTAAAGTTTTCCGTCCCTTTTCTTGGCAATGATTCCTGAGTAATTAATGCTCAATCTTATCGGAATGTTACCGTTAGAACGAGCATTGATCATGGATTATTACATGCCATTTTTCCATAGGACAGTAAGGGAATTCATTGATTGTTGTTTCCTTCCCAGGCCGACTGCATTTACTGCTCACAGATTCTAATTTTGAATGTGCTCTTCAGTCAGTTTTTAACAAAAAGAAGAAAGGATCAAGCAGACTGACACACACCGATAGAAATTACATTCAAGAAGTCTTTCAGAAATCAAAAGTTCTTTTCTACAATCAGCCTAGGCCAGAGAACATCATCAAGAAGAAGAAGAACATACAATCTCCATCAAGAGTCTTCTTCTTTCAACCCTACAGGATAACTTCAGAAGGACAACAATAACTTTATCTATCAAAGAAGTTCCTGAAGCAATCTCTGGTCAAGGCAATCAAGCTTTGAAGACCTGTCACCCTGAAGCAGTACTCCCGATTTCCTGATCCATTCAAGATCTCAGGGGGAGCAATCTGCTGAAATCAATCCACTAGTCTTCTCAGTTGTTATTGAGAAAGAGAGTACACCATCACCCCTTTCCCATCTTCTGTACAGGGTTTTAAGTCCCTTCAAAATTATTCCTGGTTGCAAGTCTCCTACCAAAAGACTTGAGGTTTGGGTTTTTGAGCACCTGAACAAAAGCTCATTGGTGTCAGGCACCTGATCAAAAATCTGAGTGGATTCCTACCACGGTGGTAGAAGAGTGGATGTACCCAGGTTGGGGAACCACTATAATATCTTGTGTCGTCTGGTTGCCCTTTTTCTTTTGTTTTGGTACTGTTCAGTGATTTGTTAGGTTGCTTTGCTTATTACTTTATTTGCTAATCTGTTCACCTAGGATTACAACAAAAGTTGTAAAGTTTTTTTTTAAGAGAGCACAATACTCTATTCACCCCCCCCCCCCCCCCACCTCTAGAGTATTTCAGATCCAACCTTCACTTTCAATAAGTTCGACATTCACCGAACTCAGCTCAACGATAGTTGTGCCTTACTCGAAGAACTCAGAGTTCCTTCTCTGATATGAGCTCGACAAAATTTGAGCTCAGGTCGACGAACTCTGCTCAAGACAGATTTCTCTGTTCAACAAACTTGGAGCTCAGAGAATGTCAGCTATTCTTAGGAACTTGGATAGCTGAGCTCAGGTCGACGAAGGGGATTTCTCTGCTCGACGAACTTGGAGTCCAGGTCGACGAAATCTGCACTAAGGTCAATGAAATCTGTTCAGAGACTATAAGTTAAGTTTTCCTTATCTGTCCCACTCTTCATTCCATCCTAAGTCAATAATTCTCTGAGTAATTAATGCTTAAATTCTCTAAGAATATAGCCGTTAAAGGCAGCATTAATTATGGTTTTCATCAGAGTAATTACTTGACTTATTCTCGGGACAGTTAGTAAAATACAATTAAAGTCAGATATTCCAGCCATTCTCCTTCCCAGATTTCTTGTAGTAATTAATGTACTCATTTTAAATTCTGAAGAAAAATCACAGCAACATATATAAAGAAAATTTCTCCTAAGAGACAGATAACAAATACAACACACAAAATAGAGCGAGCCGACTAATAGAGAGATACTAAGATTCTTACCTTCACTCTGAAAAGAAATTCTGTTTTCCCTTGCACATTCAAGAAGACTGAAGAAGAACATCATCTACAAAATCAAGAGTCTTCTTCAACTTCTGATCCAGGAATCTTTAGAGATAATTGTTTAACATTTGTTCTCAAGTTCCTGGACATCTTCAAGTATAGGCTGAAGATCTATACCCTGAGCAAAGCTCCAGTCTTCCTGAACATTTCAACATCTCAGGGGGAGCTATGATACCAGCAATCCACTGAAGTCATCTTTGTTGATTAGAGAAAGAGAAGACAATATCACCTTCTTAATCTCCTGTATAAAGGTCGTATTAACTCCCTTCAAAAGTTTTTGTTGGTTTTTGGGCACCTGATCAAAAGCCCAAAGGGTTGTCAGATCTCCCTGCAAATAGATCTTGTGGTGACAGGGAACCTGAGCAAAAACCTGTGGTGGCAGTCACCTGATCAAAAAACTACTAGTGGATTCCTTTCAAGGTGGTAAAAGAGTGGATGTACTTAGATTTGGGGAACCACTTTAAATTCTTTTGTTGTGTGTTTGCTCATTCTTCTTTATTTTGTTGTGTTATGATTGTGTAGTTTAGTCTAGTTTCTATTTCATTTTATACTACTACTATTATCACTAATTTCTCTGATAAATTATAAAAACAGCCAAAATATTTTAAATCACTCTATTCACCCCCACTATAGTATATTAGATCTATCCCCTATCTTTCACTTGGTATCAGAGCTTAGGTCTATTTGGTTGTACAAGGTAACACTTGAACCAACAGATCCTTCTAAGATCTAAATTCCTCTAGCATATTACTTATACCATGGCACAGAACAAGGACTATGCAAGCATCAGACCTCCAGTTTGCAACTTGAACAAGTTTTCTATCTAGAAGGCAGGAATTAAGTTATATATGAACTCCATTGATGAAGATATTTTGGATTCTATTTTGACAAGTCCAACAGCTCTAGTGGCTACATCTACTACAAGTTCCAGCACTCATACTGTTCCACCACCTGAGTGGACAGATGCATAGAGGAAGACCAAGATAGTTGATGCCAAGGCCATGAACATTCTAGCTCAGACAATGTCAAATGACATTTTCCAAAAAGTGGTAGAGTGCACCTCAGCTAAAGCCATCTAAGATTCCCTAAACCAGATGGTTGCTGGATCTGTAGATGAGAGAAAAGACAGGAGATCAAATCTCATCTCTCAATATGAGAATTTCAAGAAAGAAGAATCTGAGTTAGTGGATGATATGTATAATAGACTTAGATCAATTGTCAATGAGCTAAAAATCTTGGACAAGGACATAATCTTGACTGAGATCATTGACAAGATTCTCATGTACTTCCCCAGCTCATTGGATTCCAGGATCTAGCCAATCAAGGAGGCCAGAAGTCTGAATGAGATCACTACCGAGTCTCTATTGGGAAAGCTCAAATCTTATGAGCAGCTGATGAAGACCAGAGAAGCTGCTGAGCAAAAAACCTCCACACGAGGGATAAAAGAGCCAAGAATTGCCTTCAAAACAATTTAAGGATCAGAAGCTCCACCTGCTAATGAAGAGCTTATAGGGCTTCTTGCAAGAAGATTCTACAAGATAGCAAGAAAGGATTTTAGAATAAAATCATACAGACAGGATGACAAACCAAGGTATTTGAAAGTGCAGCTAGATCTGAAATACTCTAGAGGGGGGGGGGGGGTGAATAGAGTGTGGTGCTTAAAAACTTTTTACAACAGTTGTTGTAATCTGAGTGAATAGGGAAGAAAATAAATTGTTACAAACTACAAAAGAAACTAATCACAGATCCTAACTAATCACAAAAGAATCACAGCCAGAAACAAAAATAAAGACAAGCAAGCCAGATGACACAAGGAGCTATAGTGGTTCCCCTAAACTTGGGTACATCCACTCTTCTACCACCCTAGGTAGGAATCCACTGTAGGATGGGTTGATCAGGTGTCCTGGGCACCAATGAGCTTTTGATAAGGTGCTCAAAAACCAAATCAGATTTTTTGATCAGGTGTCTTGCCACCAATGAGCTTTTGACAAGGTGCTCAAAAACCAAGCACAAACCTTTGAAGGGAGTTTGAAAAACCCTTTTTAGAGATGGGGACGAGAGAATGATGGAAGTCTTCTCTTTCTCAAAGCAGCTGAGAAGACTATGTGGATTTAGATGTTGTCAAAGCTCCCCCTGAGTTCTTGAGATGTTCAGGAAATGAAGCTTTGCTGTAGGGTGATAGGCCTTCAGAAGTTGATCTCCAGCAAATGATGATTTCAGCAATAGCTGAAGTGTTAGGTGTCTGGAGTCTTGAAAGATGTTGGCCTTGAACACTTGAATCAAAAGGGGATCTGAAGATTTCAGATTTTGTTGATCTCCTTTGGTGTGTGTTCTTGTATGAATTCTTTTTGACAGAGAGTATCTACAGCACTCTCTCTTGTGAACAGTTGGTGTTGAGAAAGATGTTGTTCAGAGAATGTTTTTTTCTTGTTCTTCTTGTTGTGCTTATCTGTGCTGTGTGTTGTCTATGCTCTGTGAGAGATTCAAAATTCTCTTTGTTTTATTCCTTGGTTCTGAATAGAAAATCATCCTCTGTCAAGAATAGCCGTTGGCCTGTCATTAATTGACTTCCTTAATTGCAAATGTCTTCTGGGGGAAAGTCCAAAGAAACATTCCTTGATAATCCCTTGAAACTTGGTCCAGAATAAATGAAAACGGCTAGAAAATCTTCTGAATCAATTGCTGAATAACTCCTTAACTGTCCTGAATTTGAATCTTGAAAATCCTTTAACTCTTCAGAAAAACGTCGAACTGAGCTCTGCTATCGTCGAACTGAGCTCAGCAATTTGGATTTAGACAGCAACAGAGAATCAATACTGAGTCAAGATCGTCGAATTGAGCTCGCAGATCATCGAATGGAGTTCGACGATTTGTTGAAGTTGAGCTCAGCGATCGTCGAATGGAGTTCGACGATCCGTCGAAGTTGAGCTAGACGATCGTCGATTGGAGTTCGACGATTCGTCGTACTGAGCTCGACGATATGACTTAGTCTCCAAACTGAAAATCCTTGGTCTTGAGGACAGCTTCCAAACCTAACTACTAACCCTTAGACTCAATTCTAATTGACCTTTAGATCTATACAGGAGGTCAAAAGCATGTTTCCTAAAGACATAGTGATCCTGACCCAAATTAGTAATAGGGTGTTCCAACAATCTCCCCCTATTTGAGTTAGGATTACTATTTAAAGAATTTGGAAAACTTACATAACAACATACAAAGCAACAATACAGAAATGCAATAAGCAGGACATTGTAGAAGCACGGATATATATTATCTTAGACAGAATTCAGAATTCAGAATGATTGTCACCTTACATAATTATTCTTTCTCCTTTCTCTTTATAAGTTTGATTTCTCTATTAGGATTGAGAGCTTCTTTCTTTGACCTTCTGTCATCTGCTGCACCTAAAGAAGTTTGCTGTTTGGGCCTTGGTACCACAGCTTTAGGATGCAGCTCTATATATCTATCAGAATCAAAGAATTTGCTTGAGCCATATCTTTCCAGTTCTTTCTTTCTTTGTTCAGACAATATAGTGATGTTGGAGGAATCTCTGCCTTGCTCTTTAGCTTTCTTAATTTGATCCAGGGCAGCTAGCTCTTTCATTCTGGCAGTCATGCAGTAGGGTTATTTTCAGGATCCTCAAAGGGCACTGGTGGCTCATATCTGTTGGATGGATTGTCTGGAGGAGCTCTGGATGAGACTACTTCCTTCAGCTAATAGGGAAAAGGACCTGAAGTTGTGTCTGATGAAGCTTATCCTTCCCTGGAGTATGGATGTTGCCTTGAATAACCTTTTGAATAAACTTGGAATTCCCTTTGGTTTCCTCTATAAATTCCTCTTCTAGATTGAGAACCTCTGGACTGGCTTCCGCTATAATGAGATCTTGCATGAGGCTGATAGGGGGTTTGGCTTTTAGCAGAAGGTTGAGCAGTTGAGCTTCCACCTGCACCTGCATCAGGAGGAGGTGGTGGAGGAGGATGAGGATGATGAAACTGAGAAGATCCTTTCTCATACTTTCTCTTCTTCTTCATGGCTTTAAGTTGGTTCTTGGAGTATTGCATCCAATGCTCAGTAATGGGGCAGACATGAAGAATGTAATATGGTATGTCATTAGTGTCCTTGACTTTGGCTGGAGGCACTCTTTTCATAGCTTTGCTCCTTGCCTTCCTTTTCTTGGCTATGGTGGCAGAAGAATCATCAGAATCAGTCTTAAATTCATCACTCTCAGAGCTTTGCTCATCATATAAAGCATCAATTTTTTTCATATATTCTTTCTGAAGTTGAGTTGGAGCAGATGAAACAGTAGTGGTGACAGCCCCAGATACATCACTAATAGCAACAGAAGTTGTAGCAGCAGTTGTAACAACATACACAAAGTTTTCTGGAGTAACACTCTTAGAAGGTATAGCAGCAGTAATATCAGCAGCAGTTGGGGCAGCAACAGTTTCAGATAAAACACTTTCAGATACAACAACATCAGCAACAGCAGTTTCAGATATAATAGGTTCAGTAGCATCAATATCATCAGCAATAGCAGCAGGCTCAAATTCATATGCCTCTGTCTGCATATCTTCAGGAACTGAAACAACAGCATCTTCATTACTGACAGCAACAGCAACAGATTCAGCAACAATATTGGCAGCATAAACTGAATTGACAATAGAATGAATAATGCTGGTGTCATAGCTAGAGAAGGGCACAATGTCCTTGGAAAGATCCTCTGATGGTTGGACAGCAACTCTCTCTGGAAGACAACTGAAATAAACTGAATCAAACACTGATAGCAGGGACCTGAGGTCTACTGAAAAAACAGCAACTTGAGGTGGAACTGGAGCTTGAGTTGGGGTAACAGCAACAGCAGCAGCAACAACAACTGAAGAAACAACAGGAAATTTCACCACTTCATTAGGCATCTCCCCCTGCCTAGATTCAGAGAATGCTGGATCAAGGCACACTGATGAAGGGATTGCCTGAGGAAATAGAGAGGATAGCCTGGCAGAAAGGGCTGCCACTGACTGAAGTAATGGAGCCAAGGAGGTCTCCAGTAGAAGTGATAGCCTGGGGGCTAGCAGTTCATACAGCTGGTCAGCTAGGGCTGGAATATCTACTTGCTCAGCAGGGACTGGAGCAGAGGTAGAGGATGGAGGTGGAGCAACAGGTGATGGTGGTGGAGAGCTGGTGTATGGGGGAAGTGATGGTTGAGGTGTGGGTAGTGTGGAAATGGAAGACAGTGGTATGGAGATAGAGGGTGTGAAGGAGGGTTGATCCAGAATGTCTTGTAGAAGCTGTTGGTAAGATGTTGATGAGGAGGATAGCTCAGGAGGAGATGAGGGTGAGTCATCCATGAAGGAATCATCAATAAGATTGAATGAGGGAATGATGGATGATGTGTCAATGTCTGGTGGAGGGTAGTGGTGTAGTGGATGGAATAGTTCTTCTGTTATAGGAAGAGTTAGAATTGGAGAGGGAGTTGATGTTGGAGATGTGCTGGAGATGATGATTGTGGATGGAGTTTGAATGGCGGATGGAACTGGAGGAGATGGAATAGGAGGAGGAGGAGAGGCAACAGCAGGAAAGTCATCTGCAAGGGCAGAGACTTGAGGGGAAGTGACTGTTACAGTCCTGGTGCCTGAAGTTGTGCTTGTAGAGGGCCTGCTGGGCTTGGTTATCTGCATGTCCCATTTGCCAAATATGGCACAGGACAATCTCTTTGAAGAATTAATATGTATCCCAGAAGATACTAGCAATGCAGGGCATCTGTTCTGCAGAAAGAGCCCTAGGATCCTCCAAAAATTCACAAAGTTATTATTGATTTTCTTTTTAATCAGGTCAAAGAAGACCTCTCCCCAGTTCAATTGCTTCTTGTCCACAATGGATCCCATCAAGCACAATTGATACCAGGAGATGGTATCATGTGCCGAATGCTTGGCCAGCAAAACCTTGCCTACTATATCAGCCAAGAACCTGTATTCCACAGCTAGGTTCTTCTTCAGCAGCTTGCTAGGGTTAGCATCAGAGTGACTCATTCTTGCAAGCAGATCAGAAAATTCCTCTCCAGACAAATCAGCAGAGTCTCTTCCAGAACTTAACGCAAAAACTTCTGTCAGAATGGCTGGAGTCAAGGGTACCTGGGTTCCAGAGATTGAACCAACCACTGTGCTTTGGTCCTGGTTGTGGGCAGTGTAGACCCACTCCTTAATCTCATCAGCAGGCAGCTTGACCCTGGTGGACATGATGGTGGCTAATTTCTGCTCCTTGAACAGTTCCAAAATATCCTGAAAGACTTGATCAGTAGTGCTGAAGGACTCCATGTCAATGTCAAATCCGGCATCGAATTTCATTGCGGCTAGAACAGCAACAGAAACGGCCATTGTTACCTGCAAAAATCAACAAACAAAACGACCAAGTGTAGAGATGTTTGGAGGGAAAGAGAATTTTTGCAGAGAAATCGAAAGCGCAAAAGGAGAACGACGGCGAAAAATGAATTTTATATTAGGGTTCGACGCAGAAAAGGAAAGATCGTTGAACTCAGTTCGACGATCGGGGCTTCTCAAGGAATCTGAAGAGTCTTCAATATCGTCGATCTCTGTTCGACGATATTGGAGAGCGTCGAGCTCTGTTCGACGATCGTTCAGAGAACAAAATCGTCGAGCGCCGTTCGACGATCGTTGACCGGAAGAGATAGTTCAGACTATCTGAGAAGCGCTGAACTCAGGTCGACGATTTCGGAAATCGTCGATCTTCGTTCGACGATCTGGGGGAAAATCGTCGAGCACAGTTCAGAGACCAGAAATACACTCTAGACACTAAGAAAAATCAAGATGTTTGCCTAGTCTTGGTCACTTTTTAAACTTTTAAAATCTTGCATATTATTTTAGACTTCCTCCATCTAACATTCCTAACTGATTTAGGAAGAAGGTGTGTTTCTTTTCATCCAAGGGTTTGGTGAAAATATCTCCCCTTTGCAAATCAGTTGGGATATATTAAAGTTCAATTTTATTCTTCTCAACATTATCCTTTAAGAAGTGATGCCTAATCTCTATGTGTTTTGTCCTACTATGGAGGACTGGATTTTGAGCTATAGAAATAGCACTGGTGTTATCACAAAAGATTTTAGACTTCTCTAAGTTGTAGCCATAGTCTAGGAGTTGGTTTTGAATCCACAAGATTTGTGAACAATAACTGCCTGCAGCCATATATTCAGCTTCAGCAGTTGAAGTTGACACAGAAGTTTGTTTCTTGAAAAACCAAGAGACAAGTCTGTCACCAAGGAACTGACAAGTTCCACTGGTGCTTTTCCTGTCAATTCTGCATCCAGCATAATCAACATCAGAAAATCCAGTTAATTCAAATGCTGAATCTTTTGGATACCAGAGACCTAGATTTGGACAACTTTTAACATACCTGAGAATCTTTTTTACAAATGTTAGGTCTGACTCTCTATGGCTTACTTGGAACATAGCACATATGCATGTAGCAAATATTATATCAGGTCTACTAGCTGTAAGGTACAGTAAGGAGCCAATCATTGCTCTATATGTTGTCTGATCAACAGGTTTCCCATGTTCATCAGCATCCAATACAGCATCAGTAGGCATAGGTGTTTTCATACAAGATGCTTCAGACATGCCAAATTTCTTAACCAATTCATTTGCATACTTGGTTTGAGAAATAAAGATGTCTTCAGCATGTTGTTTGACTTGCAATCCTAGGAAGAAGGATAACTCACCCATGCTACTCATTTGAAATTTAGAATGCATTAGGTTGGAGAACCTTCTGCACAATTTGGAATCAGTAGAGCCAAAAATAATATCATCTACATAAATCTGTACTAGTAGGGTATGGGAATTAATGGGTTCTAATGAAAAGAGTTTGGTCTACTCTACCCCTTATAAATCCATTTTCCAGAAGGAAGCATGCTAGGGTCTCATACCATGCTCTAGGAGCTTGCTTGAGACCATATAATGCTTTGTTCAACTTAAAAACATAATCAGGATAGGTTGGAGAGATAAATTCTAGAGGCTGTCTAACATAGACTTCTTCTTTGATGTCTCCATTGATAAATGCACTTTTTACATCCATCTGATATACCTTGAAGCCTTTATGTGCTGCATAAGCTAAGAAGATTCTGATGGCTTCCAATCTTGCAACTGGTGCAAAAGTCTGGTCATAGTCTATGCCTTCTTCTTGAGAATATCCTTGAGCAACTAGCCTTGCCTTGTTCCTTACAATTACTCCTTGATCATCCAATTTATTTCTGAACACCCACTTTGTTCCAACAATGGAGTGATCCTTAGGCTTTGGCACTAGTTCCCAAACTTTGTTCCTTTCAAATAGATGCAACTCTTCTTGCATTGCAATGATCCAGTGTGGATCTTGCTCTGCATCTTGAATGGATTGAGGTTCAATTTGAGATAGGAAGCAAGTGTGCAACAGGTTTTGGTTGACCTGATTTTCTGGTTTCCACACCAGCTGAGATGTCTCCAATTACTTGGGAAATTGGATGGTCTCTTGATGTTACTAAATCAACAGGGGGTGTTGATTGTTCACCAACCTGTGTTGTTGTTTCCTCTTGTGGTACAACAACTGGCTCTTCAAGTTATTTCTCCTCAATATGTTGAATGCTTTCTTCATCTTCACTGCTTTCCTCTTCTTAAGTAACTTGTAACTTGTTCAAATCTTCAACAAGAGAATGTACCTGCAAAGGTTCTATGGTAGAAGTATTCTTCTCCTTGAAGGACATGTTAGATTCATCAAATGAAATGTGAACAGATTCCTCAATTTTAAGAGTTGATTTATTATAAACCCTATAAGCCTTACTGATCATGGAGTATCCCAGAAACACTCCTTCATCAGCTTTAGCTTGAAATTTTGCTAAATATCTCTTGTCATTGTTATGTATATAACAAATGCAACCAAAAATTCTAAAATAATCAACTTTAGGTTTTTTTCCCTTTGAGTAATTCATAGGGAGTCTTGCCCTTTAGTTTGTGTATTAAACTTCTATTCAACACATAGTTGGAGGTGTTCACTGCCTCTGCCCAAAAAGATAGAGGAAGGTGAGCATCTGACAACAATGTAGTGGCAGATTCAATAAGGGTTCTATTTTTCCTTTCAGCTACCCCATTTTGTTGAGGAGTTCTAGGAGCTGAGAAAGTGTGCCTGATCCCTTCACTCTGACAGAACTCTTGTATAAGAAGAGAATCAAACTCTATCCCATGATCACTTCTGATCAGGGCAATGTGAGTATTGAACTCAATCTGTATACATTTGAGAAACTCTGTCAGACACTTAAAGTTATCAGACTTCTTCCGCAGAAAGAACACCCATGTGAATCTAGAGAAGTCATCTACAACTACTAAGGTGTAAGATTTCCCTCCTAGGCTTTGTACTGTGATGGGTCCAAAGAGATCCATGTGTAACAGATACAAGATCCTAGGTGAATCACTCTTATTAAGTGACTTAAAACTATTTTTAGTTTGCTTACCTAATTGACAAGCCCTGCAAAATCCTTCCATCTTGTAGGGGCCAGAAGGTAGTCCTCTAACACGGTTGTCCTTGGATAGCCTAGCAATAGTTTTAAGGTTTAAGTGTCCTAGTCTCTTATGCCATAAAATATTAGGTCTACAGACAGAATTGAACAGACAAATATCTACATCTGTTGAAAGAAAATCTACTAGATAGATGTTACCTTTCCTTTTACCTGTCAACACAGTTGTGTTGTCCTCTGACTTTATCTTGCATAATGCTTTGCTGAAAGTCACCTGGTAGCCTTCATCACACAGCTGACTGATACTTATCAAATTATGCTTTAGTCCTTCCACATATGCTACATTCTTGAATGTCACTGTCCCAATCTGGACTGCACCATATCCTTTAGTTTGTCCAAAGTTTGAATCACCAAAAATAACTTTGGGTCCAAGCTTGGCTTTAAAGGATGTGAGGTTGTCCTTGTTTCCTGTCATGTGCTTAGAGCACCCACTATCCAAGTACCATTGCTGGTTTGATGTTGGATAGGTCTTCACCTGCACATAAAATAATTTATTTGTTTTTGACCCAGTTTACCTTGGACCTAGGTTGATAACCTTTAAACTCAGAAATGAAAGACATCCCAGGTTGACTCTTATAACCTTCAGGATGATATCTCCTTGGAGGTATTATCCATTCAGTATAAGGGTTAAAGATTTGGGATGAAGGACCCCTAGGATTGGATTTTGATTTGCCCTTGAAGGAATTTCTAGAGCTCTGATCTCTATTCGACGATCGTGGAGCTGCATTCGACGATCTTGGGTCAGATCGTCGAGCTCCGTTCGACGGTCGACTGTGGCAGAGTTCAGGAATTTGAGATCGTCGACCTGAGTTCTACGATTTTGCCTGAGATCGTCGATCTGCGTTCGACGATCGTCGAGCTCCGTTCGACGATTTCTGCTCGGACTTAGTTTTCTTAGGCAGATCAGAATTTTTCCTAGCTACCTCTACAACTCCCTTCCCTTTATCATAAATGAACTTGATTGGGGTTGTTAGGACTATAGGTTGGTTGGATGAAGCACCCAAGCCCAGTGTACTATTGAATCTGGAGTTCACTGGGCTTGTGATGTCCATCAGCTTGATACTTCTCCCATTAAGGGATTCTTCAAGCTTCTTGGCCTCTGATAGCTCACCTTTCAGTGAAGCTATCTGCTCCCTACAGCACTCCAACTCCTTAGAGAGTTTGAGGTTTTCTGACTTTAAGATATTATGTTCAGATAAATGATTTCTGAGAGAAATAATTTCCTTCTCAGATTTTAGCAGGTCTAAACATAATGCTTTAAACTCAGATTTAAAGTCCTCTGAATTGAAATCAAATGAACTAATTACCTGGTCTTCTTCAAGTTGAGTCTCTGAATCTGACTCTGAGTCTTCTTCATCTGAATTATGTTGTGAGGCATTGATTGCCATCATGCAGAACTTCTTCTCTTCTGCATCATCTTCATCATCACTGGAGCTGGATGAGGCTTCTGACTCCTCTTCAGTCTCACTCCAGGATTCAGCAACAAACCCCTTCCTTGTGTGTTTGTTCTTGCTTGTGGAGGGTTTGCCATTGCTACTTTTCTTGAAGTCCTTTTCTCTTCTTCTTTCTTTCTTATCCCTTCTGTCCTTATTTTTGTTCTCTGGACAGTCAGGTACAATGTGTCCTGGTTTCCTGCAACCAAAGCAAACAATTTCTTTACTAATTGACTTATCATACTGTTGAAGTTGGTGACCGGGCGGTCTGGCGGTCTGTCTTGGCGGGTTGAAGACCGCGCGGTCTGGCGGTTTGTCTCAGCCGGCTTGGAGACCGGGCGGTCTAGCGGTCTTCCCTGGCGATCTCTATTCTTCTCTTGTGGTAGCCGTGCGGTTAGCCCTTCTGTCTAACCGCGCGGCTTGTGCGGTTTATTTTGTATAGTCCGCTTAGTCCTGTAAATTTTTAGTCCCACATCTCTTATTTGTATTCTCTCATCTCTCCTCCATTCTATATAAGGGAGGGCATACCTTTGTAATAGATACCTTTTTCGGATAATAAAGTTTCAGTTTAAAACCATTTCGGCTTGTTTTTGTTCAGTTCTTACATGGTATCAGAGGGAGGTTCCGACCTCCGACCTATGGGTTATGGGCCCATCACGCTTCCGCTGCGCTACTCTGATGCGACGCCTATCAACTCGGCAAGCATCACCGTTCCTCCTTCCCGCCGAAGCACGGACGAGGCTCTACTCGTCCTTTTGATCTTGTCCACTCCAATATCTGGGGACCTGCTCCTACCCTCACCATTGGCCGGGGTAGTTCTTATTTTGTAACATTTATAGATGATTTTTCTCGATGTACTTGGGTGTATCTCCTCCGAGATCGCTCTGAACTTTTAGATGTATGGATATCTTTTTATCAGTTGATTAAAACTCAGTTCAATGCTTGTATTAAAACATTTCGCTCCGACAATGCTAAAGAGTATCTGAGTCATGCTTTTACCTCTTTTTGTGTGCAACATGGCATTATTCATCAGACTAGCTGTGTTTACACCTCCCAACAAAATGGGGTGGCGGAACGCAAAAACTGTCACCTCCTCGATGTGGCTCGCACATTGATGACCCAGATGCATTTACCTCGCTCGTATTGGGGATATGTCGTTCTCCTTGCCTGCTACCTCATCAATCGCATTCCATCCACCATTCTCCACGGGAAAACACCCTTCTCCATTCTGTATCCGGTCAAGGAGCCTTTTCCTCTCCCTCTCCGCATCTTTGGATGCACTGCTTTTGTGCATACCCCATCTGCCACCCGTGACAAGCTCTCCCCTCGCTCCACCAAATGTGTCTTTCTGGGGTACTCCACCACTCAGAAAGGCTATTGTTGCTTTAACCCTGTTCTTCGTCAGCAGTTCGTCTCTGCTGACGTTACCTTCTTCGAGAATGCCTCTATTTCCTCTCCCTCTCCGCATCTTTGAATTTATGATTGACTCAAGCTTTGATCTGTTTGCCTCTATTTCCTTGTGCCGCAATTTTTTTTAAGGTCTATATGATGTATATATTATCTGGATGGTGGCATTCATCTTAGCTAGTAGGATTTTGGCTTCGTCAAATAGGGGGAGATTGTTGGGTAATGTATCCACAATTACCCGGATTTGAGGAAGCCTCCTGTCAAGCTAAGATGAATTCACAATGTATTTGATAAAACATTTTCATGTTATGCTTGCAGTTATTCCTCGCTAAGTGCACTCCAATGTCAGGGTGTAGTAGGTCAATATACACGGGTCTGCACGATGTAATCCCTCGTTGAGCAGATCAGTGTGTTGGCCTACGTGTACTCTCTCTATTGGAGTGTACTTATTTTCAAGTACAGGTCTGTGATACTGCCAGAGCAGACAAGGAGAAAGGATGGGTCAAAGAGCAGCTCATGGGTGGAAAGACGAAAAATCGTCTAAGTGTGAATCGACGAGAATCACCAAGTGATTCTCCCCGATTCGGCGAGAATCACTAGTGATTCTCGCCGATTCGTCGAGAATCACTGGCTGATTCTCGCCGTCTCTATCCGGCTACATCAAAGCATGCGACTCTGGCGCTAAGTCATAATCGACGAGAATCACCAAGTGATTTTCGCCGAATCGGCGAGAATCGGCGAGAATCACTAGTGATTCTCGTCGAATCGTCGAGAATCACTGGCTGATTCTTGCTGTCTCTATCCGGCTAAATCAGAGCGTGCAAACAAAGTCAACATCGACGAGAATCACCTTTGATTCTTGCCGAATCGACGAGAATCACCTTTGATTCTCGCCGATTCGACGAGAATCACCTTCGATTCTCGCCGATTTTGACTTGGGCGATTTTCTGGAAACCGCTGGACCGGACCTTGCCGCTGGCACTGTTTTGAACCGGAATTAGGGTTTCCTCAGGTGGGACCCATAACGGTCATAATGGAGTATTCTACCGTATAAATACACCTGTATTATTGAACAGTAACAACAGAGACAGAAATTCAAAAAGAAGCCGAGCCGCGACGTGACCTAGATCGCGGATTCCGCTCCACCGCCGCCGTCGCCGCTCGTGCTAGTTGGTCGCCGCTTTTGATCGAGTTTCTTCCAGATCTTCCGTCGACAGAAGCTTAGTCAAGCATAGCATCTCACGAGTCTAACAGGAGATCCTTTGTCTCTTGATTTGTTGATCGGGAAAACCTTCCCCGTCCGAATCGATCGAGACGATCGATCCTAGTGTGACCGTTGGAAGACCTAGCAAGCTTTACTACGAAGTTTGAATCTCCAAAGTACAGCAGCTGCACACCATTGTCGCCGCCGATCCCGAGAACCAAGCCGCCGCCCCTCTTGCCGCCGCCTATTTCGGGGAGATTCTCTCCAAGTGAGATCTAGGGTTGTGGACTCTTCGATTACTTCAAGAACACGTCATCGAACGAAGAGGGACACCTTAGTCTCCAAAAGTAGTTTGTATTTCTCGTACATTCTAGTTTATTTTTGTTGTAAAGGAACGTTGGTTCCTAGTTGTAAGGGTTGGGTGCAACCCGTGTTGTGGGAGTGTTGTCTCCTACGTGTGGAAGGGTTCCTTCCGATAGTACAAGGATTGGATTTCAATCCTGTTGGTGAAGAGACCGAGTCGTGCCTTGTTGGGAGATAGGTCGAAGGGGGAAAGTGGATGTACCCAAATCGGGGAACCACTATAAATAGCTTGTGTACTTTCTTTGCTGTGCTGTTTAGTTTTCTTGTGCAGGTACAATTTTAAATTCCGCAAAAACGCTGCACGTCACCTATTCCCCCCCCCCATAGGTGAAGATAGTTGACACTAGGTGGACTTTCAGATGTAGCAGTGCATTTTGTTCCCGTACGGCTTCGGCCAAACCGTGTGAGAAGGAATCACACGGTCTGCATAATATTCTCGGAATTCCAGTTCTCTGGGGTTAATCATGCATTTGCCTTCACGCATGGGTATATGAGCCCGTGCATGAGTAAAATGCATGGCTCCTCTTTATTATCCTATTTTCCAGCGCTCTGTGGTTACCCATGCATTTTCCATCATGCACAGGCAAAAGCGTTCGTGCATCAGTAAAATGAATGGCTCAAACCCTCTTCCTCGCATGCCATTATCTGTGGGTTATTAACACACGATTAATGCACGGTCATGCGCTAAACCGTGCGTGGCCATTTTTCGGACCTGCTTCTATTTAAGCGCATACTTTCTTCCAAGAAAAGAAGGGATCGATTCCAGCCGTGCCTACAGCCATTTTAGGGCAAAACTCCGATGTTCCTCCTCCTCCCTTCATCTTCCACTAAGGAGAGAAGCTCTGGCCATACTCGCGAAGCTTACCTCTCGCTGATGCTTCCTCTCGGCCTTCTCCTTCACTTCTTGTCTCTATTACAAGTTTTGACACCATAGCCATCAAGTAAAGGAGAGCTTGCAACCTTCTTCCGGATCATGAAATGAAGAAGTCGGATCCATTGGAGGGTAGTGATAGCCTTCTCTACCCCGGACATATTTGAGGACCGAGCTTGGATGCGGACTGATCACCCGGCGAATCCTTCCGCGACTCCTCGACGAGTCTTCGGATTCAGTCAATTTCTTTACTTGTTATTGCTTTATTGTTATATATGCGTTGTTAAATCTTCATATGTAGATGATGTTGCACTTTAGTTGTAATTGTTATTAGTATCATGGCAATGTGAATCTTTATCGTTTTACTGGTTTAGTTGCTTGAGCAACGCCCATATTTCCACCTGCCACCATAGTGACTATTACCGCTCTAGCGATCGCTAGAGGTGCATGTTGCGATGAGGTATTTGCGACCCTCAATCCGTTGTTCTACTCGTTCCCTACGCCTGCTTATACCTCCATTCTGCTGAGCAAAGCAGCGCATAACGGGCTGCATAGGAGTAGATTTAATTAGCTTTTATTCTCTTGCTTCTAAAACCAAACCCCTTCATGACCTCGACCTAAGGACTTCAATCTTAAGTCCTCCTTGAAAGACAACTCCACGTTGCGGTTTTCGTTGAGATATTCGATACTTGGGAAAGCCTCCCCATTTTATATTACTTATGCGAGAGGTACACTTTCTGTAAGCACATCAATACGTGGCTTGGCGGATACACTTGCTTCTCGTCACGAGATAGGGCAGTTATCCTATCAGCTAGGGCGGTGATCACACTACTCTCAGAGCTTATAAATAGGACACCCTGTAAAGTCAATTGATATCCAACTGAACAGTAAGTGAACTCGCAGATAGTTGCGGCGGTTACGATTTTGTATCCGCATGGTTTGAGGAGGTTGACCGGTTTGTGCATTGTAGGTTGTGTCGATAGCAATGGAAAGCCAAGGACTTGGTTTTGACTGTAATTAGGGACACTGTGTACTCTACGGATATCAACCAGTGGTTAACTATAGGTCGTGATTTGCTACTTGGCGGTCTCTCTTCTGCAACTAGTTTCCCTATTCAATAAGTTGTCCGCATCTGGAGGCTTTGTTCAGTTCGGCAGAAGGTCGCGAGATCTGGCTACTTGCAACCGTGCAGTTAGGGGACTTGAAGATCGGCGGTTAGAGTTCAGAATTGGAATAATGTCCAGTCTATGCTGCTAGGTTGCAGTTTGGCGATCTGTCGGTTTGAGCAGACTCCATGGCAGTTAGCAGCAGGGTCGGCAGTTACTCTTGGAGTCCGTCCGGTTTGTTTTCTCTACCTTGTAATTTGCTTCCATTGGGTACATCGGCGAATCATATCTCGTCATGTAATTTCCCGTTTTCTGCTATATTAAATTTTTTACATCACCATGGCCCAACCCATGCTGGGTGGTGTCATATGGCTCAAGACCATCAAGTGGGGCCAACTCACTCATAAAATTGACTAAGTCATCCCTAAAGTCAAACTTGGTCAACACTATGCCTAAATAAGGAATTTAAGAACCAAGCCCATTCCCAATTGGTTAAGGCCTTGAACCATTGCTCATTAGCAGCCCACTAACTCAATCACATCCCCTACCCTCTTGTTTTGAAGGGAAGTAACATGCATGGGGCTATTTTGGTAATTTTCCCAAGTGGAGGAAAGAGAAAAAGGAGGAAATGGGAGATGAAGGCCACCTGGCCCTCCTCCTCTCTACCCAACACCTCCATTGAGCTCTACGGATCAGTCCCAGAAGAATTTAGGGGGTGGCGGACACATGGCAGCAAGGTGGAGCAACCAAAGCTCATGACAAGGCCACCCCATCAAGGCACCTCCTTATACAACCAGTTACAGCCAAAAATAACCCCTCCATTATATTCAGAGCACTAAGAGGTGTTGAATTCGAGTCCTGGATCAAGGAAAATAGTGGAGAATCAAACTTAGGAGCAAGATCACCTGAAAGATCGTCGGCCATGGCACGCCTCCATCACATCCGCCACCAAGCACGATTACAGGTTTGTTTCTCCTCCCCTCCGCTTGAACTAGATATCTAGATCAATTAGGAGAGATATCGAGCTCAATTGAGCCTGATGCCATGGGAGAAGCAAATGCCGAGCATTTCTTCTTTCTCGGGTTCACCAGAGGAGACGCCTCTGGCGGCCATGTCGTCGGGAAAAGCCAGCCACCACCTCAATAGCGGTGGTGGTGATGATCACCTGTGGTGGTGGTGGCCCAGTGGCCGGGAAATGGGAGATCAACATGCTCCATCACGGGTCGATCTGTACCATTGGCGGGTTGGGGAAGACGACCAGATGTCAATGATTTCATACGTATCAAACTATCAGATTATTTAATTTACTATCACACATTATCCAGTACCTTGCATGCTTCTTTTAGGCCATTTAGGGGGAGAGTCAGAAAAACCTTCCAACATGAAAAATGTAGCTCTTGGTCTTTCCTTTAATTTGCCACCTTAATCAAGCCTTTTATGTCAATATAGCTCCTTGTAGGGCCATTCTCCTAGGACTGCTCCTACCCGATGTCAAAAGTTAAAATAGGTAGATATGATAAACTACAACTCCACATGCAATGAAATTTTGACCATGCACTTGTATATATTGTTGTGTTTTTGGGGGTGGCACAACACTTGTGCACGCAATGGAAAAAGAACAAGAAAAACTCAAACGAGCTCAGATCTAGCAATATTCATGAATGAAGAAGTATAGCATGTTGTAATAAAAAATACCTTTGATGGATTGAGTCAGAACTCAACCTAGATGCTCCAGAAAAATTAGACCGGCCACACAGCAACTAGAGTCTTGAGCACATAAAGTATATCCATGCCTATACAGTAATCCACACGATCAGGAGAACCCACAACATCTTGTCGCACAAGTGCTAGGTCGAGAGAGGACTCACAGTGTCTTAACAGACTGCTCGATCTGTTGAAGGAGAGGCGGCAGCGACACTCACCGAGATTGGGATCGGAATCGGTGACAGGATTGGCAGAACACTTCCGTCAGGTTTTTAGGTTTTATTCTTATCGCACAGTATCGGCCCGTGTGCTGAATGAAAGGAACCATCTCAAAAAAACCCTAAAACATCCTATTTATATCCAAGGAGATAGATCCTGCAAGTCAACACTTGACTCAACAAAAGCATTCATCGAACTCAGCTCGACGAACAATTCGTTGAAGTCAGCTTGATGCAATATGCGCCAAAGGCCAGAATGTCGAACGCATTTGTCAAACTCAGCCCGACGAAATCTGCGTCGCAGGCCAGAACGTCGAACTTCATTCATCGAACGGCGTTTAGTGAATACAATACATTCAACGCCTAAGAGCTAGATTCTCCAGGTAAACCCTTTACTCGATGAAGGCATTGAGTGGACTCGACGCACTCAATACTTAAGTGTGACAGTCAACGCACTCAACGCCAACATTCGCAGAGTTAACACTTAACCCGCGAAACCATTGACTAGACTCAATGCACTCAACGCTTTCAGCCCGATGGTGATGAGTGAGCTAAACACACTCAATGACTAATGCCTTAGAATCTTAAAACCTCCATGCCATTGAGTGAACTAAGATAACTTAATGCCTTCATGCCCTTGGCGTTGAGTGAGCAAAGAACACTAAACGCCAACAACCCCATGGCATTAAGTGAGCTAAACACACTCGATGCCAAATGCCTTAGAATAATTTTTCATCCCCTTTTCAATATCCTCCAACTCATCATATGATCTAAATAGTACAGATCTAATCTCCTAATTTCTCCACAATCTTATGTGTGACACTGATAGGATCATACTGAGTTGGCAGTGAGGCTACATGTTTGATCACTTCCAGATCAATATGGTTGCACCAAAACTCTCCAACTTGATCTAGAAAGTATCAAACAAAAGCTTCAAAAACAATGAGTGACATCTAGCAATACATCATTGCTCCCCAAACAGTAAGAGTTTATAAAACTCAAAAGCCATTGTGACCATTGTTATAGTGTTGTCATGTCCCTTCGTCCCTTACATCCAGATAGAACTAGAGGTATAGACCGTGTCACCCTCATAAATATTCATACCAAGTTTCTTGATGTAGAATGGACTTGTAGAAAATTTGTGAGTCCAATATCATATATTGACTCAACCAAGCATGACGATGGACTTCTCAATCACATTCCATCAAGGGGCCCCATGGATGCAACTCCTATCATATAGGAGGACAAATCCCATCTCTACTCATACGCAAACAACCAAATGACTCGTAACGTACCCAATAACCACCTTTATCATCCAAATTTCTCAAGAATGGACTTTTGATGGCATCAAAGCATGCTCTTCCTCAATCAATGAAAGCTGTGTCTTCAGGTCAAAGGAAAACAAACACTATAGCCACTTGAGCCATACTTGTGACACGTTCATATAACAATCCACAAAGTATTCTCACAGTGGGTCTGTCCAGTATAACTTATTCATAACAAGTACCCATGCGATGAATTGATATCACAATATCATGACCAATGAGGATGGGACATTAGTTAACGCACATGTTAGTTTTAAAGGTATCATCTTCGCCCGTAGGTTCTAAGATGATATAATGAGCAGGGACCTTTAAGAATGAAGCTTTTGAAATCATAATTTCTCACATCAAGTCACTACTTGACCTATGGATGCAAACACTCTGAGGGAATTTATTAAATTGAACTACACTATCACAATAGAAATAACTTCATAATAAAAGAACTTGCAAAAATATATAAAATGAGATGCATATAGTACTTTTTATTCATCAAATGAAATATTATACAACCAACAAACATACAATCCACAAGACTCAAACTAGAGTTGATCATTTAGGTATCGTATACACAGAGATCTAACATGACCATCATGCTTTCTCTGTGTAAGAGGCTTTATCAGTGGATCCGCAATGTTTTCCTCAGTCGGGACTCTGCATATGCTCACATATCCTCGATCGATAATCTCTCGAATAAGATGGAACCGCCGGAGTATGTGTTTGGAGCGATAAGGAGATCTAGGTTCCAAAATAAGTGCAATTGCACCGTTGTTGTCATAGTAGAGATCTATAGGACGAATAATTCTAGGAACTACATCTAACTCCCCAATGAATTTCCTAATCCATACAGCCTCCTTCACTACATTTGTAGTGGCAATATACTCGGCCTCAGTAGTAGAATCGACAACTGTATCCTGCTTGGAACTCATCCAACTAACAGTACCTCCATTCAGGCAAAATACAAACCCTGACTGAGACTTTGAATTGTCTCTATCAGTTTGGAAGCTAGCATCCGTGTAACCTCTCACAATGAGCTCTTCCTCTCCGCCAATAACATATCCTTAGATCTTCGCAAGTACTTGAGGATATTCTTGACGGCTATCCAGTGACCTTCACCTGGATTAAACTTATACCTTCTAGTCATGCTCAAAGCATAAGAGACATCAGATCTTGTACATAACATTGTATATATTATTGATCCAATTACCGAAGCATATGGAACCAACTTCATGTGGTCCTTATCTTCATAAGAATTAGGACACTAGTCCTTAGAGAGACTCACACCATGAGACATTGGCAAGAATCCTTTCTGGACTCAAGCATGCTGAATCATTTCAAAACCTTGTCAATGCACATACCTTGGGTCAAACCGAGCAACTTATTTGATCTATCTCTATAGATCTTAATACCGAGTATATAAGTCGCTTCCCCTAAGTCCTTCATCGATAAGTAGTCCCCTAGCTTGTTCTTAACAACTTGTAGGGTCGGATTGTCATTCTTGATCAACAGTATATTATCTACATACAATATCAGGAAGACTACAATGCTCCCCCTAATCTGTTTGTAAACAAAAGATTCATCCTCATTCTTGATAAATCCAAATTCTTTGATCCTTTTATCAAAATGAAGATTCCAACTTCGAGAAGCCTGTTTCAATCCATAAATGGATCTCTACAGCTTGTATATTTTAGGGGCTTCACCTGGAGATAAAAAACCCTCAGGTTGTGTCTTGTACACTTCCTTGAGGAGGTTCCCTTTATGGAAAGCCATTTTGACATCCATCTGACAGATCTCGTAGTCATAGTACTCTGCAATAACAAGCAGAATTCTGATGGACTTCACCATGGCAACAGGGGAAAAAGTCTCATCGTAGTCAACACCATGAATTTTCTTAAAACCCTTTGTCGCCAATCGACCTTTGAATGTTTGTACATTCCCATACATGTCAGTATTCTTCTTGAAGACCCACTGGCACCCTATGGGTCTTACCCCTTCAGGTAGTACCACCAAAGTCCATACTTGGTTTTCATACATGCAGTCCATTTCAAATTTCATTGCCTCAAGCCACTTCTCAGAGTCCGGTCCACACATAGCCTCATGGTAGGTTGCAGGCTCATCACTATGATCCATAAGCAGCACATTACCTATTTGAGACACGAGAAATCCATATCTCTCAGGCTCAAATCTTGGTCTACCAGATTTACGTAGAACTTGTGTTTCGTGAGCAGGTTCTATAGCTACAACTACTTGTAGTCCTGACGCAGGTTCCAATTTCGGTTCATTCACTGTTTGTGGTTCCTGAACTTCTTCAAGTTCTACCCTGGCTATCTTTCTACTTAAGAACTCTTTCTCAAGAAAGACACCAGTCCTTGCGACAAACACTTTGCCCTCAGATGGTAGGTAGAAATAGTACACTTTGGTTTCCCTAGGATACCCCACAAGATAACACTTATCTGATTTAGGTTCCAGCTTATCGGGCATTTGATGTCTCACGTATGCCTCGCAGCCGCAAACCTTAATGAATGACATACTGGGATGCTTCCCAGTCTATATCTCATATAGTGACTTTTGAACCGCTTTCGTTGGAGAATGATTTAATGTTAAAGCAGCAGTTTCTAGAGCAAAGCCCCAAAAGGAAATAGGCAGATCTGCATGACTCATCATCGACTGTATCATGTCTAACAAAGTATGATTCCTCCTCTTAAACACACCATTAGGCTGTGGTGTTCTTGGTGGAGTGATCTGTGATACAATACCACACTCTATCACATGATCACGGAACACACCACTTAGGTATTTGCCACCTCGATCAGATCAAAGTGATTTAACCTTCTTACCCAGCTGGTTTTCTACTTTGCTTTTAAACACTTTGAACTTTTCAAAGATTTCTAATTTGCACTTCATAAGATAGACGCATTCGTATCCACTGAAATCATCAGTAAATATAACAAAGTAGAAGAATCCACCTCTAGCCATATAACTCATGGGTCCACATACATCACTATGTGTTATGCCCAAGAGATCATCAGCCCTCTCATAGAAGACAATGAAAGGAACTTTAGTCATCTTGCCTAACAAACAATATTCGCATCACCCAAATGATTCATAATCAAATGAGTCCAACAGTCTATCTCTATGGATCTTGGATATACGTTTCTCATTTATATGGCCCAAACAACAATACCAAAGATACGTAGGGTTCGAGTCATTTGTTCTTAATCTTTTAGTATTTCAATATTATAGATCAGATGGTCTAAGTTCAAAACATACGGACCATTAAACATTGGGGCTACACCATAACAAACATCATTCTTAAATTTCGAACAACAGTTGTTCTTAATAATAAAAGAAAAACCTATCACGTCCAAACATGAAGTGGATATAATGTTTTTAGTTAAGGAAGGAATAAAATAACAATTATCTAGTTCTATTACAAGCCCACTGGGTAAAGCAAGACAATAAACCCCCATGACAACGACAACAACTCTTGTTTCATTGCCAACGCGCAGGTCCACCTCTCCTTTACTCAACATTCTTCTCCTTCCCAGTTCCTGCACATTTATACAAATGTGAGAACCACATCCGTTATCCAATAACCAGGATGAAGGAGCAAAAAAGTTTATCTCTATAACAAATATACTTGAAGTGGAGGTCATAACTTCTCTTATCTTATGCAGACCCTCAATGTATGATGGACAATTCTTCCTCCAATGACCAGCCTTGCCATAATGGTGGCACTTCCCTTCTTTTCCTGAGCCTTTCCTTTTCAATGTAGAAGACTTGGGATCCAGTCCAGACTTAGGTCCACCTTCGTCTTCTTGAAGCCCTTGGCCTTGGCCTTGCCTTTCTGCACCATCACTACAAGAAAATTGACTTTTAGTGACGAAAAGTTTCATCACTAAATGTTATATTTTGGTCACTAATGATCTTTAGTGAAAAAAATTATTTCGTGTCAAGGTCGTCACTAAAACCCTGTCACTAAATGTTTTTATTGACCAAAAAAAATTTAGCCACTAAATGTTAGTCTTTTGTGACCAAATTAATTCGGTCACCAAAGTCATTCAGTGATCAAACTTATTTGGTCACAAAAACCATTTAATGACAAAATAAATTTGCTCACTAAAGCATTCAATGACCAAAACAAATTGGTCACTAGGAGGAGCTTCAATTACCAAATTAATTTGACCACAAAAAACTTTAGTGACAAAATTAATTTGGTCACTAACAAAAATTTCAGTGACCAAATAAATTCGGTCACTTAAAGTATCTTCAATGACCAAACAAATTCAGTCACTTAAAGTAGTCTCCGTGACCAAATTAATTTGGTCAATAAAATGATGTAGTTTCGTCTACATTTTGTACAATTTCTCGTAAAATTTCATAGAATTATTTCATTTAATATTAATTACAATGTAATAGTAAACATTCAAACAAAAGAATAAATATAATACTCAATTTTTTGCCAACATACATTATTTTATTAATTACGACAAACGAGTGTGGGAGATAGTTCAAACCCCTCAGTACAAAATAATAGAACTGTCTCTTATTAAAGTCGATACAAATTTCTATAGGTACATGATCCTCCTTCTTGGTCATTGAAAAAATCACACCACATATAACAACCTTCATTGATCCTGAATTCAATATACCTTCCATTTCAGACAACATTAGCTTTCTACTTCCTACAAAGGTAATTGGCGCAATTGGTGCTTTGGTTTTGGCAGCAACAACGAATGCCCCTCTCTACATCAAGTAAAACTTTTAAATTTGTTATAATATTTGCAATTAAAAAAAAACTATTACAAATGAAATAAAATAAGCATAATCATGCTAGCAACTATAAGAAATGATAAAATTGCGAGGTAATTGTATCAAATGTAGAAATTTTGTTTCATTTTGCCATTTTTAGGAGTATGAAATTGGGGGCAGTGCTTGTTAAAAAAACTATCATGCCATGAACTCAATTTTTAAAACTATTGCAATATCTCTTAAAATGAAAAGCATGAACATAAGTTGACAAAAAGTTGTTGATTAAAGTATTTAGTTATATTATTATACATTTGAAGCATAAAATAAATTCAGGAACCAAATAATAATCATGAAACTGTAAATAAAAAACAATGATTTTACAATTTTAACAAAAAATGTAGATTTTTAATTTCTATTGTAGCAATAATTTGACATAAACAAAAATGAAGAGCGTCAACACTTGGTGGATAGTGTTCAACAAAAATTTAAAACAAAGGGTTGCCTTTGTAGACAATTGCATAGTTTTACCCCTAGCAACAAACACAGCAAAAATCTTATGAAAGAAACTAATGGACAGGTACATACTCTATCTGGGCATCGATAGAGAAGATGCAGTTGCCAAGGAAGAGCACATGAGAGGGGAAGTGAGATTTTCAAAACCCGGAAACTGATCGCACGCCATCATCGCTGACGTAATTGGCAGGGATAAAATTAGGGCACCATTTGATACAGGTAGGTGTCACCGTCATCAGACATCAAGGAGGGTCATAGGGGACGATAGAGAAGATGCAGTTTCATACACGGGCATGTGCCCTATGACTAACTAGAGGCCGAGGTGGGGGAAACTTCCGATTAGAAAAGCAAATGAGAAAAAGTTTAGGGACTGTTCGGTTCAACAGAATTGAAGTTGAGGAATTGAAATTCAACAATTCCAAAATCCGAAGGAACTGAGATTTTGCTGAATTCCAATTATGATGTTCGGCTGCAAGATGGAATTGGCCAAAACTCATTGGAATTGAAAATGAAAATATCATATGATGAGCACAAATATTCTCAAAATACTTTTCAAAATTATCTCATATATATTCTAAAATATTTATCAAAATAATCATATACATATTTTCAAAATAATCTCATTAATCAATAAGAAACGGGAAGAAAATTTCATTCACTGTTTGCATTTCTAAAGGTATGTCAAAACAGAGTTGGATTGAAAATATCTGTAGAAAAAAACAACAATTCTTTATTATAAAAGTTCTGCCAATTGTATACTTATACAAATTATATTTTCTATATGCCTGTTTTCCACTGAATCAGAAATAGAGTAGGTAGCAAAAACCTTGCAGACACGTGGAAGATGAAACCAAAGACAAAACTTTATGGCACCAGCAAAAATTCTAGATAACGGAATCTGCAGAAAAAAATGAAGAGAATAGGAGAACCAAACTAGAAGTGGAAGATACACAGGAGAAATGAATCGAGAATAGGAAGACACGCTTCATCGCCGGCTAAACCAGTGCGCGAATGGCGCTGCGAAAAGAGGAAGGAGACACGAAGGCAGGGTTGCGCACGTTCTTCCGCCAAAATATGAGGGTTGGGACAAAAATTGAGATTAGGCTATTCTGAAAACCCACGGTTGTCATCAATTCCGATTCGTACCCCATTTCTTTTCAACCGAATGCTTGGAAAAAATCTATTAATGGTGAAAATCAAAACCAAAGGAGCAAAAGCCATGACCCAATCGGACCCGTTACTTGTCCTCGCTGAAAAACATGATCGTACTGTGGCAGGCTTCGGTGAAGGGGTCATCGCAAACGGAAATTCACGCCGGCTTTGGGGATTCGTCAGCATTCCGCACTCCTTCAGTTGCTGCGGCACGAGACGGTTCCGAGGAGAAGGGGACACGGGATTTGGGAGAGGTGGAGGTTTTGATAGAAGCGGGGAAACTGTTGATCCAGAGAGGCAGAGAGGCAGAAATGGCAGAAACTGGAACCGCCAGATAAATTTAGGTCCTTAAAGTTCTTGTTTTTTTATTTATGTTTTTTATGATAGAAGTTGGTGTTATGCAGTTATGAACAATTAATTTTGTTAATAGAGAGACACCCTAAACTAAAATTAAAATAACTTAAAAATCTAATTTTTAATTTCTTTTCAAAGGGTACACGCAGCCCAACCGTGCTCGTTCTCTTCGCACGTCATTCAAGGTTTTTGGAATTCAGTCACATTCCTCCCCTTCTCTCCCCAATAGCCGGTCTTTTTGAACCCTACGGGAGCCGAAAAGCACTACCTCCTTTCTCGTCCACACCAGCATCCAAGGGAAGGTATTTTGCTCCTATCATGTAGTCATTTTCAGCCTGTAGGAGAGGCTGACAAGACCAATTTTGCTTGATTTCAGTCCATTTTGTGTGCAATTTCTGGGTGATTTTTGCTTATTTTAGTCTTCTATTTTTGTGTCCCTTCATAGGTGAACATTTGCATGCATATTGTTTTTTAGGTTTTGGTAGAGATTGTTTTTTGATTTGAACGAATGTTCTCTATTTTACGGCATTTGGGGTAAATTTTGTCCTCTCTACCTGAAGGCAATATATGCATATGTGCTTAGAGTTTACATGTGGTGTGCTAATATGATGAAATTGTGTGCCTTATTATTGCTAGCTAGAAAGATGAGGAAAAGTGATCAATATGCTCTATTGTGATAAAGAAAGTTAACTAAGTAATATTTGATTATATTTAATATCTTCACAATGATTCTTGAATATGTATTTTTGATAAAATAGGTTAAATAAATCATCTTAAATTTGTAAATGAGTTATGCTCCAAATAATTTGAAAATCATAATTTCCTTAAAATGAGTTTAACTTGGCCTTTAGATGCATTGTTTTTGTAATTGTTAAATCTTTTTAAACTATGAGAAAATTTAATGTCTAAGTATATAAATATTTGGATTTATAAAGCTCATTTAAAATAGGCATCTATTTTTTTCATTTATAATCATTTGCATACCATTTTTTTCATTATGAATTTGGTGTGTACGTAAATATATTATGTTGTACATATATAGTGATATTGAAATGTACTTAATGCTTAGCTGCTCATAGCTATTATTGATGTGGCCATAACATCACTCCTTTTATTTAGGAGGAAAGTTATTTTTATTTGGGACGGATCGTATTAGTGAAAAATTATTTTAGTCAGAATACAAGCTAAAATGTTTTGTGACAAAAAAATTTTTTATCGCTAACATTTGGCAATTTGTCACAAAATTTTATTTACTCGCTAATTAAAACACATTTTGAGACAATTTTATTTACTCACTAATTTAGGAAAGAATTCGGATGAGGCTAGAGATAATGTAGTCGAAATTAATTAGTTTACATTATATGTTTAATGATATTTTATTAAAAATTATTTTCATTTAAAAGGGAATAAATGAGAGTTTTTATGAAGGAAACCCTAAATTTTTCTAACTATTAACTATTTTTTAATTATCTAAAAAAGAATTTAGTAACTGAATTATTTTTTGTTATTAATACTTTTGAAAGTTTATTTTTATTACCAAAATTATATTTCGTCAATAAAGTTGTGTCTTTAGGGACTTCACAACGTCACTAAATATCTGCTGATTCATCACTAAAGATGTATTTTTAGTGGCTAAACATTTACTTCGGCACTAAAGATTTCTCTTTAGTGACAAAATATATTTTGTCACTATTTTTTTGCCTTTACAGTTCTGTCTTCAGTGACCAGAGTTTAATTTGTCACTAAAGATGTGTGTTTAGTGACTAAATTTTTCTTCAACACTAAAGTTATGTCTTTAGTGACAAAATATATTGTGGTCACTAAATTTTTATCACTAAAATTGTCTTTAGTGACCAAAGTTTTTCTTTAGTCAATAAAAAGATGTGTCTTTAGTGACTAAACATTGACTTTGTCACAAAAAATATGTTTTTTAGTGACTAAACAATTAATTCATCACTATAGATATGCCTCTAGTGACAAAATATATTTTATCACTAATTTTTTGTCACTAATGTTGTGCATTTAGTGACCAAAGTTTTCTTTAGTAACCAAAGATGTGTATTTAGTTACTAAACATTTATTTTTTCACTAAAAAAATCTTTTTAGTGACTAACTTCTTAATTTGCCACTATAGATATGTTTTTAGTGAATAATTATATTTTGTCACTAAATTTTTGTCACTAAAGACAAGTTTTCTTGTGCTGCATCAATATGGGGCTACCAGACTTGACCTTCATATTAATCTCGACAGTTCGCAACATGCCTAGGAACTCGTGCAGTATCTTGTCTATGTCATTCATGTTATAGTTCAAGACGAACTGCACATAACTGTCTAGAAACGATTGCTGGATCAGGTCTGTAGCCAACTCTTGGCCCAGAGGGAAACCTGGTTCTCGATATACCTAATCATCTTGAGTACGTGAGTCCCTAATAGGTCCCGAGCTCCTATCTTAAACTAGAACAACGCCTTTGTGACGTTGAATCTGTATTGACGAGCTTGCCCTTGAAACATTTTCTTGAGATTCTCATCAATGTCCTTATAACCCATGTTCTCATGTTGCTTCTGAAGCTCAGATTTCATGGTCGCTAACATGAGACATTCAACATCTAAGGAGTTGTCAAGATACTTCTTATAAGCATCTTTATCAGCACGTGGTGCATTCCCGGCATGCTCATCAGGGGATATATCTTCCAAAACATAGAGCTAGCGCTCTTTCCTGAGACCAATTCTCAGGTTTCAGTACCTGTCCAAATAATTTGTAGCACTCAACTTCTCCTTCTCAAGGATAACTCTGAGGGACAGGGTGGAGTGTGAACCACTTGTCATGGAAATTCTACAAATCACAAGCAAAGAAAATTAGTACCATATTTCAAAATACATTTTATCTTTCAATTAGGACTTTAATCAAAAGCTCCAAATATTTTTATTCAACTAATAACCCTCGATATCAATTCGATGAGTTTGGTGAGTAACCCTCTTAGAGGTCAAGATCTATATTTCACAAACACTATGAGTCAGCTTTTGTTTTTCTCTCACAATGCAGCTATTTAGTTAGGCAACGCTATCCAATTGCATCACAATACAATTCTTGTATGGCTCGTGAATAACTCTTTATTCGCATCTATCTTATGGTGTATGCCAACCGCATGCCTCTGGGCACTCAAGATTTGAGGTCACTGAGTTAAGCTAGACCCGATGTCGATAGTGGTATATCACAATTATCCGCTCGCACCCTCAACAAGATAGATTAATTCACCTTGCTTTGGCAAGCCCATACTTCATCGATCGAGGCAGGAAGAGTGTCATCCATTGGAAGGCATCCAAATACTTAATATTGCTTAAGGGATTTTAAATAGTTGATTAACGCTTTAATCATGGTTAACACTTAACCAGCGTGCACATCAAGCATAATAAAATACAATAAGCATAATCCCAATACATCCAAGATGTGCACAAGAATCATCAATACTTGATGAAGTGGGCTAAGTCTGAACATCTAGATCATGTCCAAATCTTCAGACCTACATGCACAGGACATGAACAACACCAACTCCACTTTCACAGTAGACAAGTACGTCACTTTATGTGAGATTCAAAATCTAACACATACTTAGTTTCACAAATCAACAGAGTGACAGTTACTGCTAAGGAGTAAACTCAAAGAAATCACATGCATTCTTGGAAATATCCATGTCTAAATTTGGGCATTTGGAACAATTCAAAATCACCAAATCTACATGCCATGGATTCAGCAATTTATGAAATAATGAATATTGTCGGCAACCTACCTCTAATACCAATGTTAGGTTTTTGGGGATGACACAACACTTGTGCACGCAGCGGAAGAAGAACAAGAAAAACCCAAACGAGTTCGGATCTAGCAATATTCAAGAATCAAGAAGTAAAGCATGATGTAATAAAAATTATCTTTGAGGGATTGAGTCAGAACTCAACCTAGATGCTCCAAAAAAATTAGACTGGCCACACAGCAGCTAGAGTCTTGAGCACAGAGAGTATATCTGCACCTCTACAATAATCCACACGATCGGGAGAACCCACAACAACGTGTCATACAAGCACTAGGTCAGGAGAGGACTCTCTGCGTCTCCACAAATTGCTAGATCTGTTGTAGGAGAGGCGGAAGCGACACTCACTGAGAACGGGATCGGAATCGGCGATAGGATTGGCGGAACACTTCCGTCAGGTTTTTAGGTTTTCTTCTTATCGCACAGTATCGGCTCGTATGCTGAATGAAAGGAACCATCCCCAAAAAACCCTAAAACATCCTATTTATATCCCAGGAGATAGATACAGCAAGTCAACACTTGAATCAGCATGGGTATTCGTCGAACTCAGCTCGACGAACAATTCATCGAACTCAGCTTGATTAAATCTGTGCCAAAGGCCAGAACGTTGAACGCAATCGTCGAACTCAGCTCGGCGAAATCTACGGCACAGGCCAGAAAGTCGAACTTCATTCGTCAAATGTTATTGAGTGAATATAATACATTTAATGCCTAAGAGCCAGATTCTCCAGGTAAACCATTTACTCGATGAAGGCGGTGAGTGGACTCGATGCACTCAATGCTTAAGTGCGACAGTCAACGCACTCAATGCCATCAACGCCAACATTCACAGAGTTAACATTTAACACGTGAAAGCATTGACTGGACTCAATGCTCTCAATGCTTTCAACCTGATGGCGTTGAGTGAGCTAAACACACTCAACGCCTAATGCCTTAGAATCTTACAACCTCCATGACGTTGAGTGAACTAAGCACACTCAAAGCCTTCAGCCCCATGGCGTTGAGTGAGCAAAGCACACTCAATGCCAACAGCCCCATGGCGTTGAGTGAGCTAAACACACTCAATGTTAAATTCCTTAGAATAATTTTTTAGCACCTTTTCAATATCCTCCAACTCATCATATGAGCTAAATTATACAGATCCAATCTGCCAATTTCTCCACAATCTTATGTGCGACCATGATATGATCATACTGAGTTGGCAGTGATGCTACATGCTTGATCACTTCCAGATCACCATGGTTGCACCAACATATATATACTCGACGTAGTTTGTACCCCAAAATCATAATTCTTGTAGATAATTATCCTATATTTTTAGTTCATAATTTAATTTATTAAATAATTACGAATTAGAGAAATATACAACTCCAAATGCCCCCAAATTTTTCTGGCATAACTCTAAGGTCATCTTAGTCCCCTATTAAAGATTTAGAGTTATTTGGACTCCTGCATGTTAGAGGATCCATCTTGTATGGTGAAGGAATAAATGAGTATGGTCTGTCAATAGCTAAAATGGTGAAAATGGGAATTAAACCCATTTGACTCACTGCATGTCAATGCAACTTTTGGTAGGGGTTATGGAGACGAGATACACCTTCCATAAAAAAGTTAGGATTTTTTGAATAAAAAATCCTATAGTTTTAATTTAAAATAATTATTGCAAATTTTTTGTCATTATAGAAAGTAGGGCCTATGAACTTGGAAAATTCTAAATCATTGACACAAGCCATAAAATACTATTTTATTTCTTTAGAAAGTTTAGTGAGATATTTGAGAATTATTTCATGAGAAAATAGTACATATTATAATTATACCCCTAATTGATTTTTATTAAAAAGATGACAAACACTACTTGGAAAATTATGAAAAATTTTCTAGACCACTATTTCAGTATTGTGAACCCCTGTAATTTTTCTTTGAACATTTGGAAACGTGGTTATTGAAAGTCTTTATTTCAAGGATAGCTAAGTCACCTAGAGGGGGGAGGGGGTGAATAGGTCTTATTCTTTAGTGACTTATCTTTAATTTTCCTTCCTTTAGGTGCTTTATTATTTGGTTGGATTTTACTTTCAAGATATGTACCCTGCAACACAACAAACACACAAAGCACTCACAAGATTTATAGTGGTTCCCCTAATAATGGTACATCCACTTTCCCTCTCACATATCCAACTATCTTGTTGGACTAGGCACTTCTCTAAAACTATTCTCCAAAGAGCTTATACCTCAGATCCCTCAGGATCTCTCAATCTCCTCCAAGACTTACAACTCAGCCACAAGGGCCAACAACTCATTGGTCAGCAGACCACCTACCTCAGGCCATAGGCCCTACAATAAGGTTTGGAGGACATCCCTACCTCAAATCCACTAGGGATCCTACCTCAGAGAGAATGACTGTCCTACAATCTCAGGCACAAAGGCCCTACAAACAGATATACAGCCAGATCCTACCTCAGGCACAAGTGCCCTATAGATCATTGAGAATGACTCACCTACCACGGACCTGGAACCAAGTCATATAGCTCAGTCATCAATTGACCACCTACCTCATGTCCAAACTAGATCCTATAGCTCAGACAGATTTTTCCCTACCTCAGGCTCAGAGAACAATAAAACTTAGATCGAAAAAGGATCCTACAGGAGTTAAATTGATGTATGGTTGATCTTGATACAAGAGATGTTTCTATGTGCCAAGGTTCTAGATAGAGATAAACTCAGCCCCACTCTCACTCCAGGAAAATATTTCCTGAGTCTACGTTTACCTGAACTGAGATATACTCAGTCCTAACTTCTTCTTCTCAGTACCATGGATTTTTCCTGCTGGAACAAAGAAGTGACTGCAACAAAACTTGCTGCTACCTAGGCTGAGAGAATCCCAGCCCTACTTTCTTCACAACAACAAGGATGTAGATCGACAGGATGCTTGACTTATGCTAGAAGTAACTAGCAATAAACTTCTCTGCTTCTTCTTCCTTTCCTGAGCAGAGGAGATTCAGCCCTAACTTCTTCTTCACAGCCTCTAGTAATTGTTCTTCAGAGTTATACCTCTGGATCAATGAAGAACCTATTGGTGCAGATGGAAAATGGCACCAGCTAACCTCCTTTCTTCTCTTTAGAGATCTGCTCTAATCTTGCTATAGTCGATGATGAAGACAAACAACTAACTTGTTGAGCCTTTAGACCAATAATCTTTTGCTCTCTGTTCTTCTCTTCACAACAACAATGAAGATGAGGAAGAACTTCTTTTTAAACCGCATTCCTCTATTACAAGCCTTTTCATTTTATTGATTGTAACCCAACGACTATCTTAGCAGTGGGCCCCATACTATTGATGGTCAACTGCTATCTTACTTTAATGTTAACCGTCATACAGTAACTCTGCGATGCCTTTTCTCATGTACTGTGCCCTTTCTGCTAACAATTTGAATATGGTTGACCTCTTGACTTGCTGACGTCAACACCCGTGGACTTAGTCAAAAATCTAGCATCAATAGAATAGGCGTTGAGTGAATGAGCTTCACTAAACGCCAAAGTACATAGATAGAATTCTGTCTATCTACGCGTTGATAGCGTTGAGTGAGCAAGCCTCACTCAATGCTTTATGCCTTAGCTTATTCTTCAGCCATTTCTCCATGCTTGGCATTGAGAGCATTGAGTGAGCATGGTTTACTCAACGCCTTGTACCATATATCCATGCTTTTTGTAATTTAGGCATTGAGAGCGTTGAGTGAGCATGCCTCACTCAACATTTTCTTCCTTAACCAATTTTCTGATTCTTCAGCATCTTAAGCGTTTAGAGCGTTGAGTGAGCACGCCTCACTCAATACATTTTTTGCTTTAGCTAGATTTTTTGAATCATGGCGTTGAGAGCATCGAGTGAGCACTCCTCACTCAGTGCTTTCTGCCATAGCCAGATTTTTCTTCTCCTTGGCATTGAGTGAGTAAGCTCCACTCAACGCCAAACTACTTAACAAATATGATTCTGTTTAACTGGCATTAGGTGAGTAAGCACCACTCAATGCATTTAGACTTAGCCAAATTTCTGTGTCTGATAACACAGATACTGATTGGATGAGATACAGTCAACGCTTTATCATATGGTGTTGAGTGAGCTTACTTCTCTCAACGTTTATGGACTTAGTTAAATATCAGTACAGTTTTTCTGTGGTTTTGACTTATAGGGCAATACTCGACCAATATAGAGTATGGTGTTGAGTGAGTGATACTCAATCAACGCATGTGGACTTAGCCACTTCTCTGCCCATTTCCTCTTAAACTTTTACTGTGTTGGCCTGTCTCACAGAATTTTGATGTATGATATTTAGTGAGTAGACTTCACTCAACACCTGTGTACTTGAACACTTTCTCAGCTTGCCACTACTTTGTCTTTGATTGTATAGGCTCCACTCAGTGGTATAGGTCACCTGACATTGAGTGGATGACTTTCTCTCAATGCCTATAGACTTGGACAGTTTGCTGTCTATCCACACCTTAGGTAAGTGTTTCTCTGACCCAACCACTTTGTCTACCTATCCCATCATTATTACTATGACATCCTGCAATCACTAAACTTGACCACAAGATAGATCACCATATATGTATACATTGTTGGTTAGGACTTCTTCAAATCCAGGAAATTAGGATAAATTATCCCAACAATCTCCCACTATTTGAAGAAATCAAAACCTATGCCAATGTATACACTAACATACTTATGCAACATATACAAAAAATACTAACACTGCATGAATCAGAAAAATAATAAACATAATCATAACAAATGATTTTTCATTTAACATATAAGTAATTATAATATTTATGCATGAACCAAAATGTCACATTCCTTAACCCTATAAGCAGAACCTGAAACCTTTCATGTTTCAGGTTCCCTTATCACAATTCCACTGCCCTTGGATTTCTTTGCAGGTTTGTCTTCCAGTCCATCAATCCTTTTTCCCTTCTTGTCTGCTTCATCAGTTGTCTTTGCCTTAGTTGCTTTTTCCCTTTCAGCTTTAGCTTCAGCTTTATCTTTCTGTCTCTAAAGGTAGTTGTAGGCTTGGGGAAGTACTTGGGGGGGGGGGGGGGGGGGGGTTCAACTGCACTAGGAGGCAAAGTGTTAGCATTCTTGTTCTTCCAATAAATTCTCCTTCCAGTTTCCCTCTTTTCCATCTTGTCCCATTCCATTTTGTTATACCACTTTCCTCTGTCAGACCTTTTGTTTCTGACCTAATCCCAAGCAACCAGAGTGATGGATCTGGATTCAGGGCTGCATTGCTCGAAATCAGGCCTTATCTCCATTTCCTCCCTGTATATCTTTTACCTAAGCCTGACTTCCTCTTTAGTTTCTGCGGTTGACATCATTTCTTTGGTCTATAATGCCTGGTCTATAGTGGGGTTGAAGGAAGGAATCTCAGCAATAGAGGACTGCCATTATAACGCCCCTATTTTTTTGGCATTATTTACTCCTCTTGTTGACATCATAATGACGTAAGGGCGTTACTTTACCGTGCAGTTGATGGCGCGTCGCCGATAGTGCGTTTTCGCGCCTTTTCGATTCAGTCGGCTGAATTCATGAATCTTTGGCAGAAACGGAAAATTTCACATTTGAAAAACTTAATTGATTGATTTTTGTCTTGCTCGTCCAGTTTCGTCACAACCCGAGCGTTTTTGGAGTCTGGGCACGCGATCGAAGTTTTGGGTTTTGTTTTTGTTCGCCGCATGTTTTGGCGGTTAATGTCTCGGGAATGACTCGTAGGATTTTGGTTTTGACTTCACCGTTGTGTCCGTAGCTGCAGTTTTCGCCTACGGCGTGAGTTTCGTTTAATTCGGTGCGTTTGAGCCTTTGTTTTAATCTCATAGTTCCATGTTCAACTATCTGAACACGATAATTGCTATATTATTGACTGCTTGATTTGATTCTCGGGAAGTCCTTCTGAAGGCTTGGGATTTCGTCGAACCAACCTTATTATGTTTGATTTTATTTTATTTTATTCTCTGTGTGCTGTCTGGGTTCGACGATCGTCGAGCGGAGCTCGACGATTGCTTTTCCTTTCTGGTCACTGTCTGGGTTCGACGATCGTCGAGCGGAGCTCGACAATTGCTTTTCCTTTCTGGGCGCTGTTAGGAGTTCGACGATCGTCGAGCGGAGCTCGACGATTATTGGTTTTTTTGGGCGCTGCTTGAAGTTCGATGATCATCGAGCGGAGCTCGACAATTGTTAGTTTCTCTGGGCGTTGTTTGGAGGTCGACGATCGTGGAGCGGAGCTCGACGATTGTCGTGCTGAGCTCGATGAAGCGTCGACCGGAGCTCATTGTAGGTCTGGCGGATCTAGGTGTTGAGTTCGTCGACTAGGCCCTGATTTCTGCGTTCGACGATTTTCGAACAGAATTCGTCGAATGGAGTTTTTCCTTTTGTTCGACAATCGTTGAGCTGAGCGGTCTGGTATCGACACGGTTGTGTCAACACCGCTGAGCTGCGCCGTCGGGTGTCGACACAACTGTGTAGACACCGTTGAGCCGTCGGGTGTCGACACCGCTGTGCCGTCGGGTGTCGACACAGCTGTGTCGACACCGCTGTGCCGTCGGGTGTCGACACAGCTGTGTCGACACCGCTGTGCCGTCAGGGTGTCGACACAGCTGTGTCGACACCGCTGTGCCGTCGGGTGTCGACACCGCTGTGCCGTCGGGTGTCGACACAGCTGTGTCGACACCGCTGTGCCGTCGGGTGTCGACACAGTTGGGTAGACACTATCGTCGGGTGTCGACACAGTTGTGTCGACACTGCCGGGCCGGTTTTGTTGAACCCGGTCTTTTCTACTGTTGGGTATTTATACTTTCTGCTTCTTCTTAATCTTTAAGCCGACCTAGAATTTCTCCTGCCTTCCGTACCAGAGCGGCATGTGAGGATAAGGTTGTCCGTCCGTGCTTCTTCCGGTGACCACCGACGCAGCTCCGATGCTCGGAATTTCCAACCGATGGTAGATCTGGAAAGCTCTCGTCGAGAGCTGCGCCCTCGTGGTAATTTCTTCCCCGTTTCTCGAGATTTTCTTGTTAGGGTTTTCGGCCATAACCGTTATTTCGGACATTTTCGTCCAGATTTCGGCTTCTATCGCGACGTGTGGAGATTTGGAGAGTTTTTCCGGTAAATCCTAAACCCTAAACCCTAAACAAGAAATCTGGACGAAAATGTCCGAAATATGTCTTCACTCAGAAGGAACTGAATTTGCGCCAGCGTCGATGGTTAGAGTATGTTGCAGACTACGAAGTCGATATTCTTTATCATCCCGGTAAGGCTAATGTTGTAGTAGATACGTTGAGCCGGAAGCCCGCACACATCTTTAACCTCTCGGTGCAATCCCTTGTTGAAGAGTTCTTGCTCATGGTCATAACCGTAGGGAATAGAGCTTCGCCGAGTAGCCTAGAGTTGGTTGAGCCTTCGTGGATTACTCTCACTAGGCTACATCAGAAGGACGATCCTGACTTGCAGCGCCTCCGCAGTAGAACTAAGAAAAGGGAATTACCAGACTTTACAATTGAGGAAGAGGGTACCCTATAGTACCGTGGCAGATACTGTATTCCAGCTGTTGAGGACATCCGATCAAAAATATGCAGTGAAGCGCATGGTTCCAGTGTTGCATATCATCCTGGCTCCACGAAAATGTACAGAGATTTGAAGCAGATTTTTTGGTGGTCAGGCATGAAGAATGACATTGCAAGATTTGTATCAGAATGTTATACTTGCCAGCGTGTCAACGCTGATCACAGAAGGTCGGGTGGTAAGTTAACGCCCATAAATATACCGAGTTGGAAATGTGAGAGTTTATCCATGGATTTCATAACCGGTTTGCCTAGATCTCCCCGAGGGCATGATGCAGTGTGGGTTATCGTGGACAGACTAACCAAGTGTGCCCACTTTGTGCCTTTCAAGGTTAGTTATTCCATGGAAAAGATAGCTGAGCTTTATCTGAATGAAGTTATCAGACTTCATGGTGTACCTACGGGTATTGTGTCATACCGAGACTCCCGATTCATGTCTCATTTCTAGCAAAGCTTACAAGGAGCTCTAGGTACTGACCTTAGGTATTCTACTACCTATCATCCTCAGACAAATGGTCAGACGGAGAGAGTGAACCAGATCTTGGAGGATATGATTAGATGCTATATTCTGGACCATGGTGGGGCTTGGGATAAACGTCTCGGATTGATGGAGTTTGCGTACAATAATAGTTATCAGGAACGTTTGCAGATGATGCTCTTTGAAGCTTTATATGGAAGGCGTTGTCGAACTCCCTTGTTTTGGGCAGAAGTTGGCGAGAAGCCGTTGCTCGGACCGGAAGTGCTGGAGGATATGAGTACTTCAGTAATGCATATTCGTGAAAAGCTGAGGTTAGCTCAGGAGCGATGCGAGAAGTATGCAAACCAGCGCAGAGTTGATCTAGAGTTTGCAGTTGGGGACATTGTGTTTTTGATGGTCTCTCCGATGTCGGGTGTTAAAAGATTTGGAAGAAACCATAAACTAGATCCTAGGTATGTGGGGCCTTTTCAGATTCTGGAGCACATTGGAGTTTCTGCATATAGACTAGAGTTGCCTGATTCTTTCCTTGGTGTTCACGACGTGTTTCACGTGAGCCAGTTGCGAAAGTGTGTCCATAGTGATCGGCATGTCCTTGAATCAGTACCCCCGTTGCTGCCTAATCTCTCGTATGTTGAAAAACCTGTCCGTATTCTGGAGACGCAAGACCGTGTGCTAAGAAAGAAAATAATTCCAATGGTTAAGGTTCTCTGGCGAAATCAGGATGCAAGAGGTGCAACTTGGGAATTGGAATCCGCGATGAGAGAATCTCATCCTCAGCTGTTCTCCTAGTCTCCCTGGTTAGTATTCTAGTTTCAAGAATTCTTCTGTCTTGTCTCGTTCTCTGTCCTCTTATTTCGTTCGTGTTCCAAGTTTCGGGACGAAACTTCCTTTTTGGAGGGGTAACTATAACGCCCCAGTTTGTTTTTCAACATTATTTACGCCTCTTGTTCACTTCATAATGACGTAAGGGTGTTACTTTAGCGTGCAGTTGATGGCGCGTCGCCGATAGTGTGTTTTCCTGTCTTTTCGATTCAGTCAGCTGAATTCATGAATCTTTGGCGGAAACGGAAAATTTCACATTTGGAAAACTGATGGCGACGGCCACCACGACGGCCTATTGGGTTATGAAGACGACGACCATGGCGGTGTTACGATTGATGGCGACAGCCACCACGACGGCCAATTGGGTGATGAAGACGACGACCATGGCGCTGTGACCGTGACAGAAGATGACGACGATGCTCCACCATCAAGAGACTTGCGGCGCCGTAGCGGGCACGGCTACAATCTTCGCCCACGCAACAAAAATATGCTTTGAATTTATTTTATTATTTGGTCTGCCTTTATCTGGTTATATGTAGTATTTGACACTATGTTATTTTGTCATTTCATTTTCTGCAACATTTTTATTTTGGGCTGCTAATAGCCACATGGTTGTAAGCCTTATAAAAGGCCACATTATCATTTGTTATGAAGGCTAATATTGAAATCAATTGAAAATTCCTCCAACCCTAAATTTTCTATCTCCCCTCCCTCTCTTCTAGCCGCCGGCCCCCCATCCTCTCCCTCTTCCTTCTTCTTGGCCGCACCCCCCCTTCTCTCTCTCTTCTTCTTCTCATTCCCTCCCTCATCCCTCTTCCAACTACATCCTATCATCTACGTGTCCATCCCTTTTCTTTCAAAGGTGGTCGGCCAACCTTGGAGGAGGAAGATCTCGTGCAAGGAAGAATCAAGGTTGGGGTAATCAACCACGGCGAGAAGCGAAGGAGGCGAACAAGATCTTCATTCGAGGCGCGTTTCTCGTGGATTCCAAAAGGGAAGAGCGATTGTACTTGGTGTATCCAACATCTCGGATCTACGTTTCCGAGTGGGGTAACGAAATTCCTACCTAAGAGATTCTCTTCTTTGATTAATTCTGTGGTGGACGGATTTTGCGTGATTTCTCGAATTGCTAAATTTTCACGGTGTTCCTAAAAATAGATTTGAGATTTTCAGTTGGTTTTCCGAAAAGATCTCGCAAGAGGATTGGCGCTCCTCGCTTTTGTTTTGTTGGGATAGATCCTACCGTTTTTTTCGAATCGTGAATTTTTTTTGGTGGATCTATTTTGGTACAACTCCAAAGCTCGATCAGAATTAATATTATTCCATTTAGCCGGAAAGGATTTTGGCCTATAGCCATTCTCCGTTCCATTTGCGGATCGGCTATCCGTATGTTAGCGCGAACGATAAAAAAAACAATCATTGTGGTCGCTGCGTTGCGTTTGTGTGCCGGTTAGGGAGCGATAACGTTGCCAAGGCTGTAGTCACGCCCTCCGTGTAGGATCCCAAAGGCCTAGCCTACATCAATTTGGTATCAGAGGGAGGTTGTGTTGATTTCTCAATCGACACCTTCCTTACGCTCCCTTTTCTTAGGAAGTCGACCCACACCTGGTCGTGCACGTTTTCGTAATCACCAAATCTGAATTTCTCTATTTGGTCTGCATATAACAAAAAAATTTTTTTTTTGCAAAAAAAGAAGTATAAAAAAAAATCTGCATTTTCTACCTATTTTTCTAAGCATATAAGTCAAAAAAATATTTTCGTTCTCCAAGTCATTAAGCGTATAAAAATCCTGATTTATAAAATTCTTGTCCAAACAGTCTCTTATCTAGGTGAGCCACCCTGTATCTGTGTTGTTCATGCGCACGAGGCTTGGCACAGAGTACTCTCCATCCACATCACACATGGCCGACCATCATGATGATGGTGAGCCCGCTCCTGCAACAATTGCGGCGCTTAGGGAAGAGTTTAACACTAGGTTCGATGCACTCACTCAGTTAATACAAGGGTTGGCTGTTAATCAGGCGGCGCCTCGAAATCCCGGCTTTGGGATAAATCGACCGGGGCAGCCACCCCATCCCGCCTACCAACGAGAAGAGCGACAAAATCTCCCTCGTGATCCGGATTATGAGTACGCACCCAAAGCCCCTTATGAGTTCGACTTAACTAAGGCCGTTAAAATGGAATCACCATCTTACGATGGCATGGGTGAACCCCAACTTTTTCTAAACTGGATCATGGATATTGAGTGCTATTTTGAGTGGCACAACCTGACGGACGTTGAGAAGGTACGAGTAGTACGAATGAAACTTCTGGGTAGAGCCAAAACGTTCTGGTTGAACGAAGAAAGGCGTCTAGGCACCGTAAATGGAGCACCCCCAATTGGGTGGGCCGCCATGAAGGCACTCCTGCATGACCAATATGTCCCGGCATATCACCGAACCCAAATGTTCGACGAGCTAGCGACTCTTCGTCAAGGGGGCCAATCGGTAGCGGAGTACATGGGACGACTCAAGGATATGATGGTGCGTTGTGATATACGAGAAATGCCCGAGGTCACACGATCTCGTTTCCGTAAGGGACTTAACACGGACATCCAAGGCAAGCTTTTGCGTTATGGTCACACGGACCTTAACACAACATTCAATGCGGCTCTAGATATAGAAAAGCACAATGCCAACAAGTCCAAGGGTCGGCATTCCAGAAAGGAAAATCCATCTTAGGACCCCCACCTTCATCATCCATGCGAGACAAAGGAAAGTTCCGATCGACGGACTCAAGTTCCATAGTAATTACCGCTAGGAACAATAAAAATCCCAATGTTGAGAGAGTCCCAGTAGGACGAATTAATAAGACTAACGCTACCTGCTATTCGTGCGGAATTCAAGGACACTACGCTAGTGAGTGTCCCACTAAGAGTAAACCACTGGCACTATTAGATACCACGTCTGACCCCGCCGAGATCATTTATGAAGCCGGTACTGAGTCTGACGCCGAGCCGAGTGATATTGACGACGACTCGTTTATGATGGTTATGAGATGTATTCTGAATACACCGCGAGCGACGGACGATTACAATCGGACGAATATCTTCTTGGTAAATTTTAAGAATGGTGACAAGTGGTGTAAGTTAATAATCGATAGCGGTAGTTGTATGAACGTCGTTTCGGAGAATGCCATCACTCGAATGCACTTAGTCACTGAGCCGCATCCACATCCGTATAAGATAACATGGGTGAACAAAACGTCCATCGCAGTTTCTAAGCGATGTTTGGTACCGCTTACGGTGAAGAACTATGTCGATAAGCTGTGGTGTGATGTCATCCCTATGGATGTCTGTCACGTTCTACTAGGACGTCCCTGGCTTTATGATTATGACGTGACCCATTTTGGCAAAGCCAACACCTACGAGTTCAAGTTCAATGGTAAGACCATTGTTTTGAAACCCAGACCACCTAAGGACCCGTCGATTGCATCCAAGGACACAGTGGTCCCTGCGGAAAGGAAAACAATAAGTCTTATAAGTAGGAAGGAGTTAGAACGTGAGACCTTTCTCGATGGCGTCATATATGCGTTAGTATGTCTACAAGTACAGGAAGATTCACCATCTTTAGAGAACATACCGTTATCTCTGCGCACATTATTGGAAGAATATAAGGACGTCTATCCGGTAGATTTACCTTCCAAGTTGCCACCAATCAGGGATATTCAACATGAAATTGACTTCGTCCCGGGCTCGTCCTTGCCTAACCTACCCCATTACCGACTTAATCCCTCCGCACATAATGAACTACTAATGTTAATTTCCGATTTATTAGCTAAAGGATTTATCCGCCATAGTAAAAGCCCTTGTGCCGTCCCTGCCTTGTTGGTTCCGAAGAAAGATAAGTCTTGGAGGTTGTGTGTAGACTACCGGGCCATCAATAAAATAACTGTCAAGTATAGGTTTCCCATCCCCCGTTTGGACGATCTATTGGATATGTTGTCCGGTGCCACCGTGTTCTCAAAATTGGATTTAAAGAGTGGATACCACCAAATAAGGATTCGGGAGGGAGACGAATGGAAAACGGCCTTTAAATCTAAGGACGGCCTTTACGAGTGGTTAGTGCTAGGAGAGGGAGTCACCAACGGACCAAGTACTTTCTTACGATTAATGACTCAAGTATTTAAGCCATACATGGGAAAATTTGTCGTAGTCTATTTCGATGATATTTTGGTGTTTAGTACCTCGCCGATCGATCATGAAACTCATTTGCGGACAATCCTTACTACATTGCGCCAAGAGAACTTATATATTAATTTTAAGAAGTGCGCATTTGGTGTGACTTCCGTGGAATTCTTAGAATACATAGTGAACGCTGAGGGAATACATGTTGACCCTAAGAAGGTCCAAGTAATTAGAGAGTGGCCGGAGCCGCAAAATATTCGGGAAGTTTGGAGTTTTCATGGATTGGCCACGTTTTATCGACGATTCATTCGCAATTTTAGTAGCTTCATGGCACCCATCACTGAGTGTATGAAGAAGGGTGATTTTATATGGACCAAATCGGCCGCTAGCGCATTTCAAATGATTAAGGATCGGATGTCCGAAGCCCCCCTACTACGGTTGCCGGATTTTAGTAAAGTGTTTGAATTATCATGCGACGCTTCGGGGATCGGAATTGGTGGAGTGTTAAGTCAAGAGGGACATCCGGTCGGATACTTCAGCGAGAAACTTGCGGGCCCAAAATTAAATTACTCTAATTATGATCGTGAGTTTTATGCCGTGATACGTTGTCTCCAACATTGGCGACACTATCTCATATCGAAAGAATTTGTAATCCTCTCGGATCATGAGGCGCTAAAATTTGTAAACTCTCAAGGTAAAATTAGCCCTCGGCACGCCAAATGGGTCTCCTATCTTCAGGAGTACACATTCATTATCAAGCACCTTAAGGGTACGTTAAATCGAGTGGCGGACGCCCTTAGTCGTGTCACCCTATTGTTATCTAAAATGGAGGTGACAGTAATAGGATTTGAACGCATTAAGGACGAGTATGTCCTATGTCCGGATTTTAAGGATATTTATTTAGCAGCTCAGGAACAGGCCCCCTCTACTATATCAGCCTACTACATTCGTGACGGTTATTTATTCAAGCACACGCAATTGTGTATTCCCCGCTCGTCCCTACGCCATTTTATTATATGGGAGTTACATAGTGGAGGTTTAGGTGGACACTTCGGTCGCGATAAAACGATTACGCTTGTGGAGGATAAATTCTTTTGGCCGGGTCTCAAACCAATGGTCAACAAAATCGTAGGAAGCTGCCGTGTATGTCAATTAACTAAGGGTAACAAGACCAATGCGGGCCTTTACACACCCCTTCCGATTCCCTCTGCCCCATGAGTGGATGTTAGCATGGACTTCATATTGGGCCTCCCACTGACATTTCGGCGTCACGATTCCATCTTGGTCGTAGTGGACCGATTCTCAAAAATGGCTTATTTTATCGCTTGTCATAGTACCAACGATGCTTCCCATGTCGCTAAGTTGTATTTTAAGGAGGTCGTAGCTCATCGAGGTGTCCCCAAAACCATCGTGACCGATAGAGATGTTAAGTTTACTAGCTACTTTTGGAAGACACTGTGGAAGTTGTTGGGCACGAGGCTTATGTTTTCGTCAGCCTACCACCCCCAAACAGATGGGCAAACAGAAGTTGTTAACCGTAGTTTGGGAGGATTACTTCGTTGCTTGGTGGGCGATCATAAGGGTACATGCGATCTTATTCTCCCCCACGCTCAGTTAGCCTATAATAATTCTAAGAATAGGTCCACCGGGTTATCGCCAAATGAGATAGTGCATGGATATAAGGCGCCTGTGCCTCTTGATTTGATTCCGTTACCACCATCATTTAAATCAAGTCAATATGCACAGGACTTCGCCTCGCACGTTCACAGTCTCCATGAGCACATTGGCAAGACGTTAGCTAAACAATATGATATTTATCAATCGAATGCTAACATACATAAGCGAGCAGTCCCCTTAAAGGTTGGTGATTTGGTAATGGTACGTCTTATCCCTGAACGGTTGCCCTCGGGCACCATAAAAAAATTAGCGAATAAGAGAGCCGGTCCTTTTCGGGTTTTGAAGAAGATAGGTGAAAATGCATATTTATTACAGTTACCCGCTGAGTGGGGAATCTCCCCTGTTTTTAACATTTCGTATTTAACGCTTTATGTCGCTCCACCACCTGAATTGTCAGTCTCTCCGTTTCATATTTCCACTATACGTCTAAAAGGGTGGGGGGTGCGAATATTTCTGGACCGCTCTCCCTTTCGGATTCCTCGGGAGGTACGTTGTCTATTGATGATGCAACTTGTTTTTCTTCTTCGCCTAACACTTTTCCAAGGTTCCCCCGAACCGATTTCTTGCCTGACAAGATTTTGCAGGATGCAGTGTTTTGTACTCCCGACGGCGACATTCACAGGTTTTTGGTCAGATGGCATGGTCGTCCAGCTTCGGACGACTCTTGGATTTCTTCGGCCGACCTGGCTCTTCTCGATGCAGATCTCCTCCACCGTTACCGTCCAGCCCACTCATCGGTGATGAGTCCTTTTGAGAGCGGGAGGATTGATGGCGACGGCCACCACGACGGCCTATTGGGTTATGAAGACGACGACCATGGCGGTGTTACGATTGATGGCGACGGCCACCACGACGGCCAATTGGGTGATGAAGACGACGACCATGGCGGTGTGACCGTGACAGAAGATGACGACGATGCTCCACCATCAATAGACTTGCGGCGCCGTAGCGGGCATGGCTACAATCTTCGCCCACGCAACAAAAATAACCTTTGAATTTATTTTATTATTTGGTCTGCCTTTATCTGGTTATATGTAGTATTTGACACTATGTTATTTTGTCATTTCATTTTCTGCAACATTTTTTATTTTGGGCTGCTAATAGCCACATGGTTGTAAGCCTTATAAAAGGCCACATTATCATTTGTTATGAAGGCTAATATTGAAATCAATTGAAAATTCCTCCAAACCCTAAATTTTCTATCTCCCCTCCCTCTCTTCTAGCCGCCGGCCCCCATCCTCTCCCTCTTCCTTCTTCTTGGCCGCACCCCCCCTTCTCTCTCTCTTCTTCTTCTCATTCCCTCCCTCATCCCTCTTCCAACTACATCCTCTCATCTACGTGTCCATCCCTTTTCTTTCAAAGGTGGTCGGCCAACCTTGGAGGAGGAAGATCTCGTGCAATGAAGAATCAAGGTTGGGGTAATCAACCACGGCGAGAAGCGAAGGAGGCGAACAAGATCTTCATTCGAGGCACGTTTTTATCGTGGATTCCAAAAGGGAAGAGCGATCGTACTTGGTGGATCCAACATCTCGGATCTACGTTTCCGAGTGGGGTAACGAAATTCCTACCTAAGAGATTCTCTTCTTTCATTAATTCTTGTGGTGGACGGATTTTACGTGATTTCTCGAATTGCTAAATTTTCGCGGTGTTCCTAAAAATAGATTTGAGATTTTCAGTTGGTTTTCCGAAAAGATCTCGCAAGAGGATTGGCACTCCTCGCTTTTGTTTTGTTGGGATAGATCCTACCGTTTTTTCGAATCGTGAATTTTTTTGGTGGATCTATTTTGGTACAACTCCAAAGCTCGATCAGAATTAATATTATTTCATTTAGCCGGAAAGGATTTTGCCCTATAGCCATTCTCCGTTCCATTTACGGATCGGCTATCCGTATGTTAGCGCGAACGATAAAAAAACAATCATTGTGGTCGCTGCGTTGCGTTTGTGTGCCGGTTAGGGAGCGATAACGTTGCCAAGGCTGTAGTCACGCCCTCCATGTAGGATCCCAAAGGCCTAGCCTACATCAAAAACTTAATTGATTGATTTTTGTCTTGCTTGTCCAGTTTCGTCACAACCCGAGCATTTTTGGAGTCTCGGCGCGCGATCGAAGTTTTGGGTTTTGTTTTTGTTCGCCGCATGTTTTTGGCGGTTAATGTCTCGGGAATGACTCGTAGCATTTTGGTTTTGACTTCGCTGTTGTGTCCGTAGCTGTAGGTTTCGCCTACGGCGTGAGTTTCATTTAATTCGGAGCGTTTGACCCTCTGTTTTGATCTCTTAGTTCCTTGTTCAACTATCTAAACACAATAATTGCTATATTATTGACTGCTTGATTTGATTCTCGGGAAGACCTTCTAAAGGCTTGGGATTTCGTCGAACCAACCTTATTATGTTTGATTTTATTTTTATTTTATTCTCTGTGTGCTGTCTGGGTTCGACGATCGTCGAGCGGAGCTCGACGATTGATTTTCCTTTCTGGTCACTATCTGGGTTCGTCGATCGTCGAGCGGAGCTCGACGATTGCTTTTCCTTTCTGGGCGCTATTTGGAGTTCGACGATCATCGAGCAGAGCTTGACGATTGTTGGTTTTTTCTGGGCGCTGCTTGGAGTTCGACGATCATCGAGCGGAGCTCGAGGATTGTCGTGCTGAGCTCGACGAAGCGTCGAGCGGAGCTCGCTGTAGGTCTAGTGGTTTTGGGTGTTGAGTTCGTCGACCAGGCCCTGCTTTATGCATTCGATGATTTTCAAACAGAATTCGTCGAATGGAGTTTTTCCTTTTATTCGACGATCGTCGAGCTGAGAGGTCTGGTGTCGATATGGTTGTGTGGACACCACTAAGCTGAGCCATCGGGTGTCGACACAGCTATGTGGACACCGCTGTGCCGTCGGGTGTCAACACTGCTGTGCCGTCGGGTGTCGTCACAGTTCTGTCGACACCGCTGTGTCGTCGGGTGTCGACACAGTTGTGTCGATACCGCTGTGCCGTCGGGTCTTGACATAGTTGTGTCGACACCGCCGAACCGGTTTTGTTGAACCCGGTCTTTTCTGCTGTTGAGTATTTATACTTTCTGCTTCTTCTTAATCTTTAAGCCGACCTAGAATTTTTTACTGCCTTCCGTACCAGAGCGGCATATGAGGAGAAGGTTGTACGTCCGTGGTTCTTCCGGTGACCACCGACAGGAGCTCCGGTGCTGGAATTTCCAACCGAACCTAGATCTGGAAACTCTCGTCGAGAGCTGCGCCCTCGTGGTAATTTCTTCCCCGTTTCTCGAGATTTTCTTGTTAGGGTTTTCGGCCCTAACCGTTATTTCGGACATTTTCGTCCAGATTTCAGCTCCTATCGCGACGTGTGGAGATTTGGAGAGTTTTTCCAGTAAATCGAGGCAAGTGGTGTTCATGCACTCCCTCTTGTTCTTGATTCTAAATTTTTGCACCTTTTTCTACACTTGTTTGAGTTTATTATGTTTCGATTGTTGAGATACTTGTCTTGAAATCCTAACTCCCCCCCCCCCCCCCTCTATTCCTGGAATTGTGACTTGATGTCCCTAAAGCCTTAACCCAAAAATTCTAGTCCATTGAATTGGTAAACAAATTGGTTGTCGTGCTGTTATAACCATCGAGTCATCTTGTTCGTTTTTCTTATTAAACTTCACTTGCTGTACCTTGAAATGCTCTTATGCAGTCCACTTGGTTGGTTATCCATTGAGTTTATGATGAATAAAAAACAAATGAACCCTTCTTGTATAATTATGTAACTAAAGGAACTCAGATGAACTGTGCGCGTTGGGGTCCTCCCTCGCCATAGTGTTTAATACTCAGATGAACTGTGCGCGTTGGGGTCCTCCCTCGGCATAGTGTTTAATACTCAGATGAACTGTGCGCGTTGGGGTCCTCCCTCGGCATAGTGTTTAATACTCAGATGAAATGTACGCGTTGGGGTCCTCCCTCGGCATAGTGTTTAATACTCAGATGAACTGTGCACGTTGGGGTCCTCCCTCGGCATAGTGCTTAATGCTCAGATAGACTGTGCGCGTTGGGGTTTCTCCCTCGGCATAGTAATTATTAATGAAAGATTGAACTGCTGTTGCTGGTGCTTGTTCTGTCTTGTTAATGTGTTTAGACTTTCTTGCTCGGCTAGTTATACTGTTGCTTACTTTTACTCTGCTGACTGTTTTGTTGCAGTCGCTTTTCATTCTCCTTCACTTGGAGGTTTGTGTAGTCTACTTTTACTCTTGCATAGCTTGTGACTTGCTTCTGAGGTGTTCTTCTTTGAATGCCTCAGGTTCAGAGTTGTAGCAGGTTTAGCTGATAGTGTTGGGCTCCTGGTACTGCTGGTGTCTGCGACCGTTTGATTCCACCTCTGAGCTTGAGGTAGTTTCCTTTGTTTATACTTGTCAGATTTTACTATGGGTTCATGTCAATTGTTGACGCCCATAGACTTTGACGTTTCTGTGATCGACTACTTGCTGCTGTTACTGCTGTTACTTTTTTACCTGATTGTTTTTCCTCTATGGGAAGGATTTATGTTAGGATGCATTTAGTTATTTTAAAGTATACAAAACTGCATTCCGGAATATTGGCATGACATGACTTCAACTACTAAATCTACTACTTTTATGAGTTCAAAAGATTTCCATATATCTCTAGTAAATGTAGAAGTCACATCATTATTTTATGACACTGGACCCTCACTCCCACGTAGGATAACAAATGAGCTAACTCATTATTTTCCGCCGTGTAAAATATATATTTTATTTCCTCACCTATGGACTATTAGTCCACCCGACCGAGGAACGCGGTGATCAACTCTATTAATTTATACGCATTGTTTTTTTTAACTAAAAGTTATAAATCTTTTACTTGAAGTAAATGTGAGGACGGGATGCCTGAGCGTCTGCAGTTGTCCCCTGCATGGCGTGGCATCACGACGCATAGTTTCTCTACTCTGACGTATTTTTGAATACGGAGAAAAAATGCGGGTCGTGACAGCCATCCCCACTGATCACCAGCACTATCATATTCTTCTATGTATTTATAACTTTGATGATCTTGCTGAACAGAATCTTTGTTCAAAGACTCTAGCACTTGAGCATGCATCTTTGGGATGTTATCATATTGCACTGGCTCTATTCCCTATGAATCTCTCACCTCTCGTTTCCTTAGTGAACAGGGTTCTGACACGATGAACTCTAGGTCAGATGTTCAGAGAAGATGAAGAACATACTGTATCTCTTCAGGAGCATCTTTGAATTCATTTCTCACCAATTTCGAACCCTTGAATATGAAATCTTGTCCCTTGGGCACCATTTTGCTTGCAAATTTTTGCTACCCAGCGAGAATGACTTGTCGTCGATTCGGCGAATACGGGCGGGAGAGGGCAAGGAATAGTGACTTTGCTTTAGGCAAAAGCTCTACTATTTATAGTTATGTCTTAAGAGAAGGCAGAAAGTAACTTACCTATTTTTTGATCAAGAATTGATTAACGACGGGAGTGAACTCTTTTTTCTTAGCCATACATGGAAATTTTGCCCTTAGCCCTTAGTCTTAATTGGCTATCAAATCCTGCAGTGTTAAAATTTTCTTTCAATTTATATTTTTAATGTGTGTCTTATTACAGTGCGACTAGACATATTTTCAACATGCCCAAATTAAGTTTGACGATGTTGAGTCCAGTTACTTCAAGTGACATAGTGAGTGTTAGAGCCTATAACTTAGTTATAGAGACAAGTTTTTAGTCACTTGTCTTATTAATTAAAATAATTTATTTAATTAACATATCTTAAGACTGCAAAGTTCTTGCAATTTAGAGAAAATTTAGTAGACTCATAAATAAGATGAATTCTACTTATCTTTGCCTTGTGGAATTGAAGCAAATGTTGGATTCACAGTATCTGAGCACACCAGTATCCTTGCTCCTGAACTTTAGCCTTTCATGTGCATCTGACATTCCTTTGCTATCCCCCCCCCCAACAATTGCACTTAGAGGGTAAGACACTTGCCTCTCTGATTGCATATGTCTTTGACATCTTGAGCTTGATGGTCAATACATCCACTGCCAACTTCTGGTGAATTATTCAGAATATAGCTTTCTTGTACCAGTTCTAGGTCTGGTACATCTTTGTCCAAGGTAAATGGGCATGGCCACTTGGACTATCCTGAAAAACAAAGTTTACCTTACATTAGGAACCCAAGCTGACTTGGGTCCTAGTTTCCTGTTAGCATAAGAATGCATATGTCTACCTACAGGAGTCTTGTCAGGAAGACACTACCTTGCCTTTAGCACATTAGGGTTGTGCAAACAATTTATGGCCAAGTGACCCACTTTGCCACAACACCAATATTCGTGGATGTTATATCTCCTTTTCTAAACACACCTTGAAGTGGGAAAGCCATTTCTGGCTGCCTGTTCAGTTTGGAGAACTGAGGTCTTCTTCTTGTTTATTTCAACAAGAGTTTGACCAGAAGTGGGTCTACTAGTAGAAGAACTTGGCTTACTCTGAACTCCATTAGCAACAGCCTTCTTTGCATTTGTCATGTTCTTAATGGCTTCAGAGGCAGCCAAGTTAGCCTTACTGACTGAAGCACTATTAGTTTGTGTTCTTGCTTGAAGAACCATAGAATAGACCACTGCCTTATCCTTGTATGAGGGGGCTGAGGCACTAAATACAAAAGGACCAAGATGAGCCTTTTGGACTTTTACATGGGAAGCCTTCTGTGCAATCAATCCCATGACCTCTCTTCTTCCTTTGCAATGCACTTTTGTTTTCTTAAAAGGAAGATTCCCACACCTCCAGCGACCACACTTACAGTCTTAGTCATACCTGTTGGATGGGAGAATTACCTTGTGAAAGGTTGACTGAGGCCTGATAGGAGCTTGTCCTCTCCTCGGAGATTGGATAACTTTAGAAATCCACTAAGATTTTGATTTTATCTTTATAGAATCTATCTTAGAGAAATTAGCCACAATTCTTTTCTCCCTTTCAATTTTCTCTTCAAGATCATTAATAATAGAGTCCTTATATTTGATGGACTCAACATGGATATCTATCATGGTCTTCAGTGATGACTACTTCCCTCACTTTTAGATATAGCAAAGATGAAGTCTCATCTTGCTAGGAAGCATCCAACTGTAGGGAGGCAATTTCCTCTACTTGTTTCTTAGTAAGCATCTTATTTTTCTTGAAAGCTTTCAGGAGCACACCATGATTTTAAATCAATTGATTGATATCATCTTCTAATGGATGACTCTCATCATCACTTGATGAGATTGCATCAGAAACTGAGCAGGATTCATATCCTGACTCTGAGGATGAGCTAGATGGGGAATATACTAGATTTTGTCCAAGCTGATCCTGACAGAATTCTTCTTCTGGTGTATTTGTCTGCCCATTGCATTTGCATTCACCTTCCTCAATTTCATCTACCTCCGAGTCACTGTCGAATGTGATAGAGCGGCTTGATCTTTTCTCTTGTATCTGAATAGACTTTATCTTCTACAAGAGCTGCCAACAGTCCAATGTTGTTCTTGTCCTTTCTACAGATTTGAAGCTCCATTAATCTCCACACCTTATGGTTCACTTTTGAACACCTAAGTTTAAAGCATTTTAGATATCCTTAGAGGGCTACTTAGACCGTTAGGTCCTTTTTGAGTAATCTCCCTCTGATACCACTTGAAAGTCTTTATTTTAAGGATAGCTAAATCACCTAGAGGGGTGGGGGTGAATAGGTTTCTTAGTCCTAGATGATTTATCTTTAATTTTCCTTCATATATGTGCTTTATTAGTAGGTTGGATTTGCTTTCATAATATGTAACTTTCTACACAACAAACACAAAATAGCACACACAAGATATATAGTGGTACCCGTAGCAAGGGTACATCCACTTTCCCTCCCAACTATCCAACTATCTTGTTGGACTAGACACTTCTCCAAAACTTTGCTCCAAAGAGCATAGACCTCATATCCCTCGGGAAATCTCAGTATCCTCCAAGACTTACAATACAGCCACAAGGGCCTATAACTCTATTGTCAGTAGACTACCTACCTCAGGCCAAAGGACCTATACTAATGTTGGGAGGAAAGCCCTACCTCAGATCACTAGGGATCCTATCTTAGAGAGAATGACTCTCTTACAATCTCAGGCACAAAGGCCCTATACTTAGATTTGTAGCCAGATCCTACCTCAGGCACAACTGCCTTACAGCTCAGTGAGAATGACTCTCCTACGTCAGAGTTGCAATAAAGTTTATAGCTCAGTGTTCAATTGACCACCTACCATAGATCCAAACTGGATCTTATAGCTCAGGCAAATTTGCCCTTCCACAGGCCCAGGTAACCCTATAACTCTGATCCAAAAAGGATCCTACAAAAGTGAAATAAATTGTATGGTTGATCTTGACACAAGAGATGTTTCTCTGTGCCAAGGTTCTAGACAGCAATAAACTCAGCCCCACTCTGACTCCAGGAAAATATTTCATGAGTCTACTTTTACCTGAACTGAGATATACTCAGTCCTAACTTCTTCTTCTCAGCACTAGGGATTTTCCTGCTGGAACTAAGAAGTGACTGCAACAAAACTTGCTACTACCTGGGCTGAGAGAATCCCAGCCCTACATTATTCACAATAATAAGGATGTAGATCTTCAGGATGCTTTGACTTCTGCTGGAATTAACTAGTAGTAAACAACTCGGCATCTTCTTCCTTCCCTGAGCTGAGAAGATTCAGCCCTAACTTCTTCTTCACAGCCTCCAGTAAATTTTCTTTAGAGTATAGCGCTGGATCTATGAAGAACGTGCTGGTGTAGATGAAAAATGACACTAGCTAACTTTCTTTCTCCTCTTTAGAGATCTGATCTGATCTTGTTATTGTCGATGATGAAGGCAAACAGCTAACTTGTTGTGCCTTTAGACATGCAGTTTTTTACTGTCTGTTCTTCACTTCACAGCAACAATGGCGATGAAGAAGAACTACTTAGACATGCAGTTTTTTACAAGCCTTTTCTTTTTATTGATTACAATCCAGTAACTATCATAACAGTGGTCCCCACACCATTGATGGCCAGATGCTCTCTTGCTTTAACGTTAACCGTCGTACAGTAGCTCTGCGGCGCCATTTGTCATGTATTGTAAGTTTCTGCTAACAATTTGAATAAGGTTGACTTGTTTACTTTCTAATGTCAGCACCTGTGGACTTGGTCAAAAATCAATCATCAATATAATAAGCATTGAGAGAATGAGCTTCACTCAACACCAAAGTACTTAGACAAAATTCTGTCTATCTAGGCGTTGACAGCGTTGAGTGAGAAAGCCTCACTCAATGCTTTATGCTTAGGCTTATTCTTCAGCCATTTCTTCTTGCTTGGCGTTGAGAGCATTTAGTGAGACGCCTTACTCAATGACTTGTAACATAACCATGCTTTCTGTAATTTAGGCGTGGAGAGGGTTGAGTGAGCATGCCTCACTCAACACTTTTTGCATTAACCAATTTTATGCTTCTTCAACATCTTAAGTGTTGAGAGCATTGAGTGAGCACGCCACACTCCATGCCTTTTTCCTTTAGCCGAATTTTCTTAATCATGGCGTTGAGTGCATTGATTGAGCATTCCTCACTCAATGCTTTCTGCCTTTGCCAGATTTTTCACCTCCTTGGCATTGAGTGAGTAAGCTCCACTCAACACCAAACTACTTAACAAATATTATTTTATTTAACTAGCGTTGAGTGAGTAAACTCCACTAAATGCATTTGGACTTAGCCAAATTTCTGTGTCTAAAAACACAGACACTAACTGGATGAGATAAAGTCAACGCTTTATCATATGGCATTGAGTGAGCTTGCCTCTCTCAACGCTTTTGGACTTATTCAAATATCAACATAGTTTTTCCGTGGCTTTGACTTATAAGGCAATACTCGACAAATATAGAGTATGACATTGATTGAGTGATACTCACTCAATGCCTGTTGACTTAGCCACTTTTCTGCCCATTTCCTCTTAGGCTTTTACTATGTTAGCCTGTCTCACAACCTTTTGTTGTATGACGTTGAGTGAGTTGACTTCATTCAATGCCTATGGACTTGGCCAGTTTCTCAGCTTGCCACTACTTTGGCTTTGACTATATGCTCCACTCAGTGCTATAGGTCATATGGAGTTGAGTGAATGGACTTCACTCAATACCTGTGGACTTGGATAGTTTGCTCTCTATCCACACCTTAGGTAAGCTTTTTCCTGTCCCAACCACTTAGGCTACCCGGCCCATCCTTGTTTCTATGACATCCTGCAATCACTAAACATGAGCACAAGTTAGATCACCACATATGTATACATTGTTTGTTAGGCCTTCTTCAAATCCAGGACATTGGGATCAATGGACCCAATAGTTATGATACTTATACTAATAATGGCATTTGGTAAATAACTTGAATTATGGTAATCTTAAGTCAAACCCCCAGAGATAACTGTTAAAGTTTTTCTTGTGCTCTATCTTGACAATATTATTGTCTAGGAATTTTCTCGGAATTTTTAGTTGATTATTATTAGTACTTCATTTGTAAAGGGGTAATTTTGTTATATTAGTCATAAATAGAAGACATGGGTCAAATCATTCTTGAAAATTAGATTATTTTGTACACTAATCTTTTAGACGAAGATGAACATCAGATAAATTAATGAGACCTTGGGAACCCCTGGTTATGATATTTCATGTTCAATGTGACTTTGATCACATGATTAAATAATTTTAATTATGGTCCAAAATAATTTGGAAAATTATGGATTTCTGATTTACCACTATTTACCAGATGATTAACCCATGATAAAAATTTAGAGTCCTTTGGCCCAAGGAATCAGAAGTCACCTCATATGGGCTAAGGGTAGAACTTGGGTTGCATCTAGCAAAAAAATGGACTTATAATGTTTGTGTCATTTAAATACATGAAAATGTTACCCAGTTACCTAAAGTCATGATAAGGTCTTGGTGCATCATTAGAAGTATTTTTGGTTCATGAAGATTTACAAGTAGTTTGCGCCACACTTAACGGTTTTCGAGTTTGCACCGTCTATGCAACAGATGCTTAAGGGTTCACTAGGTAGGAAATTCAAGGTGATGAAATATAATCAAATTTAATGATATGGTAGAAGTCATTGAAACCATTTTGGAATCCTAGGTTATGTCACTACTTAGTGTCAGTGCTAGTGTGCATAGTCACTTAAGAGAACAACTAGAATGGAGTACGACGAAAGATCGTCGATCTCCTGAGAAGTACTTTAAGTCATTATGATTACTTAAGAGCAACAACGATAGTGGGCTATTAATATCGGGTAGTCACCAATAATTCTAGGTTTCCTGGAAAGGGAGATTTGGGATTCTGCCCATGTATTCCCTAGTACCGCTTTAAGCCCTTCACGGGTAGACCTCGGGAAGTACAGGATTAACCCTAAGTTGCTAAGTATAACTAAAATTACGTAAGAGTAGTCTATTAGGTAATGAACAATGTTGCAATCTCACCTGTGTTGGGTTAGAAGGATACAAGACAGGTGCGTCCTGCGGGCCGGTGGCTCTGGAGTTGTATATCAGGACAGGTTAGTCCTGTGAGGTGGAGGCTCGGGAGTTGTATAGTAGGACATGTTAGTCCTATAAGCTGAAGGCTTGGTAGTTGTATATCAGGACGGGTTTGTCCTGTGAGCCGGAGGCTCGGGTGAAATAACTTGAATGTTCATAGAAACAAATTAGTGGCGGGTCATTTGATACTGGGGCAGTCACAATACCAACGACAGTACAATGACTCTGGTGAGGCATGATGGTTTAAGGGGCAATTGGGTTGTTTTACACTGCGGTCTGGAGGACGATCCCCCGAAAATGCACACTATACCAAAAAGATAGGTGGGATAGCCAAGAATTAGTACACAGAGACTCTAGAGTGCAACTAGGACATGTACAAAGGCGTAAGAGAGGTCTAGACCTGGTGGAGTGTATACCTGCCTAGGAGTGGAGATTCCCGCTCTACTGCTGCCATAGCCACAATGGTTGTACCAGAGAGTTTAACTAAAATCAAAAAGTGGAACTAAAGGTCTGTGATCACAAAGTCGTGTGGGTGAGTTGAACTTGTATGAATCATAACATACATATCACATCATAATATACATACATACTTAGGTCATTCATACAGCAGACCCATATCATATAAATTATTATGGGCTCTTTTATCTGATAAGTTATATTTCTTGAAACCTAACTTATAAGTTTGTATGACATTCATATTAGTTATGATACTCCTGTGTTGATAGTATAGTTGTAGATGTTACCTTTGTGCACAGTTCTTACTCTACTTTACTTCTTCTCATTTCAGCACTGCTGCTTCTTTTATTACTTTCTTTTATAATATTGCTATTCATTTTTAAATGTTTGCATAGTAATTTAAATGTTAGATGCTTACTCAACATAGAATAGTTCCACTGTCACATGCTATTTGATTTTGCTTTGTTGTCCTCCGCTTTCGTCCTCCAACACGGTGCCTAGGAGTCGCGAGGGTGAGGCGAGGACAAAATTTCATCATATTTATGACTAACGGTCAGTTTTGACTTCATCATTTTAGGAGCTCGAGGAGATGGAACAAGAGCATGGCCAGCAGGACGAGATGGCAGGACTTGAGGAGCAGATAGTGCGTACTACAACTACAGTTCAATATTAGATGTCGACGAGAGTTAGTTCAGCTTCTGTTTAATGTTGTGTGAAAGAGTGATTCTTTTATTTTGGCATGTACCAGGTATAGACCCATATACTCATTTTGTTCTTATTGTGGACTTATTTCATTTTATATATATTATGATGACTCTGTGACATGTGGACTTGCTATGTAATTGTTATTTTACATGTATCTCAAATTGGGCTAGATATAAATGATCGTATAAGCTGCCAGGAACGACATGGTGTGGTGGTAGCTAAACCCTTGAGTTAGTGTCACCGTAAGGCGGTGGTTCAGAGCATAAGACCAGGTAATCACCTTGGTAAGGGGGAGGGATATTACAGTTGCTGCGTAAGATCCATAGGCTCCCAATTGTACCCCTACTTCCTATGGTTGGACAATAGGACCTTTACCAAGGGAACACTTTTTTGCCACAACTTCCAAATTTGGTATTTATTATCTGTAAAAGTTCAAGCCAGACTAATATGTCTGATACCACCGGGCCAGGAGTAGCTGTGACATTATGATTAGGTCAAAGGAGTGCCTTCCAAAGGGCGGACAAAAAAAGACATTTTATAAGATCTCCAGTTCTGGTGGTAGCTCCAACCTATAAGCCAAAGTACCAATCTGCTCGAAAATAGTATAAGGCACCATATATTGAGGGCTCGGCTTCTTTCTTCCATGTATACGAGATACCCCATACAATGGCCTAATCTTTAAGAATATGTTTTCACCCACTTTGAAATACACCATCCCGTGTTTCACATCATAGTACTTTGCCTGTCTGCTTTGAGCCTCAAACATGTGGTCCCGGATCATTCTAATCATAGCATCGGTGTCATTTATGTACTCCAACTCCACTGCCTTTGGATCTTCATCCTGAACCCATGATAAAGCCATTTTTCACATCCTACCATATAGTTCCCTATAAGGTGCCATTTCGATACTTGCCCGATGACTGTTAATATATGAAAACTCCACCAATGATGGAGTCTCTCCCACAGCTCTCCATGATCCAAAACCCATAACCATAGCAAGTCCTCCATTGTCTTGATAGTCCTCTTAGACTGGACATCGGTCTGGGGAGGGAAAGTCGTGCTAAAGGTCAAGCTAAAGCCCAAATATGCCAGAACAACCCTCCATTCTCTAGAGGTGAATCGACAATGACAATCCAAAATAATGGTTTTTAGCACTCCATCATATCAAAGAATCTATTCCACAAAGAGACGCACCAACACATAAACATGTGCCTCTTTCCTCATTGGGATAAACCTAGCAGCCTTCTTCAGTCGGTGCATTATCACCCAAACCGAGTCATTTCTATAGCGTGAGTGAGGTAAACCCTAAACAATGTCCATGGATATTTCATCGAACTTCCACTCCGGAATGGTAAGCAACTGCAATAATCACTCAGGGCTCCAACACTCCACCTTCACCTGTTGACAAACGTCACATTAAGTAACATAGTAGGTGACATCTCTCTTCATTCTGGGCCAAAACATAGTCCTCTACAAGTCTATGTACATCTTGGCAATACTGGGATGCCCTGACTAATTGGTGTAGTGAGCTTCTCTCAAAATTTCATGCTGAATTCCACTACCTGTAAGAATATAAAGTTTGCCATATAAGTGAATGAGGTCCTCCTTCAGTGTGTACCCTTCAACTAATCCATGTACAATGGCATGGAATATCGGGGCTAGAGCAGCTTCCATCCCCTGCTCAACCCGGATATGATCACAGATATCACAAACTGTACTTATGGTGGACAGGTACTCTATATATACCTGAAGGTATGCCTTGGACAAAAGTGTGATCTCCATATCTTTGAGTACTCAAGCCAACTCCATAGCCATCAATTGCGAATCTGGGCCAGATGTGGGTGCCTTCCTGCTTAGCTTCTCTGCCACTGAGTTCTCCTTCCTAGGGTGGTAGTTCAACATAAACTCAAAATCACAAAAGAATTCTAACCACTGCGATGGCGTCAAATTCGGATCCTTCAATTTGTGATGTATTTCGGGCTTTTTGATCAGAAAAGGTCTCACAGTGGATGGAATATAAGTAGTGTCTCCAAATATTTAAGGCAAATACAACTGCTCCTATCTCCAAATTATGTACTGGGTAATTCACCTCATGCTTCTGAAGTTGTCTCGAAGCATACCCAATCACGTGCCCATGTTGCATCAATACCGCCCCCATGACCTAATACGATGCATTATTGTAAATCAGTAATTCTTCCTTCCTATTTGGAAGGGCAAGGATCTGCGCGGAGGTAAGGCAACCCATCAGCTTTTGAAACACAACCTGACACTTGGGTGTCCAATCAAAAGGTACACCCATCTTTGTCAAAGTAGTGAAGGGGAGGGCAATCTTAAAAAACCGTCGATGAACTTGAAATACTTGTCGACAAGTCTAAGAAAACTACACACATCTACCATCGACTTCAAGGGCTGTCAGTCCTTCATAGAATGCACCTTGGTAGGATGCACTGCTAACCTGTTCCACTAATCACATGACCTAGGAATGCAAACTCTCATGCTTCTGAAGTTGTCTCGAAGCATACCCAATCACATGCCCATGTTGCATCAATACCGCCCCCATGACCTAATACGATGCATTATTGTAAATCAGTAATTCTTCCTTCCTATTTGGAAGGGCAAGGATCTGTGTGGAGGTAAGGCAACCCATCAGCTTTTGAAACACAACGTGACACTTGGGTGTCCAATCAAAAGGTACACCCATCTTTGTCAAAGTGGTGAAGGGGAGGGCAATCTTTAAAAAACCGTCGATGAACTTGAAATACTTGTCGACAAGTCTAAGAAAACTACACACATCTACCATAGACTTCAAGGGCTGTCAGTCCTTCATAGAATGCACCTTGGTAGGATGCACAACTAACCCTATTCCACTAATCACATGACCTAGGAATGCAAACTCTCAGAGCTAGAATTCACACATACTGAACTTTTCAAACATCTGAGTCTCCCTTAGATTTTCCAGTACCAAAGCCAGATGCTTTGTATGGTACTCTTCTGACCCGAGTAGATTCAGATTTCATTGATGAACACAATCACCAAAACATCTAGGTAGGATCAAACACCCTGTTCATCATGCTCATGAATGCAGAGGGGGCATTTGTGAGTCCAAACGACATAATAGTGAACTCATATAAACCATATCTCGAGCTGAAAGCATTAATCGAAATATCTTCCTTCGAAATTTGCAAATAGTAGTACCCTGATCGAAAATCTAACTTGGATAACTAGTAGCTCCAACATGCTTATCAAATAATTCATCGATCCTGGGTATGGGATAAGTGCTCCGCACCGTCAACCAGTTGAGCTCTCGATAATCTATACACAAGCATAGTAATCCATCTTTATTCTTAAGGGACAAACCTGGGGCTCCGCAGGGTGATGAATTGGCTAAAGAAATCCCAAGTCCACCAACTCTTGTAACTATACCAGAAACTTAGCTTGTTCCTTCAGGGCCATCTTGTATGAGGATCGTGAAACAGGCTTGTCACCTGGTATTATTCTAATCTATAAATCTACTTCTTAAGGCGGGGGTAATCCAGGTAGCTTTTAAGGGAAAACACTGTGAAAATGCAAAACTACTGGTACATCTTGCATGCTAAACTCTACATCCTTTTGCACAAAACATATCATGAAAACTTAGTCCCCTTGCTCATGGGCCTCAATGGCCTGAATAGAAAATAATAACATTCGACTCATAGATATAATACCTTGAAAGAAGTTCTATTAATCTCCATGCTTCAACGTGATCTACTTTGCCATGTAGTCAGTCTTAGCATGATGCCAATCCAATAAAGTCATGCCCCGTATGAGATCAAATTCTGGAATCCTTAATGTTGATGCACGAAAACACAAGGGAGGTCGAGCACAACCAGCTAACTGTTCGAACACGGGGGAAAAAGAGAGACTGCGAGTAGCGATCTACTACGAAAACACAAGGGAGGTCGAGCACAACCAGCTAACTGTTCGAACAACAGGGGGAAAAAGAGAGACTGCGAGTAGCGATCTACTAAGCGGATGAGGACTGGGAGAAGAGCAGGCCGTGAACCACGGCAACAACAGACTTCGCCCGTCGCGGCCTGAATGCCTCTCTTGCGACGGGTTCTCTTGATTGAAGAAGAAGTGGGTTACAAGTGAAAGGAAAGGACTAAGGGAAGCAGAGCAAAGGGGAGCGCAAGGCACAAGAATCGAGTCCGCAGCCTGTAACAAGTAGGCTCCTGGGTTCCGAGTCAGCGTGCCTTGAGTGCACCACCACCTCCCCCTATTTATAGGATAGGGGGCCTGCCCAAGCGGGCAGGCTAAAATAACCGGCTGCCCGGGGTACAGGAGAAACCGGGCAGCGGTGACGGGAAGCAAAAAAGAAAGAACACGCCAGTCCGCACAGAAGGGGCGGACTGGCTCGCGAACTGGAGCTTCCACTGTTGTTGCTGGGCGCGGCCACCGGAGTCTGGCGGCCTGGGCGGACGGGATACTGCGTCCGCCGCTGGAGACTTGCCCAACGCGCAGGCGGACTGCGCGGACTGGGCTTTGCGTCCGCTGCTGGAGTATCACCCTTGGCGCGACTGGCGACAGTGCCGGACTGGGCGGACGGCCAAATATGTCCGCGCCTGCTGAATGGGGTCTTTTGGGAACTTGGAGTATGTTGCGGACTGAGGGGTTAACATAATCCCCGCACATTTTTAAGTTTCCAGAAAAACTTCGAAAATGTTACTTTAACCGCCGAGTCCGCAAACCTCGAAAATGCGCCAAAGCTATAAATACCGCTGGAGGTCTGGATCTGCCGAGAATTTTGATCGACACGGGGCGATACTCACCACTTGCGGTCTCCACTTTCCAGTCCGGCATGGCAAGACTTGGTACATTCCTCTCTAGCTTCACTGTCAAAGGCGACTCGGAGCCGTCAACGCCAGTGAAGACCAAGAAAATTGCAAAGAGGCCGGCAAGACAAGATCCTGTCCGCCTCGCAGGAGAAAACTCCCAGAGCGAGAAGCCTGCGGAGAAGAAAGTCCGCCACGCCGATGTTTCTGCTCGCAAGGATGCCGTAGTCGACGCCGAACCATTGAGGAGTGAGAAGATGGCAGCCTTGTCGGACTCCGCCCCTTCTCAGAAGACTGCGACCTCGGCGGACACTACTGGCGAACACATGGAGACTGACATATCTTCCCCCAATGCCTCGGTGCAAATCGTTGACTTGGACGAAGAAGATCGGCGGACTGAGGTAGAGGACAATGCGCCCTCAAAGGCATTGTCTGTTGTGAATCCTGAACCTGTCCGCGCTGACCAGCCTGATTTAGGGGGGTCCGCCGCGGATGCTGCTGAGAAGACCGCCAGAGGAAGAAGAGGAAGAGAGACGGAGTAGAGACGAGAGACCGTCGCTGAGGGGTTGAGAGGAGGCTGCGCGCCATGAAGGAGAAGAACATCTCCAAGCGGACTGGGGGAAGCGGACTTACAACACAGGCCGCGCGCGACAAGAAGTTCCAGACGGCGATCTGGTTACTCCGGAGGCCCAAATCCGGGGAGAGAATTCCCTCTCAACGGTCAGTCTTTCCACGGATGAGATACTTGATTCTATAGACGTCGATCAACTTGACTTAATCCAGGACTCCTTGCTGGTTATGGTGCAGCAGAATGAGGCAGGGACTGTGGAGATAAGGGTGACGAACTCCCTTCCTTGTCCGCTGCGGAGGAAGAGGAGAGGGAGAGGCTGAAGGAGAAGATGGAGGAGCAAAAGAAGCAAATCGTTGCTCATGTGTTCTGTGGTGAGAGGCAGCCTCGAAGCAGGCCGCGGCGGACAAAGCTGCTGAGGATCTGAGGATTGCGGCGGAGCTGATGCGGTCAGGTAAACTTCAGCCGGCCGCCCAAATACTTTCAGCGCAAGTGGCTTTATTATAGGCGCCGCCGCGGACGTCAAGACCGATCAAAATTATCACCAAGACGGACGATATCGTGGTCTCAACAAGTGCGGCTGCCGAGAGAAGAGCAAGGGTCACCACCGTGAATGGAAAAAGCGATTAAGCGCCTTCGGACCAGAGCGGGCAAGGCGGCCAATCATCTTTGATAGTCGGAAACTCGCTGCCGCTATATCGAAAAGTGATCTTTTATCCTTTCTTTGAGTCCGCCTGCGAACTGCCTTTGAATGCGAAGTTTGACTTTATTTGTTGCAGGTAGAAAGTCGCTGCCGGGCTCTATAGAGAGTGGCGAGATCGTGATCACACCCAACACTGGAGCCGACGACGGTCTCACATGTGGAGTCCGCGGAGGATGAGCCACCCAGCCTGAGTATGATAAAAGAGTTAGAGAGAAATTTGAAGTTGAGATGCAATGTGTTAAAGCAGAGTTAGAGAAAGCAGCGGAGCGCGAGAGGGCGTCCGCGGCGCGCGCGAGAAAGCGTTCGCAGAACGCGAGAAGGCCTTAAAGACCAGGTCGCCAGCATCTCGCGGGCGCTGGAGAGGTCTGAAAGGGAAAAGAAGAGGCTCGCGGATGATGTCCGATATTACAGAGGCAAGCACTTGGCGTCGGCTCGTGAAGGAAAGGAGAAGCGGACTGCTGAGTTCGCTGAGCAGAGCAGAGGCCGCGTGCGTCAGATCGCGTTCCGAGAGCCGTTCGCGGCACCGGCAGGTGGCCAGCAGCCCGCGGATGAAGAGCCGAGGCCGGCAGCGGAGCAGTGGTGCCTCTCAGTCGAGTTGACCGGGAAGCCGCCCATATGCACCGGACTATAAACGTCATCCATCACCATCTCTGCCGGGTATACAGTGAAATTCTTCAGATAAGTGATCAGGCGGCTCATCTATGTAGGGACAGAGCAGAAAAGCCGGCGCGGACTGATAACAGGGACCGCTGAGTCCGCAATCCTTGAACTTTCTGATTAAATGTATATTGTTTGTATGATTGGCTCCAAACAATGCTGTGATGTGTGATTGAACTTTATTTGATCTGTGCGGATCCAGATTATATGTCCGCTATTCTTATGTAGCTTTATCTTTGGCATGATCTGTTGCGGACTGTGCGGACTAGCGCTGTGTCCGCTTCTTGCTAACCTGCAGGTGGGAATATTCGCGATCTGAGCGGATAGGGAACTGCGACGGCTATAACTTGGCCTTGAATCTTTTTGGAAAAGTAGCTCGTCTTTTCTGTCCGCGTTATTTGTTTTGGCTGCTTTTTTTTTTTTTTTTTTTAATTTTCGCGGATTGTGCGGATTGAATATGCGACCTGAGCGGACTGGCTAAAAAGGTGCTAAATGATCCACATTTCAGGCTCTAAAACTACTGCACTTCTGTCCTTATTCAGGAAATTGCTAGAAGTAGAAGCCACCCGGCGGCCTGCAACATGGTGTCCGCACACGATGAGCCAACAGCACGTGAGCCTTCCACTCCGCGAGGACCACAGAAAAATGCACACTTTGACAGAGGCGATCTGGCGGCCTTTGTTGAAAAAGAGAATGGCGGAATCCAATATTCTTGCGTCCGCTCCTACCCG
>CM077151.1:119546770-119588546 GCA_039583875.1 Platanthera guangdongensis
CCCATTGGGCATGCGCAACTTTCAACTCTGGGTCGCCGAGAAAGACTCAACTCCTATTCTCCGGATGAAGCTCTCCACAAGAAAGGAGTGCGATGCTCCCGTATCAAACAATACCCTAGCGGGGTATCCGAAAACTAACACGAAGCCTACAACATAGACATCACACGAAAGTCTAAAAGGATGAAGCGCAAATATAAACTTAAATTTTCTTCATACCTGTCACCACATCGGTCTGGCGGATCGCTTCTTGCTGTCCAAGGTTGTAAGGCCTTGGTTGCATCGGTTGGAACCGAGAAGCGCTCGATTCTACCATCTTCCCTTTCTCTACAGCACTGGGGCCGAAGCGCACAGTCTGCTCCTGCCTAACCTCTTTCCCCGCTCCTCCTTGGGGACAAACACGAGCTATGTGCCCCACCTTACCACAGTTGTAACACGTCGGCGGTCCCCTAGAGTGAGAACCTCCAGGCATCCAATTGCTCTTCTCACCGGATCTGGGAGTGTGAGGCTTCTTCCTCCACCTACTCCCTTCAGACTTTCCATGAGATTGGGAAGACTTCCATTCCCCTTGCTTGGGAGTAAAACCCTTACGGCATTGGGTTCGCTCCAAATCACTTTCCAAAATCCTGGCAGCCTCAACTAGTTCATTGAATCCCGCTCTCTTCATGGAGATGAGGGGTTGTCTCAGGTTCTCCCTCAGCCCCTGGTAGAAGAGGTTATCCCTTTCTACATCATCTGCCATCGTCGTTCTCGCGTAACGACCCAAACGGGTGAACTCGTGCACATACTCATCCACTGTCTTGTCTCGCTGCATTAAATGCAGAAACTGCCTCTGAAGGGCCAATCGTGTAGAAACTGGAATATACCTCTTTAGAAACGCATCCCCAAACTCCTCCACTGACGGGGTGCGTCCCGGGACTTGGCGGCCGCTATGGCTCACCCACCATAACCCAGGGTATTGCACACACTCATGGTCCCGCGTTACTTTATGTGGATAACTTCTCTACACATTGACCTTGAATCTAACCTGCCTCTGATACCAAATTGTAACACCTCCCCTGTAGTGAAAATATAATATGGGTCCGGCCGGGGTCCCACAACATACGGACGCCACAGCTTTAGTATTAAAAGTTGATATAGCTACCCACACTAAAAACACTTTACACAACACAGCGGAAACACAAGTAAGACAAGAAGTAATCCACCACTAGAAGAGTAAAACAAATGGCCTTATGGCCTTACAACAAGTGTCCAAAATCAAATAATACAACAGTCATGAATGTGCTTAGCACTCCTAGTCTACCTCGACATGCAAGCCGGACAACATGAGTCTCAAACATACAACATCACATAAGTAGAGCTACAAAAAGAAAAGCACTTCATGAGGCTTAGGCCTTTCTGGCCAGCGAGCTAGGTCCTTCATGCGATCCTTGCCCTGTAAAATTTATTAGTAACGTGGGTCAGCAAAGGCTGACCTCAAACTGTGTAATAACACATCTCCTCCCGGCCGCCCCTAACGTACCCCGGGGTACCCCTCCAACCTGCAAGTTAGCACTTCGTATGCAATAATCATAAGCAAGAAAAGCAACTACAGAAATAGGCTTGGATGTCACACACATCATACATGTTCTCTACTGGTTGAGCATATAATTAAAGTGCCTACTTATGCAATCATGTATGCAATAACCTGGGTTTCACCAAAGGCACCCTAACTCGTATGCATCTAGCACATCATCACATCATATGGGTACTCATCGATTCCATATTGGCATAAAGCCGCAAAACAAAGGGGGTCACCATTCCCCCCAACGGCTCACAGGCCGCCTCATGGAACTCTTATCAAGTCCCCACCCACTCAAGGTCTTAGCCCCGGGCTTGCCTACAAGCTCTGACGTCTCATGTCAGGATTACAACAAACACAAAACTGACCGATTCTAAGAAGCCTTGCCGGAGCCCACCCGCTCATGGCCTCATTGCCCGGGCTTGTCCCCATGCTTGGCATTCTTGTCAGTCTCACAGAAGGGGACTAGTTTCGCCGGGACACTCTCCGCACATGACGTGAATGTCACAGGTTAGCCAGCCGACCACGGAGACATAGCCACGCGTTGGCACAACACAAACCAAGACAAATCCACCCTAATCCCTCATTTGTACTGCAGCGTTCCCGCGCACCAAGGAAACCATCTCCAACTCATGCGGAGCTAACCTTGTCCACCAAGGAAAACATCTACCGCCACAAGGAGCTAACCTTGTCCGGTTCCAACTTCACGTACTCACTCTAGAAAAAGGGGGAAAACATCACCACATCACAAACGGCGTCTTGCCGCAACGGAATCTCTACGAATCCTTAACGTTCGTATGCAACATCACCGAGTCGGACTAACGGTCGCGACTACGGCTTCACCCACCATGCCTAATCCACTAATGGAGCGGATCTCTAATGCAAATCATGTCGGGGACAGACTCAATCAACCAGGAGGTTCCTCTTGATCCTAGGAAAACCAAAACCCCTCTTATTTGAGAGTTTGGTGCCCAAAAGCTTGAAAGAAAAGATGCTAAAGGCATGCATCCTAAGACCGAGAGGAGAAGTGTCGTTATCTTCCGACTCCTCTTCCTTAACATGGCGAAATAGCCGGATGAAAACCTTCGCAACGATCTAACCTCCACGGATCTGGACTCGGCTCGCGATTTGGAGCACCGAAACCTCTCATACAGCCCAAACTTTCCTTCTCCTTCTTCCTTGTTCTCACTTCTCTCTAGATCTTTCGTAAGAGAAAGCTTGGAGAAGAATGAGGGTTTTCAACCCTATTCTCGGACTCAACTCCTAAAGAAATGATCTGAACCATCAGATCCTAAAATCAGGGAAAGAAAGGCCACGATCCGACAGAAAAATAAAAGACTTGGGCTGAACACGGCCTGGCACACGCCCGTGTCCAGGGCCGTGCGCCTCATTCGCCGTCTCAAATCGACGTGCCTGGAACAGCACACGGGCATCCGACATGCCCGTGTTTGATCCGACACGCCCGTGTCCCCAATGACACGGCCGTGTGCCTCCATCGACACGACCCCGAAACCAACCCGAGAAGTGACACGGCCTGGGACACGTCCTTGTCCCAAGCCGTATGCCAAGTCTCGACACTCGTCGACAGCCTTTGTGTCGACACCGTGGAAAAACGTCGAGCGAAGATCGTAGACCAAGCAAGACACGGCCTGTGACACGCCCATGTCACATGTCGTGTGCCCCAGTCTCGACACTCGACACTCGACACTCGACACTCGTCAAGTGAACATCGTCGACTGAAGATCGTCGACAGACCCACACGGCCTTGGACACGCTCGTGTCCTAGGCCATGTGCCTTGTCTCAACACACTGTCGAGCGAAAGTGTCGACACCCCAGGCCGAGTGTCGACACGGGCTCGACACGCCCTGTGACACGCCCGTGTCGCAGGCCGTGTGCCCTAGTCTCGACACATTGTCGAGCGAAAGTGTCGACACCCCGGGCCGAGTGTTGACACGGCTCGACACGCCCTGCGATACGCCCGTGTCGCAGGCCGTGTGCCCCCTGCCAGAAACCAAAAATTTCCAGAAACGCAAATCGACCCTCTCTCAAATTGGGGTGTTACAAAGCACATAGAGATTTGATATTATTTTATAAGAGAGCATGTGGAATGTCAGGATATTAGTCTTAAGTTTGTACCTATAGACAAGCAAGTGACTAATATCTTCACCAAGCCACTAGATGAAGCAAATTTCAACACCTTCATGTTTGAGTTGGGTATGTTGAACTTGGTGTAGCTTTTGTTGCTCTTCATGCTGTTTTGTTGCATGAACTAAATCATCTTGCAGGTTGTGTAGACCAGAAAATGGTATCAAGGCTGGAATGTCCAAAGTCTTGGTAGAAGATGCTCTTGTACAGGGGGAGCAATTTCATCACCAGTTGATTATCTATAATGAAAAAAAAGAAGATAATCACAGATGGCCAGCTTCTCCCTCTATCTAAAGAAGTCAAAAAGGGGGAGAAGGTGACTAGGTGTCAATGCAGCAAAACAGGGGGAGCAGGTTGTAACATCTCATTTCCAATTAGTCCCCCTCAACTTAGATTGGGTTAGGCATGTGGTGGGTGACAAGGATTTTAGCTAGGTTTGACCATAAAAGGTGGGGTGTAGCTATGTGGGGCCCACTATAGGGCTGAAGTCAAACTGGGTCAAACTAGCCTAAATAGGAACCCTAGCCACACCATGACCCCCACAACATTGCCCTAACCCTAAGAACAATCTAATTGAACCCTAAAGCATGTCATTAGGTCACCCATTGACCCCAATTTGACCCAGTCAACCCTAAACCTTAATTTAGTCAAACCCACACCTAAAGGCCCAAATAGTCCAAGTGGGCCACCACCACGGCCCAACCCAAGTTAGGTTGTGTCATAGGGTCCATGACCTTCAGGTGGGGTCAGCCAACTCATCAAGTTGACGAAGTCAACTCTAAAGTCAACTTGGTCAAACATGTGGCCTAAAAAGGAAAATAAGGGTCAAGCCCATTCCCAAAGGACAAAGCCCACTAACCATGGCCCATGACCAGCCCAAGTGGTCAAAGACAACTCCTAACCCCCAAAAACATGAGAGAGTGTACATGCAAAGGGGTAGAAAAGTAATTTAGAGAGAAAGAGGAGAGAGAAGAGGAATGAAGAGGAAGGTGGCCACATGGCCACTAATTGACCTGCATAAGCCTGCTGGCCGGCCTCCTCAGGAAATTCCAGAGGAATTTGGAGCATGGTGGCCACTTAGCACCATTGGTGGAGCAACCAAAGCTCGGCCCCCATGGACTTATCTTTCCATGCACCCCCTCTCTGCCCAATCCAGCCACACCATCAGCTTCAGAGAGGGGAAACGACTAGAGAACAAGTCCTGGAACAAGGAATTTGCTGGAGAATTGAGGAAATAGGGAGGAGTTGCCGGAGAAAGCTCGGCCATGGTTCACCGCCGCCAAACTCGCTGCCAAGCCTCAATTCGGGTTTGTTTCACCTCACCTCTACCCGTACTAGGATCATAGATTTAGGGGAGATATCGGGCTCAATTTAGCCCGATGCCATGTGAGAATGCAGTTAATTTCTCGAGTTTTTCTTCTTGCACGGGATCGTCGGAGGAGCCTCCTCCGACAACCCCACCGTCGGGAAACACAAGCCACCACCTCAACGAAGGTGGTGGCAATAAACGCGGCGGAGGCGCCGGCCCAGGTGGCCGGAAATCTCCAGCAAACATGACCCAGCCAGGCTCAATCTCAGACGTTGCTGATCGGGGATGATGACGGGATGTCGTCCGTTTGTTTTTATTTAAATGAATGATTAATTAAACTTAAGGAATTATTTAATAAGTGTCACACATTTTCAGTGCTCTTGCATGCTAAATTTATGGCTCTTAAATGAAAATTAAGACCAAGACACCAAAATAAAAACTGTAGGCCTAAGTATTACCTTCAATTTTCCACCCTAATTATGATATTTGGAGCTGTATAACTCCCTGTAGGGCTGTTCTACTAGGATTGGTCCTAGGTGAGGGCAGAAATTCAAATGCATGCCCATGTCAAACCAGAGGCCCACATGAACCAACATTTTGGACATGTGCTTGACTAGGGTAAACTTAAACTCGGTCCAAAAATTAGAATTTTTGGGAATGTTTTTTCTACAGTATTTGTGAAAATACACAAACGTATATTAATGAAATATTTGGAGTAATATGACTTCAAATGGCCCCAAATTTTGGTGGCATATCCTTGGGTTCATTATAGGCCCATGTTAAAAATTTCAGTCATTTTTGACTTCTGCATGATGGGTATTCCCTCTTGCATGTGAAGGGTTAACATAGGCTTGGGGTGCATATAGCCATATTTACCAGAATGTGAATTTACCCCTTATTATACATGGTATGACTACAAAACTCTAGACTTGCGTTGATAGGGATGGATTTTACCCCTCATAGAAATAGTGGGATTTTTGGAAGCAAAAATCCCATTATTTGGAATTTTGAAAATTAGGCCATTTATATGCAAAAAATTAAAAATAGGGATATTGATGATTTTAAAACCCTAGATTTTGTCACCAGCTCAAAGGAGTCATATTTAATCCCTGGAAACTTTATGGCCCTAATTAGTTGAATTTATGATGATTTTATGTAGTTTTGACCATTTTGCCCTTTTGGGGAAATTATTTATTTATGGTGGAAATTACAATACAAATATTCTGGAAAACCTCATAGTGATGTATTTATGAGATATTGACATGGTATAATTATCTTAGAATTTTTGGACACTTTATTAAATTTAAAACTTAAGGAATAGCATTTTATTGATATTTTCATATGGGATAATAAAGGACCTAATTACTGTTTTAAGTTATGAATTTTAGCACTTAGTATTATTCTAGTAATTTACATCTGCAGTAAGTTTTATAGAATTTTCAGTAACATATTTCTTGTACTTCATTTGGAAAGCAGACGATTAATGGATTTAACAATAAATAGAATTAAATAGAAATATATATGGGAAAATCACTATTCTTGATATCCGGACATAATTAACCTAGATGATCCTCAAGAAAAATTACTAGACACATAGCACCATTTGTCATTGTATCTCATGCATAAAGTGACATAGACCACTTAATTAAAGAATTTAATTTAGGTTTTTAACGACATGGGAAAATAGTAAAATTTCATATGGTTAATAGTACATATCATACTACCCTCTGATAAATATTTAGGGTCATGGTGACCAAAGGATTGGAAGTCCGACTATACGGTGGTATTGGGTCATGGGTAGTGTCTAGCACAGTTAGCCCAAACTACTAGGACCACAGGGAGATATGATCAACTATTGAGGTGAGAATTGCATTAGAGGAATAAGCCCTGATTGGTCTCCTGTAGGTCACTACCGAATCACGAGGAGTGGAGTGCAAATCATAAGGACAGTGGTTATAATGGAGATCGACGGAAGACCGCCAATTTCTCGATAATTTCTTAATTCATTAGGTTTGTTCCAAACCAACAACGAGATCTGGGGGTGAATTATGGGTAGTCATCAACTAAAGTAAATATCCTTGAGAAAAAGAGCTTTGGGCATAATCTCATTGTAGTTCCTAGTGCCCCCGAGAACCCTTCACCGGGTATACCCTGGGCTGTCCTGGGATTAATCTTAAATCACTAAGTATAATAACCAGTAGACAAGAGTAGTCTAATAAGTTAAGCAACGTATCATCATTCTCACCCGTATTGGGTTGGAGGGCTTGTGGTAACATTCTCACCTGTGTAGGGTGGAGGGCTTGTGGTAACCTTCTCACCCGTATAGGGTTGGAGGGCTTGTTGTAACATTCTCACCCGTGTAGTGTTGGAGGGATTGTGGTAATATTCTCACCCATGTAGGGTTGGAGGGATTCAGGACGGGTTGGTCCTGCGAGCTGGAGGCTCGGGTTGGAATATCTTGCATGTGCATAAACTTGTGGCGGGTCATGCGGTACTGGGTCAATCGTCACACCGATGGCAGTACGGTGGCTTTGTCGAGGTGTGATGGTTTGAGGGGCCAGTGGGTTGTTTTACACTACGGTCTGGAGGACGATCCCCAAAAACTCACACTCGACCAAAAAGACTGGTGGGTAGCCAACAATTAGTACGCAGAGACTCTAGAGTGCACCTAGGATGTGTACAGAGGCGTATGGTAGGTCTAGGCTTGGTAGTGTGATACCCGCCTAGGAGTGGAGACGCCCGCTCCACGGTTGTCGTAGCCACAATGGTGGTACCAGAGAGTGATGCTAGCTCCGAAAAGTGGGAACTAAAGGTCTGTGATCACAGAGTCGTTGTGTGTGAGTTGCATTTGCTTGACTCATAAATAACCGCATGCATTCATTCATATTAGGGCAAACACTTCATGGATCGTTATCATATAAATTAGTATGTGCTCTTTTATATGATAAGTTTATTTTGGAAACTCTAACTTATATGTTTGTATGAGCACTCATATAAGTTAGGGTACTTCTATGATGTATATTAGCAGTAGACCCTTTATACTTTATTTACTGCACTTTACTCATTTCCAGTTTTACTTACTTTTGTACTGTACCTGCTTCTACATTTGGACTATATACATAGAACTGCTAGTATAGATTTACTATTTACATTCATACTTTGTAGCATAGATTCCTTGTCACCTGCTTCCCTTTTGTTACCACTTGTTATCCTCTGCTTCGTCCTCCCGCACGGTGCCTAGGAGTTGCGGGGCGAGGTGCGGAGGAAGCGACTTAGTTTTTTGAATAATGGTCGGTGACCAAACTACTTTTAGGATCTCGAGGAGATGGAGCACCAGTACGACCGGCAGGACGAGGTGACAGGACATGAGGAGTTGATACCACCACCAGCTACTACGTTTACTGCAGCCCAACGTCAGGTGGGACGAGTTCTCTGAGGATAGTTTTGCTTCCGCATTTTATTGTGTGAGGAGAGTTGATATCATGTACAGGGCTTAAGCCCTTTTACTCTTCTTATTATTGCTACTCATTATGGACTGGATGTACGTTCAATTTATTATTAGATATGTACTGTGACTGTGGACTGGTTGGTAGTTCATTTCTACATTACTGTTATACTTCTTACTCTCTTTTGGACAACAGGTTATGTGATCGTTCTAGCCGGCAGAATCGGCATGTTACAGTGTCGACTAACCTGTGTGTTAGTGCCACCGTAAGACGGCGTTTCTGGGCATAAGACCAAGAGCCTGCTTGGTAAGGGAGAGATTTTACAAACTGGTACCACTTGAACAAACGATCATAAGAGAAGAAGTCCACAGCACTGGGCAACCTCGCTCGAGCATTAGTTTGCGGACAAACTATGCAGCGGAAGCAATGGTGTACCCATGTGTAAAAAGTCACATAAAATAGTCCACATAAGCAATGAGTTAGGCCAATTCTAATATAAACCTTACCTTTGTACCGCAGAGTGTGGCTCCTTCCCCTCCGGATCCCACTCCTTTTCTACAGATAGAGATGGGCCAGACCTTGACGGCCATTCTTGAGGCCTTCAGGGCCCAGTAGGTTCTGGCACCGCTGCCGAATCCGGGATCAAATTGGCTGAGTGCATTCAAGAGTTTATCCCCGCCCATGTATCACTAGACGGAGAACGCAGTAAAAATGGAGGAATGGCTCGAAGCTATACATGAGATGCTGGCAGGATCAGCTGCCCTGTCAGCGAGACAGTTCATTTGGCGACAACAGCACTGGATGCTCGTGCGAAGAGGTGGTGGAAGTCCATGATGGACTCCACCTATGCAGATAGAGATCTGTCAGAAATATCTTGGGAGGAGTTCGGTGAAGTATTCTTGGACCACTTTGTGTCCACCACGGATCGGGATTAATTAGAAGAAAGGTTCTTGAACCTCAAGCAGGGAACCAGATCGGTGATTGAGTACTAGAGGGAGTTTTCCCACCTTGCCAGATTCGTGGGGGTACAGGATACAGACGACAGGAGGTATGCCAAGAGATTCTACCGGAGCCTCAGAGACGATTTGAAGCAGGCCCTATTGTTCATCTCTCACGGCACATTAGCCCAGATCATCGAGATGGCCAAGAAGCTGGAGGTAGACCAGCTGATGGTGCAGAATAGAGGGAAGATACCATAGGATGAGTCATTCGTTGGGGAGAATAGCAGAGGCTCGCAGAGGGGCAGAGTCATTAGGCACAGGAGAGGTGGGGGACATTATCATCCCAACTACAGGCAGGAGCATGGACCCCCTGCAATACCAGCTCCTCCACCACCACAGATGCATGGCCAGATGAGGCAGGATGATCGTGGTCAGCGATCGATAGTTTGCTTCGCGTGCCATCAGCCGGGTCATATTAGATCAGAGTGCCCGCTTCAATTTCATCCACTCCCTCCTCCACCTCCTCCACATCTGGTGGCCCCTCCAGTACAGCAGGGACGAGGTCGAGGACAAGGTCGAGGTCAAGGACGAGGCTGAGGACCATTTGGATGAGGCAGGGGATAGGAGTAGATGTATGCATTGGACCTCGCTGAGCCGAGGAACCCGGTGGAAGTCATCACAGGTATATAGTTTATGTTATGAAATTAAGACATTTTTCCTATTATTATTATTTTACATAATCTTGACCATGAAGAATGACTACCCATTTGAAACCCAATATACCTCAGGCATAGTCTTCATCAGCGGCAAGCACGCTCATACTCTATTCGATACGGGGGCTTCACACTCATTCGTGTTAGAAGCCTTCGTTGAAGGATTGGACATCGTCGAATGATTCACGGGCACGATGATGAGAGTGAGGCTACCTGATGGATTGGTACTACTATCATCTGCCAAGTGCAATATGGAGGCGGAAATCGGCGGGAAGACTTTTGAAGCGCCTGCGACGATTCTGAAGATGCCGGAGTTCGACTTGATCTTGGGCATGACTTGGTTACATTGGAGCCATGCCCACATCGACTGCCCATCGAGGATGATCACACGGAGGCATGGAAACTCCCAGGTCATCGTCGAAGGTATTAGACTTGTCTCCCATCTATTATTATCATCTGTATAGGCTGTCAAGGCCCACCATCAGGGAGAGGAGGTGTACATTATATGCTTCGAGATGGCGGGGGTAGAAGCTTCCCTTGTTGACATTCCGGTGGTTCGGGATTTCCCTGGCATTTTCCTGGAGAAATTGCTTGGATTACCGCCAGCTAGGGATGTGGACTTCCGGATACAGCTAGTGCCAGGAGCGAGGCCCGTATCTCGAGCACCATACAGGATGGCTCCAAAAGAGCTACCAGAGTTCAGGACCCAGCTGCAGGAGTTAGTGGAGTCGGGCTTCATTCGACCCAGCTCATCATCGTGAGGAGCACCAGTATTGTTTGTCAAGAAGAAGGATGGCTAGCTGTGTCTCTGCATTGACTACCGGGAGCTGAATCGATTGACGGTCCGGAACACTTACCTATTGTCTCGGATCGATGAGCTATTTGATCAGCTTCAGGGAGCCTTCTGGTTCTCCGAGCTGGACTTACGATCAGGGTATTTCAGCTACGGATTCAGGAGGAAGACATTCCGAAGATAGCATTCAGTTCCCTCTATAGACTGTACGAGTTTACGGTGATGCCTTTCTGGCTCATGAATGCACCTTCCGCATTCATGAGTCTGATGAACCGTGTTTTCGAGCCTTACCTAGATATATGTGTTATATTATTTATTGATGATATCCTGATCTATTCTCGGACGAAGGAGGAGCATATGCAGCATTTGGCACAAGTACTGGAGAGATTGAGGGAGCACCAGTTGTATGCAAAGTTTTCTAAGTGCCAGTTCTGGCTGCAAGAGGTGGCATTTCTGGGACACATTGTCAGTGGAGTCGGGTTGGCAGTAGATCCGGCAAAAGTACAGGCAGTGCGTGATTAGCCGCGGCCAAAATCATCCTCTGATATACAAAGCTTCTTGGGACTCGTCGGGTATTACCGCAAGTTCGTGTAGGGGATTTCGAGGATAGCACTTCCCCTCACGACATTGACGAAGAAGGAAGCAGCATTTGTGTGGACAGAAAAGTGCGAGTCATCGTTTAAGGAGTTAAAGAACCGGCTTACCTCTTCCCCATCCTTGCACTTCCATCTGGGAAGGAAGGATTTCATATATACACATATGCTTCATAACAGGGGATGGGTGCCGTTATCACAACCCGCATTTTCTCAACGGTAAAATCATATCAGAGTAAGAGAAAACACGTGTCATGATGCCACATCGTGCATGGATAACTGCACATGCTCAGGCAAAACTCCAGACGTTAGATTTTAAGGAAAATTGTTGATTAAATATGAAAGAAAATCAGTTATGTTGAATGGCCGTATCCCTCGGCCCGGTGGATCAACTAGTCCACAGTTAAAATTATATTTATACGCAGCAGAAAATACTTTGGTTCAATTAAGTTGACACCCTAAATGAGTATAAGTGTCCCCGGGGGACGACTTATGCGTGCACGACTCTAAGGTGAATATAGTAGGTATGAAAAATAGTGTTTTACGTTGAGGAAAAAAAATAGTGTCTTTGATTTAGAAACATGTTATGCATGGGGTACATATAATAATACTTTTAGGTTTTAAAATATCTAACATGCAACCTAGCATAAATCCTTCACAGAAGCAAGTAACCAACCACAAGTAGGCAAAATCAGCAGTTTAAATTCATACCCAGCATCACAAGAAGCCATTAGTGGGCGTCAACAACCTGACACGAACCCACTGGCGAGTATGTATGTCTATACGGAAAAGTAAAGAACTACCTCACAACAAAACGGGGATCAACTATCTCAGCTACCCTAGAGGCCACCAACAAGCCCCTCCAAAAGATCTAGCCGCTGAACTGGCTACAACCTGGACCTGAGGCATTCAAGAAAAGAACACCTCAGCAAGGAAACAATCAAAAGGTAAATAGAGCAATAGATTAATTAGCGAATAAGAAGAAGGGTTTACCAACCCGGCAACAAAATGCTATAAGCAAAAGAAAAGGGGTGACAGTAAGATGAGGGTACTGTCTAAAGCACAGCAGAGCACACCAAGTGCGAGCAATAAAACCATTGTGCCCCACCAAAAGAGTCTGCAACAACAACAAGACATATACATATATGTCAAAAGAAAGGAAAGCATAAACAGGAAAGGGACTAACAGTCCTAACACGTGGGTAAGTGGCAGTGGTCAAAACATGGATCTGAATACATAACCAAAATCAGACCCAAAAAGGGCTAAGGGGTCAAACAGTGGCAGCTTTAGGGTCCCACACACACCAACCCAAATCGGGGCAAAAGGCGGTGGCCACAGCTCTCCACATAAAACCACCCTCCAGAGGCCACCAAAACTCCACCACCTGCCACAACCCAAGAGTCGGCATGCAGAAATTAGCCGAACACCCAATGCCACACCTAGGGAAAGGTCACACTAACAATCCTAAAAAACACACGAACCCAAGGCAAAAACGTCGGGTCCAACCGACGCGGCCTTGCACGCCTAAAAAGAACCAACCCCGAGTCTTCCTGACCCCAAAACAAGCGCAGCACCCAGTGTCGACACGATGTGTCGACACCACGACAAGCCGGTGTCGACACAAGGTGTCGACACAACCGCTGCCGGTGTCGACACCAAGTGTCGACACCACTGCGGTCGGAGTCGACACATGGTGTTGACATTGCCGCTGCTGGTGTCGACACCACTGCGGCCGGTGTCGACACTAGGTGTCGACACTGCCGCTGCTGGTGTCGACACTAGGTGTCGACACCAAGTGTCGACACCACTACGGCCGGTGTCGACACAAGGTGTCGACACTGCCGATGCTGGTGTCGACACCAAGTGTCGACACCACTACGGCCGGTGTCGACACAAGGTGTCGACACTGCCGCTGCTGGTGTCGACACCAAGTGTCGACACCACTGCGGCCGGTGTCGACACAAGGTGTCGGCACTGCTGCTGGTGGTGTCGACACCAAGTGTCGACACCACGACTGGCCTGTGTCGACACCAAGTGTCGACACCACGACTGGCCGGTGTCGACACAACGGTGTCGACACCCCGACTGGCCGGTGTCGACACAACGGTGTCGACACCATGACTGGCCGGTGTCGACACAACGGTGTCGACACCCCGACTGGCTACAGGCGCCAGATCCAGCAAACAACCAGAAACGAGAACGAGGTCTCTCTCTAGGGTACAACATCCATCGACAATAGCAACTACTCGACCTGAACCGAACCAAAATCTGTCCGTAATAGACACAATCCCTCAGGAAAACTGAGATTAACTGGAACTTTCTACATTAACCACGGCATGATCGGGAACGAACCTTAGCTTACACCTAAGATCTAAGCAGGAAAAGAGATAAAAATTAAATCAAAGAAAAAGACAAAATCAACTTTGGCAAGGATGAGGGGACATCACTTGCCTCAATACCAGAAAAGCTTGGTCGGCGGCAGCCCCCACTCTCGGATCTAGCCACAGAGCACCAGCCGAGGAGCAGAAAGAATGCAGATCCAGGAGAGGGCAGTCCAGATCCACTCTCGAAATCGAATTTCGACCGCTAAATCTCCAAAAATCGGCGTCCAAAGGCTAGGGTAGTCCGGCGGTGCTCTTCCTCTCGTACAGGCGGCGGCTTCCAAACAGAGAAAAGAAAGGAAACAAAAGAACTGAGCCCTATTTCTAATCTAAGGCTATATATATACAGCAGTTTAATAATAAACAATCAACATAATAATAATTACTTACACTCAATATCAAAATAACACGAGACCCGAAACATCTCGAAAAATGACGAAATTCACGTCGCAGCTAAAAACCCATGCTACGAACACAACTGCGAAGTCGAAATTAGCATTTGACGAACAAAACACGGGATAACACCACCCGAAGCCAAAACACAAGCATTTCGTAAGAGGCCCAGCCGAGTCATCAAACGGACTCCGGCTAGCTGGGGAATCTTGCTAACAGGCTACAAACAGGCTATATAGGGAACCCTAAGAGCTAAGACCACGCTCTACAACGGCAAAAAGCCGGAAATACGCCATCGTAATGCCAGCCAAAGATCAAACAAAACACAGAAAAAACGGGGGCATTACAGCCACTCCCCCTAAAAGAAAGTTTTGCCTCGAGACTTTACTCACAACACTCCTATATAGAAGGAGAGAGAAAGAGCTAGGAAAGGGCTATATAATAAAACAGACCATATCAGGCACAAGATCAGGGAAACAGATGAGGTTGAGCCTCCCTCATAGCCGACTCCAACTCCCATGTCGCGCTTTCCACATCCTGATTCCTCCATAAAACTTTAACCATAGGAATAGTCTTCTTCCTCAACGCCCGAACTTGAGAATCCAAAATGCGAACAGACACCTCCACATAAGAAAGATTCGGCTCCAACTGAGGCACATAATCCAAAACCTGCCTGCCATTTATCGCACATTTTCGCAGCTGACTGACGTGAAAGACATCATGCACGCCAGGGAAATTTGCGGGCAAAGCCAGCCTGTAGGCTGATACCCCAATTCGCTTAACAATCGGAAACGGCCCCACGTACCTCGGGTCCAACTTCCTGTTCTTGCCAAACCGCTTGACTCCAATCAACGGGGAGACCTTTAAGAACACCGAGTCCCCCACAGCAAATTCCAAGTCCGATCTACGCCGATTGGCGTTCTTCTCATATCTCTCCTGGGCTATCCGAAGCTTTTCCCGAATAAGCTTCACATCGGTTTCCATCTCCTCAAGCGCTTCTGGACCCAACAAAGGTCCCTCGCCATGCTCAGCCCAAAACAAGGGAGTCCTGCAGCGTCTCCCATACAAAGCTTCAAAAGGGGCCATTTGCAAGCTTTCTTGATAACTGTTGTTATATGCGAATTCCATAAGCCGCAAGCGCTCGTCCCACGCTCCTCCGTGGTTCAGAATATAGCATCGGATCATATCTTCCACAATCTGATTTACTCGCTCCGTCTGACCATTGGTTTGCGGATGATAAGCCGTAGAATATCTCAAATCTGTACCCAATCCTTCTTGAAGGCTCTTCCAAAAACGAGACGTGAACCTGGAGTCTCAATCTGATATGATACTTACGGGTACACCATGCAATCTGACAATCTCTTCCAGATACAGCTCGGTTATCTTCCTCATCGGATAATCGATCTTAAATGGTACGAAATGAGCGCTCTTCATCAATCTGTCTACGATTACCCAAACTGAATCATGCCCCGTAGGAGATCTCGGTAAGCCGGTAATAAAATCCATCGAGATACTCTCCCACTTCCACATCGGAATCTCCAAGGGAGTCAGCTTGCCACCAGGCCTCCCATGGTCGGCTTTCACACGCCTGCAAGTGAAACACTCTGAAACAAATCTGGCTATGTCCTTCTTCATCCCGTACCACCAGGCAATCTGTTTTAAATCATGATACATCTTGGTCGACCCTGGATGGTAGGCGACACTAGATCCGTGGGTGTCTCTGCACACCATAACCCGGATATCTCCAACTGCGGGGATGCAAAACCTGCCACGATACTTCAAGGTACCCGCATTGTCCATAGAGAAATCTGGTAATTCACCCTTCTCAGCTCGAAGATACAAATGCAGAAGATCGGGATCGTCCTTCTGATGCAGTCTCGTAAGCGCAATCCATGAAGGTTCTGCTACTGCTAAGCTACTCTGTGAATCACAGCTTCCCACAGAAATGTCCATCAAAAGAAACTCTTCCACTAGACGCTCGGCAGAAAGATTAAAAATCTTACCTGACTTCTGACTCATGGCATCAGCCACCACATTTGCCTTGCCCGGATGATACTGAATTTCAACATCATAGTCGGCCACGTACTCCAACCACCGCCGCTGGCGCAGATTCAATTATTTTTGAGTGAAGACATACTTCAAACTCTTATGATCTGTGAAAATCTTGCACTGTGCTATATAGCAAATGCCTCCACAGTTTCAGCGCATAGATCACAGCTGCAAACTCCAGGTCGTGCATAGTGTAATTCCTCTCGTGAGTCTTTAGCTGTCTTGACCCGTATGCAATCACCTTCCTGCCCTGCATCAAAACGCAGCCCAGACCGACATGTGACGCATCCACATATATATCATACTCACTACCCTCCGTAGGCAAAGACAAATTTGGAACCGAACATAGCCTTCTTTTTACTTCCTCAAAAGCCTTCTCACACTTGCCATCCCATATAAAGGCTATATTCTTCTGCGTCAACTTGGTCAACGGCGCGGACAAGGTAGAGAAACCTTCTACAAATCTTCTATAATAACCAGCCAAACCCAAGAAGCTTCTGATCTCTTTGGGGGTAACAGGTCTCGCCCATTCCATAACAACAGCGATATTTTCTGGGTCCACCGATATTCCCTCCTTATTAATCACGTGGCCTAGAAAAGAAACTTGAGGCAACCAAAATTCACATTTGCTCAGCTTGGCGTATAGCTTATGGTCTCTCAGAGTCGCCAAGACCAGCCGCAAATGTCGATCATGCTCCTCTGCATCCTTAGAATACACCAAAACATCGTCTATAAAGACAATCACGAACTTATCTAGAAAATCCTTGAAAACTCTGTTCATCAAATCCATAAAAGTTGAGGGCGCATTAGTCAAACCGAAAGACATAACCAAAAACTCAAAATGCCCATGACGAGAGCGGAACGCCGTCCGTGGAACATCTGACTCCCGAATCCTCAACTGGTGATAGCCCGAACGAAGATCTATCTTTGAAAACAAGGCACTACCATGCAGTTGGTCGAACAAATCGTCGATTCGCGGCAAAGGGTACCTGTTCTTAATAGTAACCTTGTTCAGCTCTCTATAGTCAATGCATAACCTCATCGACCCATCCTTCTTTTTAACGAACAGCACTGGCGCACCCCAAGGCGAAGAACTCGGCCTTATAAAGCCTTTTGCCAACAACTCATCCAGCTGAATTCACAACTCTTCCAGCTCTCGCGGGGCCATCCGGTACGGCGCCTTTACGATAGGACGCGTGCTTGACTCCAAATCTATCACAAACTCGACATCTCGATCGGGTGGAAGACCGGGAAGATCGTCAGGAAACACATCAGAGAAGTCACACACCACAGGAATCTCTTCCAAACGGGGCACACTAACAATCGTCCCTACCAGAGAAACCACACAGGCAAAACAGCCAGAAACAAGCAACTTCCGAGCACGCACCGCAGAAATGATTGGAGACTCCTGGAGAGAATATCCATAATCGCTCCCTGGCTGACCGTTGTCTTTGACGAAGTCCAAGCGCTTAACCTTGCACTGGATCACAGCATCGTACCTTGACAACCAGTCCATGCCCAAAATAACATCGAAGTCCTCCAGGTCAATCACCTTCAAATCTGCCTTGGCTAGAAAATCTCCCAACAAAATCGGACAATCTAGGACACCCAGGTCCGTAACCACAGAGTCACCGGAGGGGAACTTAACGCAGAAGGCACCACCAACACGATCTAGGCCCAAACTGAACCGCTCCACGAAGGCTCTCGCCACAAACGAGTGGGTAGCACCGGAATCGAAGAGAACGCGCGCCCAGCGGTTTTTTACCTTAAATCGTCCTACGAATTGCACACGCATCTACGGCAACAAGCGCTAAAACGAAAACTACAACCAAAAAGGGAACATAACGAAACGACTGGGGAGGAGTCGAACCTGAGATAACCTGGGTCGAGGTCTGCGCTTCGTCTACCGAAAGCACATTCAGCTTCCCCTTTCCTTTATCCACTTGCTGAGGCGGTGGCAAAGCCTGGAGGGGAACTGGCTGCAGAATAGGCTGGGTCTGAGGGCACCTTGTCTTCAGATGACCCTTCTGGCCGCACTGAAAACAGACCTTATCTTTTAACCAACAACGGGCAACCTCATGCCCCTTCCTTCCACACAAGGCACACACCAAGTCTCCCCTGGAAAAACCCTGAATCGCGTGCACCTGTTCCTTCTTCTGCGCTCCCAGACTTTTGAAACACTTCTCAAAGGGTTGGCCTGGCCGGCCATAAAAGCTACAAATCTCTTTGACCTTCTTTCTCGAGACAGCATCAGGTTCTTGAGGGCTCTTCCCTCCTCCGGACTTCCGCTTATCCTTCCTTAACTGCTGGCCTCTATTCTTGGCATTCTCAATGGCCTCAACTCTCAAGGCAGCTTCAACCACGCCGGCATAACTGACTGCTCCATAGGCATTCGCTAACTGCTGAATGTCGCTTCTTAGTCCACCCAGAAATCGCTTAACTCGGTCTGCCTCAACACTCACCAGACCCGGAGCAAACCGACTCAACTTACTAAACTCAATCTCATACTCACTAACCGTGAGTTTCCTCTGCTTTAGATGAAGAAAGTCATTCATTAGCCGGTCCCGCTCGACTGTAGGCAGAAACTTACTTAACAACATCACCTTAAATGACTCCCAAGTGCAACCTGCCACTAAGCTCTCTTTCTCACTCAGCCACCAATTCTTTGCTAAGCCCTTGAGCTGGTAAGCAGCGAGCATCACTCTCTGATCATCCATAATCCCTGAGTAAGAGAACCTCTCCTCGATGGTAATCAGCCAGTCATACAAAATCATGAAATCTGCCTGCCCATCATAGGTAGGGGGTCTCAGCCGCTGAAACTGGGATATGAACGTCATCTCCAGGGGCACCACAACCAAAGGCACGGGAGGAGCAGGAGGGGTAGGAACAGCTACCCCCTCAGCGGGGTCCTGAGCTCTCGGGGTCTGTCCCACCACCACTGCTACAAGGGACTGAATCTGAGCCTGCATAGCCACTACCTGCCTCGATAACGCCTCATTACTCAGCCGCAGGCTTTCTACCACCGCATCGCTCTGCGCTCCTGACGTCTCACCCTCGGATTGGGGGGTTGATCTCGTCGTAGGACGTCTCGCCATCCTAAAATTATTGATGCACGAAAACACAAGGGAGGTCGAGCACAACCAGCTAACTGTTCGAACACGGGGGAAAAAGAGAGACTGCGAGTAGCGATCTACTAAGCGGATGAGGACTGAGAGAAGAGCAGGGCCGTGAACCACGGCAACAACAGACTTCGCCCGTCGCGGCCTGAATGCCTCTCTTGCGACGGGCTTTCTCTTGATTGAAGAAGAAGTGGGTTACAAGTGAAAGGAAAAGACTGAGGGAAGCAGAGCAAAGGGGAGTCCGCAAGGCACAAGAATCGAGTCCGCAGCCTGTAACAAGTAGGCTCCTGGGTCCGAGTCAGCGTGCCTTGAGTGCACCACCTCCCCCCTATTTATAGGATAGGGGGCCTGCCCAAGCGGGCAGGGCTAAAATAACCGGCTGCCCGGGGTACAGGAGAACCGGGCAGCGGTGACGGGAAGCAAAAAGAAAGAACACGCCAGTCCGCACAGAAGGGGCGGACTGGGCTCGCGAACTGGAGCTTCCACTGCTGTTGCTGGGCGCGGCCACTGGAGTCTGGCGGCCTGGGCGGACGGGATACTGCGTCCGCCGCTGGAGACTTGCCCAACGCGCCGGCGGACTGCGCGGACTGGGCTTTGCGTCCGCTGCTGGAGTATCACCCTTGGCGTGACTGGTGACAGTGCCGGACTGAGCGGACGGCCAAATCATGTCCGCGCCTGCTGAATGGGGGCTTTTGGGAACTTGGAGTATGTTGCGGACTGAGGGGTTAACATAATCCCCGCACATTTTTAAGTTTCCAGAAAAACTTCGAAAATGTTACTCTAACCGCCGAGTCCGCAAACCTCGAAAATGCCGCCAAAGCTATAAATACCGCTGGAGGGTCTGGATCTGCTGATAATCTTGATCGACACGGGGCGATACTCACCACTTGCGGTCTCCACTTTCCAGTCCGGCATGGCAAGACTGGAAGGTCGCGTATTAACTGTTGATGCACGAAAACACAAGGGAGGTCGAGCACAACCAGCTAACTGTTCGAACACGGGGAAAAAGAGAGACTGCGAGTAGCGATCTACTAAGCGGATGAGGACTGAGAGAAGAGCAGGGCCGTGAACCACGGCAACAACAGACTTCGCCCGTCGCGGCCTGAATGCCTCTCTTGCGACGGGCTTTCTCTTGATTGAAGAAGAAGTGGGTTACAAGTGAAAGGAAAAGACTGAGGGAAGCAGAGCAAAGGGGAGTCCGCAAGGCACAAGAATCGAGTCTGCAGCCTGTAACAAGTAGGCTCCTGGGTCCGAGTCAGCGTGCCTTGAGTGCACCACCTCCCCCCTATTTATAGGATAGGGGGCCTGCCCAAGCGGGCAGGGCTAAAATAACCGGCTGCCCGGGGTACAGGAGAACCGGGCAGCGGTGACGGGAAGCAAAAAGAAAGAACACGCCAGTCCGCACAGAAGGGGCGGACTGGGCTCGCGAACTGGAGCTTCCACTGCTGTTGCTGGGCGCGGCCACTGGAGTCTGGCGGCCTGGGCGGACGGGATACTGCGTCCGCCGCTGGAGACTTGCCCAACGCGCCGGCGGACTGCGCGGACTGGGCTTTGCGTCCGCTGCTGGAGTATCACCCTTGGCGTGACTGGTCACAGTGCCGGACTGGGCGGACGGCCAAATCATGTCCGCGCCTGCTGAATGGGGGCTTTTGGGAACTTGGAGTATGTTGCGGACTGAGGGGTTAACATAATCCCCGCACATTTTTAAGTTTCCAGAAAAACTTCGAAAATGTTACTCTAACCGCCGAGTCCGCAAACCTCGAAAATGCCGCCAAAGCTATAAATACCGCTGGAGGGTCTGGATCTGCTGATAATCTTGATCGACACGGGGCGATACTCACCACTTGCGGTCTCCACTTTCCAGTCCGGCATGGCAAGACTTGGTACATTCCTCTCTAGCTTCACTGTCAAAGGCGACTCGGAGCCGTCAACGCCAGTGAAGACCAAGAAAATTGCAAAGAGGCCGGCAAGACAAGATCCTGTCCGCCTCGCAGGAGAAAACTCCCAGAGCGAGAAGCCTGCGGAGAAAGCAGTCCGCCACGTCGATGTTTCTGCTCGCAAGGATGCCGTAGTCGACGCCGAACCATTGAGGAGTGAGAAGATGGCAACCTTGTCGGACTCCGCCCCCTCTCAGAAGACTGCGACCTCGGCGGACACTACTGGCGAACACATGGAGACTGACATATCTTCCCCCAATGCCTTGGTGCAAATCGTTGACTTGGACGAAGTAGATCGGCGGATTGAGGTAGAGGACAACGCGCCCTCAAAGGCATTGTCTGCTGTGAATCCTGAACCTGTCCGCGCTGACCAGCCTGATTTAGGGGGGTCCGCCGCGGATGATGTTGAGAAGACCGCCAAGAGGAAGAAGAGGAAGAGAGACGGAGAGACCGTTGCTGAGCGGGTTGAGAGGAGGCTGCGCGCTATGAAGGAGAAGAACATCTCCAAGCGGACTGGAGAAGCGGACTTACAACACAGGCCGCGCGACAAAGAAGTTCCAGACGGCGATCTGGTTACTCCAGAGGCCCAAATCCAGGGAGAGAATTCCCTCTCAACGGTCAGTCTTTCCACGGATGAGATACTTGATTCTATAGACGTCGATCAACTTGACTTAATCCAGGACTCCTTGCTGGTTATGGTGCAGCAGAATGAGGCAGGGACTGCTGGAGATAAGGGTGACGAACTCCCTTCCTTGTCCGCTGCGGAGGAAGAGGAGAGGGAGAGGCTGAAGGAGAAGATGGAGGAGCAAAAGAAGCAAATCGTTGCTCATGTTGCTGTGGTCGAGGCAGCCTCGAAGCAGGCCGCGGCGGACAAAGCTGCTGAGGATCTGAGGATTGCGGCGGAGCTGATGCGGTCAGGTAAACTTCAGCCGGCGCCCAAATACTTTCAGCGCAAGTGGCTTTATAGGTCGCCGCCGCGGACGTCAAGACCGATCAAAATTATCACCAAGACGGACGATATCGTGGTCTCAACAAGTGCGGCTGCCGAGAGAAGAGCAAGGGTTCACCGTGAATGGAAAAAGCGGTTAAGCGCCTTTGACCCAGAGCGGGCAAGGCGGCCAATCATCTTTGATAGTCGGAAACTCGCTGCCGCTATATCTAAAAGTGATCTTTTATCCTTTCTTTGAATCCGCCGCGAACTGCTTTTGAATGCGAAGTTTGACTTTATTTGTTGCAGGTAGAAAGTCGCTGCCGGGCTCCATAGAGAGTGGCGAGATCGTGATCACACCCAACACTGGAGCCGACGCGGTCTCACATGTGGAGTCCGCGGAGGATGAGCCACCCAGCCTGAGTATGATAAAAGAGTTAGAGAAGAAATTTGAAGTTGAGATGCAATGTGTTAAAGCAGAGTTAGAGAAAGCAGCGGAGCGCGAGAGGGCGTCCGCGGCGCGCGAGAAAGCGTTCGCAGAACGCGAGAAGGCCCTTAAAGACCAGGTCGCCAGCATCTCGCGGGCGCTGGAGAGGTCTGAAAGGGAAAAGAAGAGGCTCGCGGATGATGTCCGATACTACAGAGGCAAGCACTTGGCGTCGGCTCGTGAAGGAAAGGAGAAGCGGACTGCTGAGTTCGCTGAGCAGAGGCCGCGGGCGTCAGATCGCGTTCCTCCTGAGATCGCGGCACCGGCAGGTGGCCAGCAGCCCGCGGATGAAGAGCCGAGGCCGGCAGCGGAGCCAGTGGTGCCTCTCAGTCGAGTTGACCGGGAAGCCGCCCATATGCACCGGACTATAAACGTCATCCATCACCATCTCTGCCGGGTATACAGTGAAATTCTTCAGATCAGTGATCAGGCGGCTCATCTATGCAGGGACAGAGCAGAAAAGCCGGCGCGGACTGATAACAGGGACCGCTGAGTCCGCAATTCCTTGAACTTTTCTGATTAAATGTATATTGTTTGTATGATTGCTCCAAACAATGCTGTGTGATGTGTGATTGAACTTTATTTGATCTGTGCGGATCCAGATTATATGTCCGCTATTCTTATGTAGTTTTATCTGGCATGATCTGTTGCGGACTGTGCGGACTAGCGCTGTGTCCGCTTCTTGCTAACCTGCAGGTGGGAATATTCGCGATCTGAGCGGATAGGGAACTGCGACGGCTATAACTTGGCCTTGAATCTTTTGGAAAAGTAGCTCGTCTTTTCTGTCCGCGTTATTTGTTTGGCTGTTTTAATTTTTTGCGGATTGTGCGGATTGAATATGCGACCTGCGCGGACTGGCTAAAAAGCTGTCAGACATTTCATCTATAAATACTGCCTTCTGTCCTCTATTCAGGAAATTGCTGAAGTAGACGAAACCCTGCGGCCTGCAACATGGTGTCCGCTCGCGCTGATGCTGCAGTCGCCTTCCACTCCGCGGACCACAAAAAATGCACTTTGACAGAGGCTGATCTGGCGGCCTTTGTTGAAAAGAGAATGGCGGACTCCAATATTCTTGTCCGCCTACCCGCACACCAAGAAAGACTGAACTTCTCGACGGCGACCCAGATCGCCATTCCTATTGATCATTTTGATAGCGGATTTAAGTTCCCACTCCTATGGGAACTTGCCGCGATTTTCGAGCATTATGGGATGGTGCCCGGCCAGCTCGCGCCGAACACACTTGCTGCGATCTGCAGCTACCTCTCCTACTTGCGATCTGAAAGGATCGCCTTTTCAATGAACATCTTCCGGAAAATATTTTCCGTCCGCTCCATTACTGCCTCCGGAGGTCGCCCCTATAAGGGTGTGATCTATTTCTACTGCAGGGGGATGAAAGTTGCGGGTCTTCCAAACAAGATCCACAACTGGACCTCAAGGTTCTTGATCTTTGAAGGCGACCTCGGGTTCGCGCACACCTATCCGCAGGCGCGCGCGGACTCCGCTTTCAAGACTGTGCAGCTGGACGACTTGGAATCCGCAATTGTGGAGTTCCTGGCCAATGCCAGGCTTGATGTCGAGCACTACCTCCCGCTGCTAGCGGGCCTAGCGGACGTCGTGCCTGAGGACAGTAAGTAGCTCTGCGGACTCAACTTTTGTATCCGCCGCGACCACGCCTTTTAACTGGTTCTCTTTTGCAGCGACCTTGGCGGTGCCCGCCAACCTGCCGCAGACGCCGAGCGGCTTTGTTCCTACTCAAAAGGAGAAAAAAGAAGCGGTTGCAAAGAAGAGGAAGGAGGAAGGGGATCCCGCAGCGGACTACTCCTCCTCCGACAGCTTCTCCATGGCCGGCTTCGGTACCAGCCAAAGGGACCTTAGGGGAAACCCTATGGTCCATTGGCATAGCAAGGATAAGCACGTCCGCTTATCCACTGCGCTCCCCTCATGGAGAAGTCCGCGGATAACGCGACATGCCCATGTTGCGCTTTCCACTCTCTATGGGAAGCGCAACTTGAGCGATCTGAAGAAGGTACCCGCCGCCGACCTCCCTCTGCTGGCCTCTCAGGCCTCTGCGAACAGTGCGGTGACAAACCATTTTGTTGCCACTCTGGCCAGAGACCTAGTAAGGGAAAATGAGCAACTTCGGAAGGATATCAAAGTATTAAAGGAAAGGAACGCGCGGATAGGAGAAAGAAATGCTCGGCAAAGAGAGGAGCTGGCGGTAAGTTGAATTCGCCGCGATCTAGTTTGGCTGTCCGCCGCGATCTGTCTGATATTCGCAATCTTGCTTTTGCAGGTCGCCTATGACTTGGGGAACACTAAGTACCAGGCCGCCACGCTCCCCTTTGTAATGGAGACAGTTGAGATTGCCGTTGAGCGGCTTGCCCGCGACGGCCTCATGAAAGAGGGAGTGGACAGCGTCCCCTTTGTCTCCATCTTTCCGGAGCTGGCCCCTCAGATCGCAGCGATGGAAAAATCTAAAAAAGGGAAAGAGGTTATCGAGGAAAATGATGATGATGAAGAAGAAGACGACGACGGAGGCTCTCAAGGCAAAGAGCAAGTCCCCGCGGACAATGCTGAATCAAGCCGGCGAGGAGAGGGTCTGTCCGCCGAGTCCGGCTCTTCTGCTTCTTCCTCTACTACTGGCAGTTCGCATAGCGGGTCCGCCACTAGTTCAGGGTCAGGTAGCAGCGGGAGCAGCTCGGGGGCCTACTCTCCAGATGTCGACATCATTGGTGACAGCCCTGCACCTGCTGAGAAGAGACAGCGGACTGACTGATGATCAATGCATATGTATACATTTTGCAATTTTACTTGTAAAAAGTGGCGGACGCAAAATTGCAGTCCGCCGAACATTTTGAATGATGTAAAAAATTTTGAAGAAATAGAAAGGATATTTTTTGTCATGTGTGCTTTCTGCAATGCTTTTTCTCCACGCTCACCGCACCGATATTTAGCAGTCCGCACAACACAGATAAGCTCAGGCCTTTGTTGATTAGAGAATTATAATTCTATTTTGGAACTGTCGGGCGGACTCCGCTGAGTCTCACTTTCCGTCCGCACGCTATACCATTAGTAAACTTTGTTGATTAAAGAATTAGGTATCAACTTATTCAGTATCCGCCTTAGAGAACACCAGCTGATGCCCAACATAAATCAAATTTAGGGTTGCAGTCCGCAAGCCAGATCGCACAATATAAAAGCTCATTGATGAACTTATCAAATAATGCAAATCATTCTACGGACTGAGCGGATACAGAAAACCAATCCGCTCACAATAGAAGTGATCAAAACTTATAACATGAAAATCATTCTGCGAACTGAGCGGATATAAGAGACCAATCTGCTTATAACAGGAAAATAAACTTGAATATGTACCCTGCGGACTGAGCGGATACAGAAAACCAATCCGCTCATAATAGAAATGACCTATAGCTTGTGACCAGGTGGGCAGGTGAGCCTGAGCGGCATACTTTCCTCACCGGGCTACAAGCTATAAGATCAACCCAAGTCGGCGGACTGACCGGATAGAGAAAATCAGTCCGCCAAAGATAACCAGCTTGCAATCCCAAGGAAACCACCAAACTCTTTGAATAATGAATCCAGTCCGCCAAAGATAGAAATGACCCATAGCTTGTGACCAGGTGGGCAGGTGAGCCTTAGCGGCATACTTTCCTCACCGGGTTACAAGCTATAAGATCAACCCAAAAGGCGGCCTGAGCGGACAAAGAAAACCAGTCCGCAAACATACAGAAATGACCCCATAACTTGCGACCAGGTGGGCAGGTGAGCCTGCGCGGCATACTTTCCTCACCGGGCTACAAGTTATAAGGTCAACCCAAAGAGGCGGACTGCGCGGACAGAGAAAAACAGTCCGCACAAACTTCCCTGCAAAAAGCAAGACCCTCAATTGGCGGAACGGTTCCCTGCCCTCTTGCCTGGAGTACAGCCTAAGCTGTGGGTCTCCTGCAGGCACTGCTTGAGGGTACCACGGAGTGTTCGAGGGTTACAAGCTATGATGATCAGGTGGGCAGGTGAGCCGGAACGGCATACTTTCCTCATGTGATCATCGAAGTTGTAACCATATCCTTAAGGCGGCATGGTAGAGCTTTACACCCACCTTGCCCTCCAAAATGCAAAGGTGGGGTCAGGTACCTGCCGGGATCCGAAGTCCAGAATCCAACCGCGCTAGAGCCTGCAAGCTCCCACTACACGGTGCGAAATCTCCTCGCAACACGTGGTCTTCGTGGTGTTACGCTAATGACAACGGCTCTAGGGGAGGTCTAGCTGAACTCGGCGATGTCTCCTGGTATCAGGGAACCGTCATAGGTGTTTGGGAGAGAGAAAACACTAGGAAACATGTCAGTATGGATTCTGTGATTAAGAAAATGTATTGCAAAGGGAACATGAGAGAAAAAAGAGAGTTCGGGTGTCAAACCGTTTTCGAAAACTCTCTTAGTACTTTATCTGTTATGATTACAACAAAAACACTCGAAGAAGTGTTAGCAAGCAGTTTCTACTCATAATAATTCTTGAAGAGGATACACAAAATAGAAAGGGGGTTTAAGAATAGAACCGCTTGAGATCATCCCCACTCCACGTGTGCGGTATATCCTCTCCTTCGTAAGTTTGTAAGCGGTAAGCGCCGCTTTTTAATGCTTCCTTGACGACAAAAGGGCCGGCCCAATTTGGGTTGAGCTTTCCAACTGAACTAGCCCTTGCAGCAGCATCAACCTTCTTCAGAACTAGATCTCCCACTTGAAAGTGTTTGACCCTTATATTTTGATCGAAGTGACGGGCCATCCTCCTTTTGACTTCCTCCTGCCTGATAGCTGCTTGATCTCTGACCTCCCCGATGTGTTCCAGGCTGAACCTCATCTCCTCATGATTCAGCTCCACCCAGTCATCAATACCTTCTCTTGCAAGCAGCACTCTGGGTGACGGGACTTCAAACTCAACCGGGATGAGTGCTTCTGAGCCATGAGAGAGTTTGAATGGGGTCTCCCCAGTAGCAGATGAAGGCGTTGTTCTAAGGGACCAGAGGACTGACTGAAGCTGATCAGCCCAACTGCCTTTGAGATTCTGTACTTTCTTTTTGAGCAAATTGATGATCTGCTTGTTGGCTGCTTCTACCTGGCCATTGCTTCTGGGATGATGAACTGATGCAAAACGCAGCTCTGTTCCGATCTGCTTGCAAAAATCTATCATCTCTGAGTTATTGAACTGTGGCCCATTGTCAGTGATTATTGCCATTGGTATCCCGTGCCTGCAGATAATTTCTCCCCAAATGAAGTTCCTGACGATTTGAGTAGTTGTCTTAGCCAGTGCCTTGGCTTCGATCCACTTGCTGAAATAGTCGATCATTACAATGATGAAACGCCGTTGCCCGCTTGCCAAGGGAAAAGGACCAATGAGATCCATTCCCCAAACCGCAAAGGGCCAAGGAGTTGCAATCGACCTGAGGGACTGAGCTGCTTGGTGCTGAAGTGGAGCAAACTTCTGGCACTGAACACACCTTCTGGCATAGATCTCTGAGTCTTTCTTCATTGTGGGCCAGAAATACCCTTGCCGCAGGACTCGCCTTTCAAGAGTTCTTGCTCCAGAATGGCTTCCACACTCTCCTGAATGAACCTCTTGCAGAACGGTAAGAGCTTCTTCCTCTGAAACACATCGGGCCATTGTTGAGAGGAAAGTCTTTCTGTAAAGGACTCCCGCCACTAAGAAGTAGTGAGCTGCTTTTATTCTGAAATTTCTCTTGTCCTTGACTGTACGATGGTAATTTCCTGTTGATAGGTAAAGGATAAATGGGTCCATCCAAGAGGCTCGCTGGTCAACTTGCATTAAATCTCCTTCCTCTACTGCCGGACGGAAGAGTTCGGAAGTTGTGCCTCCTGATGGTACCCCATGCTTAGAGAGAAAATCGGCCTCCTCATTCTCTGTTCTCGGAATATGTTCGATAGTGAAGCTTTTAAACCTGCCGATTTCTATCTTCACAAGAGCCAAATACTTCTTCAAGACTGGTTCCCTTGCTTCGAAGTTACCAAGGACTTGCGACGCCATTACAAGAGAATCAGTTCTGATGTGAGCATGATCGATTCCTAATTCCCTTGCGAGCCTCAAGCCTGCTAGCAGTGATTCATATTCAGCCTGGTTGTTGGTTACTGGAAAGTAGAACTTGATGGCCTGCTCCAGCTTGATTCCATTTGGATTGATGAGGACCACTCCTGCTCCAGAAGAACTTTTGCCTGAGGCACCATCAACATAGATGGTCCAAGCCAAAGGTGACCTCTCTGCCTGATCAGAACTGGACTCTGGCATGTCAATCAGAAAATCTGCTAGGACTTGAGCCTTGATGGCTGTCTTGGGCACATAAGAAATTTCAAATTCACTTAGCTCTATTGCCCACTTAGCTAGCCTGCCGGAATGCTCGGGCCTTTCCAACACACTCTTCAAAGGTTGATCGGTGATGACTTGGATTGAATGTGCTTGGAAGTATGGACGGAGCCTACGAGCTGACATGACCAGTGCCAAGGCTAACTTCTCTAAGATCGGATACCGCGTCTCAGCACTCTTCAAGATATGGCTGACATAATAGATTGGAAACTGCTTTCTGCCTTCTTCCCGAAGGAGAACGGAGCTGACGGCCTCAGGGCCAACTCCTAGATACAAGAAAAGGATCTCTCCTGGCCTGGGGCTCTGAAGCAGAGGGGACGAGGTAAGCTGCATCTTTAACTGCTCAAAAGCATGAGAGCACTCTTCTGTCCACTCAAACTTGGATGCACCGCGGAGAGTTTTGAAAAAGGGGGCACTCCTATCTCCAACCCGAGAGAGGAATCTTGCAAGACCTGCCAGCCTTCCCCCTAACTGCTGAACTTCCTTCGGTGAACGAGGGGTAGGCATTTCAAGAATAGCTTTTACCTTGTCAGGATTGGGGGCAAGTCCCTCCGGAGTTAGGAGATGACCGAGGAACTTCCCCTTACTCGCTCCAAAGGTACACTTCAAGGGGTTGAGTTTCATCTTGTATCTACGCAGAGTAGCGAACGTCTCTGCTAGATCTAGCAAGTGCAGCGAAAACGATTTACTTTTTATCAAAAGATCGTCTACATACACTTCTAGGTTTCTTCCTTTTTGATGGTTAAACACACGGTCCATCATCCGTTGGTAGGTTGCGCCAGCATTCTTAAGCCCAAAGGGCATGACAAGATAGCAAAAACATCCATCGTTTGTAATGAACGACGTGTGAGGAACGTCGGGCTTATGCATTCTTATCTGGTGATAACCAGAAAACGCATCTAAAAAACTCATGTAAGAGTATCCTACCGCGGAATCAACTAAAGAATCTATCCGAGGCAGGGGGTAGCAATCTTTAGGACATGCTTTATTAAGTTTTGTAAAGTCTACACACATTCGCCACTTTCCCCCTGGTTTTTTAACCATTACAACATTTGAAATCCAGGTGGGGTATTGCACTTCTTTAATAAAATTCGCCTTGAGGAGTTTTGCAACCTCCTCCCTTATTGGCTCTGCAAGCTTTGTTGCCACGTCCCTCTTCTTCTGTTGGATGGGCTTGCAGCTTGGATCAACATTCAAGTGGTGGCAAGCAACATCAGGATCCACCCCTGGCATGTCTTCTGCTGACCAGGCAAAGACATCCAGGTTCTTCAGCAGGCAGGAAATCAACTCGGCCTTTTGATCTTCAGGAAGCTCCGAGTTGATGGAGAGTTTCCTCTCCTCCCCCTCAGCAATGGGGACTCCTTGCGTCACCTGGGCAGGTTCCAGGTGAGCACCTTCATCAGCAGCAGCTTTCGAGCTGGAAGAGGCTTCTGCGGCTTCTGCTGGAGCAAGGGAAGCTTCAACCATGTTGACAGTGCGAACGTAGCACTCCCTTGCTCTCCTTGGGTCGCTCCTGACCCGGCACATCCTCCCATCGGCAAAGAACTTGATGGCGAGGTGGTAAGTGGAAATTACTGCTTGGTACTTGTTCAGCAGGGGCCTGCCGAAGATGGCATGATAGCTGCTGGGGGCGTCGACCACTATGAACTGTATCTGCTTTGTTGCCCCTCCAAGCTTTACTGGCAAGGTGACGCTGCCCTCCACCTCTTTCCTTTCTCCAGAGAATCCATAGAGCGGCCCCTCGGTGGAAAGCAGAGGCTTCCCAGTCCTCAGGGCCTCGAAGGTAGACTTGAAGAGGAGGTTGACTGAACTGCCCGTGTCAACAAGAATTCTGTCCACTGTGAAGTCCCCAATACCAGCCTGGATTACGACTGCATCATCGAATGGATTGGCTGTACGAGGAAGATCTTCTGGACCAAAGGTGATGACTTCTCTTGGAGGAACAACGGAAGAAGAGGCCACCTCTGACTGAGTGACCCTTGAAATTGAAGATTTCCGAGTTGACTCGGTTCCTGCCCCTCCATGGATGAAGAAGAGGCGCCCTAGAATCCCTTCATCATTTGCATCAAAGCATTCCACTGGGACGTTGATCGGCCCCAGACGGCCTTCGTCCTCCACATCTACACACTCCTGGTAAGCCTCGGCTACCTCTTTGCCCTTCGAGGTGGATGGCTTCGACGAGGAAGGAGAATCCTTCTTGCTCAGATCAATCTTGCCCTCGGCAAGCAACTTAACAATCAGCGCACGAAGGGCCTTGCAATCCTCAGTCAAATGGCCCCTTTCCTTGTGGAATTGGCAGTATTGAGAATTATTCCTCGGCTTCCACAGCTTCTGAGGCTCTTGCCTCTTCTCTTCTGATCTCCTTTGCAGGATCTGGATGACTTCGTCAAGATCCAGATCTGCAGGGTCCCCCATGGGACTTTCCTCATATTGGCACGGGGCAGGCAAGGCTGCCTGCTGGAGGATGGGAAGAGCCTGCAAAGGAACGGCGGGAGTGGCGGCCAACGGCAGTCTCTGCTCGTGAAACTGTTGATGGCCCTGGAAAGGTTTTTTGTTGCGGAAGTTCCTGCCTCTTTGGGACGGAGGCTGGAAATCTGGGCGAGGGGGCTTGCCATGGGAAGAAGAAGCGGAGGCATCCCTTCCTTCAGCCTTGGCTGTCAGGGATGAGACGTAAGTCGGGTTGGCATTCTCCCCTTCTATGAAACGGTTGACCATGGCGATCAACTCCTGATAGGTCTCTGGATCCTTGGTTGTGGCTTTGAACTTCAGAGGGCCCTCCCGGAGGCCATGGATCAAGGCAACTTTGTAGTAGTCGGGGTTCACATTCCTCACCCCCTGGATCTCCCTCTGAAAGCGATCAACGAATCTTGCTACTGATTCGTTATCCCTTTGCTTGATCTCGAATAGGGCAGCTGGCCCATCCTTTCTCTTCTTCGAGGTAGCAAACCTCAGCAGTAACTGGCTGCGGAGCTCTGCAAAAGAAGAAATAGTGCCCGAAGGCAGCTCGTAGAACCACTCTCTCGCTTGCCCCTCGAGAGTGGTAACCAACAATTTGCACTTAACTGCATCTGAGAGGCATCTCAACGCAACTGCACCCTCAAATGCCTGGAGATGAGCAATGGGATCTGTCGATCCTGAGTAGAATGGGATGCGAGGCTCCCTGAAGTTGCTTGGAGCTGATTCCCATCGAATTCGGTCAACAAAGGGAGACGGGGTGTCAAATTCTGCAGGGTAGAAAGGGCGGACTGGAGCTGAGGAGTCCGCGGGCTCGGCGGACTGGCGATCAGCAAAGTGGAGTTGACGGGCAGGAGTGCCTCTAGCAGCTTCTCTGAAGAATTCTCTGAAAGCAAACTCTTCCTCTTGAGGGCGCAGAGGAGCAGCGGACTGAGCAGCGTTCCGGGGAGTTGCTGACGACTGCCGAAGTGGAGTTCGGCGAGCTGGGGTCTGGCGGACTGGCGAGTCCGCTGGGTCCGCCGCGGCCTGAGGAGCAAGCCGCTGGGCCAAGGCAAGCAGAGCTTGGCTGATTGTGTCAAGACGCTGGTCGGTCTGCCGGCGAGACTGCTCGGCCTCAAGGCGAGCTTGTTCAATTGCGTCCCAAAGGGAATCTTCTGAAGAGCTGGAGCGGTCTGAAGAGCGGGCTCTGCGGTCTGACATCTTGCGTCCGCTGATTTCAAAACACTACTCGGATCTGAAGGTCGCGTGTTAACTGTTGATGCACGAAAACACAAGGGAGGTCGAGCACAACCAGCTAACTGTTCGAACACGGGGGAAAAAGAGAGACTGCGAGTAGCGATCTACTAAGCGGATGAGGACTGAGAGAAGAGCAGGGCCGTGAACCACGGCAACAACAGACTTCGCCCGTCGCGGCCTGAATGCCTCTCTTGCGACGGGCTTTCTCTTGATTGAAGAAGAAGTGGGTTACAAGTGAAAGGAAAAGACTAGAGGAAGCAGAGCAAAGGGGAGTCCGCAAGGCACAAGAATCGAGTCCGCAGCCTGTAACAAGTAGGCTCCTGGGTCCGAGTCAGCGTGCCTTGAGTGCACCACCTCCCCCCTATTTATAGGATAGGGGGCCTGCCCAAGCGGGCAGGGCTAAAATAACCGGCTGCCCGGGGTACAGGAGAACCGGGCAGCGGTGACGGGAAGCAAAAAGAAAGAACACGCCAGTCCGCACAGAAGGGGCGGACTGGGCTCGCGAACTGGAGCTTCCACTGCTGTTGCTGGGCGCGGCCACTGGAGTCTGGCGGCCTGGGCGGACGGGATACTGCGTCCGCCGCTGGAGACTTGCCCAACGCGCCGGCGGACTGCGCGGACTGGGCTTTGCGTCCGCTGCTGGAGTATCACCCTTGGCGTGACTGGTGACAGTGCCGGACTGGGCGGACGGCCAAATCATGTCCGCGCCTGCTGAATGGGGGCTTTTGGGAACTTGGAGTATGTTGCGGACTGAGGGGTTAACAAAAATCACACAAGCTTTAGACAAAACCTAGCCCATCAGCTAGAACAAAACTACCCGATACGGACAAACACACTTAAATATGAACTTCAACTGCAAAACTTGCTCTGGGAGTTGTTTTTACCATGATGATGTATGCTTATCCTAAGAGGGTTCACCACCATCATACTAACTCATGTGCCTAAACCATGAATGCATGTATTTGTATCTTTTTGACTCCAAACCATATGTGTACATATGTCATCTTGCAAATCTTTAGCTTGGCACGTTGTGCTTATGAAATGTTATGTTATGCATGATGTGCTATGCATTCTAAAAAGTCCTTAGTGCATGCCATGGGCGGCTTACACATGAAAATGTTATGCATCCCATACTACATAACATTCCCATGTAACGAAAAAAAGAAAACGTGCTACCCGCATTCATGTGGTGAGGTTATGCATCCCATACTACATAACCCTCATATGTTGCCTCCTATGGTGGATCCATATACAAACACATATTATGCATCTCATACTACATAATATGCCTGTATACTTCTTTATGCTCATGAGTGTATGTTCGTGCTTCGGCCAAGACGTGCTGATGACATATCGGTGTGTGAATGGTATGATGCTAACCACTAATGCAGACAAGGGAAAGGTTGCCCGCCCTTTTGTCAAGAAACCTCCCTCTGATACCAACTGTCACAACCCGCATTTTCTCAACGGTAAAATCGAATCAGAGTAAGAGAAAACACGTGCCGTGATGCCACATCGTGCAGGGGATAACTGCACACGCTCAGCAAAACTCCAGACGTTACATTTTAAGGAAAATTGTTGATTAAATATGAAAGAAAATCAGTTATGTTGAATGGCCGTATCCCTCGGCCCGGTGGATCAGCTAGTCCACAGTTAAAATTATATTTATACGCAGCAGAAAATACTTTTGTTCAATTAAGTGACACCCTAAATGAGCATAAGTCTCCCCGGGGGACGACTTATGCGTGCACGACTCTAAGGTGAATATAGTGTTGGAGTTACCATGATGATCTGGAAGTGATCAAACATGTAATCTCACTGCCAACGCGATATGAGCCTTCAGGGTCGCACATAAGAGATGTGGAGAAGTTGGTTGATTGACTGTGTTGGTAAAGATTACCAATCACCGACCTGAATAGGGTTGTGGGCAAAGTGTTGCCTTAAAGGATCGTCGGGTTGGCAAATGTTGCCTTGGAAGGCTGGTTAGATTGTCGTCCGAGGGTCGATAGCATTCGTCGAGAATCGTCTTTCTGATTCCGCCGATCGACGAGAATCATCTCTTTGATTCTCGCCGATCGACGAGAATCGTCGAGATCAACATGCTGATTCTCGACGATCGACGACTTCGACATGTATCGTCGACCGGCTCGACGATCGACGAGTTTGTCGTGTATCATCAAGTCATGCTCGACGATCGGCGAGAATCGTCGAGTATTGCACTCTGATTCTCGCCGATCCATTATGATGCTCGATGATTGATTCTCGCCGAACCTGCTCAGTGATTCTCGCCGATTGTCGCCGATTCTCACCGATTGATACTCGCCGATTCTGAACCCTATTTCGGGGTGGTCTGCGGATAGCGATTTTCCTGGGTTTATTTATACCTTGGTATAAATACAACACTTAGGGTTTTCGGGAAAATCTCTCGCGATTTTATCCTGTAGCAGATCGAACCCGCGACGGAAGAGCTCCATTCCGCGATCGTTCCGCCGATCCCGAATCCCGCCGCCGACGGAAGGGTTCTGCCGCCGCCGTGTTCGCTCCGTCGACCCCCTCTTCTCCAGCGATCGTCGCTGGCGCTGCAATCCCTGGCGCGGACCTAGCAGTCCGTGGGAAAGCAAGGTGCGGTCTTCTCCTTCCCGATAATCCGTGCGACGGATAGATCGGCGTTCTCCCGCTCGTGTGGACTTCTACAGAAACGTGGACATTATTCCACGTAGAACTCGCCGCTAGCAGGAAGAAGAAATTTGGAGCATCTCTGTTGAGTTATGACTCAACGCCACTGAGGTAATCTTTGCCTAGTTTTTGCTAACTTCTTGATTCAACATTCATAGCCTGATCCACATCTCTTTGGGTTCTTCTTGATGTTTTGATTTTTCCGCTGCGTGCACAAGCGTTGTGCCATCCACAGAGAGAAACCCAACAGTGGTATCAGAGCGAGGTTTCGGCCATGATCGTTGTTTTGGAAGTTTGTTATTCCAGTGCGTGTAAACCTAGGGATTTAGAAGTGTTCTAAATGTCTAGATTTAGTCTTGGTCTCCTCCAAGAACTTCTGGGATTTCGTGGGAATTTCTAAGTGTTAGAAATTGTTGTCTCCTTAGCAGTAACCATCCCTCGAGTATGTTTTGGATTGTGAATCCAACATACAGAGATGAGCTTGTCTACTGCTTTAAGTTGAGTTGTCTTTGCCTTTGTCCAATGCATGTAAATCTGAGGATTTGGAAGTTTCCGGATGTTCAGATTTAGCCCTTCCTTCTATCAAATGTTGATGGTGTCAGGATGTGCACATAAGGGATGCATGTGGTTTTAGAAATTTTGTTTTTCTTAGGATGTGCACATTGATCAAATGTTGATCATGGTTAATTGTTAACCTATAATTGAAAAATCCCTTCATCTAATATTAAGTGTTCGGATGTCTTCCGATGGATGACACTCTTCCTGCCTCGATCGATGAAGTGTGGGCTTGCCTAAGCAAGGTGCATTAATCTATCTTAGTAAGGGTGCGAGCGGATAATTGTGATATCCCACTATCGACATCGGGTCATACTTAACTAGGTGACCTCAAAGGTTGAGTGCCTAGAGGCATAGGGTTGACATGCACCATATGTTGGATGCGAATAAGGAGATATTCACCAACCATACAAGAATTGCATGAGGATGCAATTGGCAAGCGTTGCCTACCTAAATAACCGCATCGTGAGAGGAACGCCAAAGCGGACTCATAGTGTTGGTGAAATACGGATCTTGTCCACTAAGAGAGTAGCTCGCAGGAACTCTCCGATTTGTTAGTGAGGGCTATCATTTCGAATAAAATAGTGGGAGTATTTTAATTGAAGTCCAAATTAAAATAAATTGTATTTGAAATTTGGTACTGATTTTATTCTGCATAAATTCTTATAGAATTCCATGGCAAGTGTTTCACACTCCACGTTGTCTCTGAGAGCCATCCTTGAGAAGGATAAGCTCAGTGGGACAAATTACATGAACTGGTACAGGAACCTGAGAATTGTTCTCAGGCAGGAGCGAAAGCTCTATGTCTTGGAAGAAGAAGCCCCCGAGGTGCCGACCGGGAACTCTTCCCGTGCTGAGAAGGATACTTATAAGAAGTATACTGACGATGCTTTGGATGTCGAATTCCTTATGCTTGCCACCATGAACTCTGAGCTTTAGAGGCAACATGAGAACATGGGGTGCAAGGAGATTGACGAGCATCTCAAGAAAATGTTTCAAGGGCAGGCTCGTCAAGAGAGGTTCGACATCACGAAAGCGTTGTTTCAGTGCAAGATGGGAGTTCGAGACTCAGTAGGGACTCACGTACTCAAGATGATTGGGTATATCGAGAACCTTGAAAGGCTGGGTTTTCCTCTTGGTCAAGAGTTGGCCACGGATCTGATCCTGCAATCGTTGCCGGACAGTTATGAGCAGTTCGTCTTGAACTACAACATGAATGAGATAGACAAGACACTGCCCGAACTCCTAGGCATGTTGAGAACTGCCGAAATCAACATGAAGAAGGCCAAGCCTGCCAGCCCCATACTGATGGTGCATAAGGGCAAGGGCAAAGCCAAGGGTTCCAAGTAGACGAAGGTGGGACCTAAGTCATATCTTGAGCCCAAGTCTTCAGCACTGATGAAAAGAAAAGCACGGTGAAGGAAGGGAAATGCCACCACTGTGGCATGGCTGGTCATTGGAGGAGGAACTGTCCTTCATACATTGAGGGTCTGTAGAAATTGAGGGGAGGTATGACTTCCGCTTCAAATGTTTACGTTATAGAGATAAACCTTTCTGCTCCTTCATCTTGGGTATTGGATACCGGATGTGGTTCTCACATTTGTACAAATGTGCAGGAACTGGGAAGGAGAAGATTGCTGAGTAAAGGGGAGGTGGACCTCCGCGTCGGCAATGGAGCAAGAGTTGCTGCTGTAGCCGTAGGGGTTTATCGTCTTTCTTTGCCCAGTGGGCTTGTAATAGAACTTGATAATTGTTATTTCGTTCCGGCCATAACTAGAAACATTATATCTATTTCATGTTTGGACATGATTGGATTTTCTTTTATAATTAAGAACAACTGTTGTTCTATATTTAAGAATGATGTTTGTTATGCTGTAGCCCAATTGTTTAATGGTCTTTATGTTTTGAACTTGGACCATCTGATCTGTAATGTAGATAATAATAAAAGACTAAGAACAAATGACTCGAACCCTACTTTTCTCTGGCATTGTCGTTTGGGTCATATCAACGAGAAGCGCATATCCAAGCTCCATAGAGATGGACTTTTGGACTCATTTGATTATGAATCATTTGAGCGATGCGAATCTTGTTTGTTAGGCAAGATGACTAAAGCTCCTTTCACTGGGTGTTGTACATAGTGATGTATGCGGACCCATGAGTTCCATGGCTAGAGGTGGGTATTTCTACTTTGTTACAATTACTGATGATTTCAGTAGATACGGATATGTGTATCTTATGAAGTGCAAATCCGAGACCTTTGAAAAGTTCAAAGAGTTCAAGAATGAAGTAGAAAACCAGTTGGGTAGAAGGGTTAAAGCACTCCGATCTGATCGAGGTGGTGAATACCTGAGTCATGAGTTCCGTGATCATCTGAAAGAGTGTGGTATTGTATCACAGCTCACTCCACCTAGAACACCACAACATAATGGTGTGTCTGAAAGGAGAAATCGTACTCTGTTAGACATGGTACGTTCGATGATGAGTCATGCAGACTTGCCTGTTTCTTTTGGGGTTTTGGCTTAGAGACTGCTGCAATGACATTGAATCGCGCTCCAACTAAAACGGTTCTGAAGACACCATATGAGATATGGACTGGGAAGCGCCCTAGTATGTCGTTCATTAAAATTGGGGCTGTGAGGCATACGTGAGACGTCAAATGCCTGACAAGCTGGAACCCAAATCGGATAAATGTTATCTGGTGGGATATCCTAAGGAAATGAAAGGGTATTACTTTTACCTACCGTCTGAGGGCAAAGTGTTTGTCGTAAGGACTGGTGTCTTCTTGGAGTAAGAGTTCTTATCAAGAAAGACTGAAAAGGTAGAGCTTGAAGAAGTTCAAGAACCACTTGTAGTGAAAGAACCGGAATTGGATTCTGAGACAGGACTACAAGATGTTGTAGCTAGAGAACCTGCTCAGGGAACACAAGTCCTACGTAGATCTGGTAGACCGAGGTTTGAGCCTGAGAGATATGGATTTCTCGTGTCTCAAATAGGTAATGTGTTGCTTATAGATCATGATGATGAACCATCAACCTACCAAGAGGCTATGGATGGACCGGACTCCGACAAATGGCTTGAGGCTATGAAATCCGAAATGGACTCCATGTATGCAAACCAAGTTTGGAACTTGGTGGAACCACCTGAAGGGGTACGACCCATAGGGTGCAAGTGGGTCTTCAAGAAGAAGACCGACATGGATGGGAATGTACAGACATTCAAAGGGCGACTGGTGGCTAAGGTTTTCAAGCAAATTCATGGTATTGACTATGATAAGACCTTTTCCCTGTGCGCATGGTAAAGCCCCTAGGATATTGCTTGCTATTGCTGCGTATTATGACTACGAGATCTGGCAGATGGATGTCAAAACGGCTTTCCTTAATGGAAACCTCCTTGAGGAAGTGTATATGACACAACCCGAGGTTTTGTATCCCCAGATGAAGCCACTAAAATATGCAAGCTGAATAAGTCCATTTATGGACTGAAACAGGCCTCTCGAAGTTGGAATCTTCGTTTTGATGAGAAAATCAAAGAGTTTGGTTTCATCAAGAATGAAGATGAGCCTTGTGTTTACAAGCGAATCAGTGGGAGCATTGTTATCTTCCTGATATTATATGTAGATGACATACTGTGATTGGGAATGACATTCCTACCCTGAAAGTTGTTAAGAATAACCTAGGGAACTGCTTTTCAATGAAGGATTTGGGTGAAGCGACTTATATACTCGGTATTAAGATCTATAGAGATAGATCGAAGAAGTTGCTGGGTTGACCCAGAGTACGTACATTGAAAAGGTGTTGAAGCGGTTCAACATGATTGAGTCCAAGAAAGGATTTTGCCCATGTCTCATGGTGTGAATCTCTCTAAGGACCAGTGTCCAAAGTCTTGTGAAGATAAGGACCGCATGAAGTTGATTCTATATGCTTCGGCAATTGGATCAATCATGTACACGATGTTATGTACTCGACCCGATGTCTCCTTTGCTTTGAGCATGACTAGCAGTTATCAGTCAGACCCCGGTGAGTGTCACTGGATTGCAGTCAAGAATATCCTGAAGTACTTGAGAAGGACTAAGGAAGTGTTCTTGGTGTATGGTGGAGAGGAAGAGCTCGTTGTAAGTGGTTACACACTGATGCTAGCTTCCAAACTGATAGAGACGACTCCAAGTCTCAGTCAGGTTTTGTGTTTTGCCTGAATGGAGGAGCTGTGAGCTGGAAAGAGTTCCAAGCAAGAGACAGTTGTAGATTCTATAACAGAGGCCGAGTATATCGCAGCAGCTAATGCGGCGAAGGAGGCTGTATGGATTAGGAAATTCATCGTGAGCCTTGATGTAGTTCCTAGCATTGTGGTTCCCGTAGTTCTTCTACTGTGATAACAATGGTGCAATTGCACAATCTAAGGAACCTAGATCTCATCAGCGCTCCAAGCACATACTTCGGCGGTTTCATCTTATTCGTGAGATTGTCGAACGAGGAGATGTAAACATTTGTAGACTGCCGACTGAGGAAAATATTGCGGATCCGCTGACAAAGCCTCTCGCGCAGAGAAAGCATGATGGTCATACTAGATCGATGGGTATACGATACCTAAATGATCAACTCTAGCGAGAATCTTGTGGGTTGCATGTAATCTTGTATTTTGTTGGCTGTTTGTTCATATGATGAATTGTGTACCTAATTTTCCTTTTACAATTAATGGCAAATTCTTTTAATATGTTTTTCTATATGATAGTTAAATGTTAACATAATAGATACCCTGAGAATGTTCGCTTCCATGGGACATCAAGTACGTGACTTTAATGTGAGAGCCCATGATTTATTTGAAGCTTCATTCTTAAAGGTCCCTGGTCGAGTATCATCATAGAAGCTAAGGGTGATGATGATACATGAAGGCTAGCACGTGCGTTTACTAATGACCGGTTCTCACAGGTCATGATATTGTGATATCAAGTCATCACGTGGGTACTTGTTAGTGAACAAGTTGTACTGGACAGACCCAACCTGAGACTGCTCTGTGGATTGTCATCCAATCGTGTCACGAGTAGGTCTCAATTGACAATGGTGTTGTGATCCTTTGACCTGAAGTCACAACATTCATCAAGTGAGGAAGAGCGTGCTTTGATGCCATCTAAAGTCTTCCTTGAGAAAGGTTGATGATAAGGGTGGTTGTTGGGCATGTTACGAATCATTCGGTGTGTTGTGTGTGAGCAGATATGGGATTTGTCCTCCTGTATGACAGGAGTTGCATCCATGGGCCCCTTGATGGAACTGGACTGAGAAATGCATGGCCATGCTTGGTTGAGTCAATATGTGATATTGGACCACCATTCTCTGGAAGTCCGTCCTGGATCAAGAAACTTGGATTGAGCTATTACGAGGGTGAGGGTGACACGGTCCATGCCTCTAGTTCCTTCCGGATGTAAGGGGACAAAGGGACAAAGACAACGCTGATACATTAGCATAAAAGGCTTATGAGTTATAAACTCTTATTGCTTGGGGAGCAATGATGCATTGCTAGATGCCGCTCATTATTTGTGAGGGTTTTTGCTTTGATACTTTCGAGATCAAGTGGGAGTCTGTTGGAGTTACCATGATGATCTGGAAGTGATCAAATATGTAATCTCACTGCCACGCGATGTGAGCCTGCAGGGTCGCATAGAGATGGAGAGTATGGAG
>CM077151.1:120189046-120399046 GCA_039583875.1 Platanthera guangdongensis
CACTGCAGGATGAGTTGATCAGGTGTCCTGGGCACCAATGAGCTTTTGATAAGGTGCTCAAAAACCAAATCAGATTTTTTGATCAGGTGTCTTGCCACCAATGAGCTTTTGATAAGGTGCTCAAAAACCACACAAAAACTTTTAAAGGGAGTTTGAAAAACCCTGTACAGAGGTGGGGTTGAGAGAGTGATGGAAGTCTTCTCTTTCTCAGAGCAGCTGAGAAGACTATGTGGATATTGATGTTGTCAAAGCTCTCCCTGAGATCTGTAGTTGATCAGGAAATGAAGCTTTGCTGTAGGGTGATAGGCCTTTAGAAAGTTGATCTCCAACAATTGATGATTTCAGCAACAGCTGAAATGTTAGGTGTCTGGAGTCTTGAATGATAATGGCCCTGAACACTTGAGTCAAAAGAGATCTAAAGATTTCAGATGTGTTGATCTCCTTTTGGTGATGGTGTTCTTGTTGATCTTTGAGACAGAGAATGTCTACAGCTCTCTTTCCTTTTCTCTTGAGAGATTGTTGTTGAGAGAGATGTTGTTCCAGAGAAAAGTTGTAGCAGAGAATATTTTATTCTTCTTCTTGTGCACTCTCTTCTTCTTGATTGCTTTTTCTTGTTCTACTTGTCAGGAATTTAAAAATCTTATCTTTTATTCCTTAGAAATGATCCTCTGTCCAGAATAGTCATTAGCCTATCATTAAATGACTCCCTTAATTGCCTTTGTCTTCTGGGGGAAAGTCCAAAGAAACATTCCTTGATAATCCCTTGAAACTTGGTCCAGAATAAATGAAAACGGCTACAAAATCTTCTGAATTAATTGCTGAGAATAACTCCTTAACTATTCTGAATTTGAATCTTGAAAATCATTTAACTCTTCAGAAAAACGTCGAACTGAGCTCTACTATCGTCGAACTGAGCTCAGCAATTTAGACTTATACAGCAACAGAGATCGTCGATCTAAGCTCAACTATCGTCGAACTGAGCTCAGAGATAGAGAATCAATACTGGAGTCAAGATCGTCGAACTGAGCGCGACGATTTGTTGAAGTTGAGCTCAGCGATCGTCGAATTGAGTTCGACGATCCGTTGAATTGAGCTCAACGATCGTCGATTGTAGTTCGACGATTCGTCGTACTGAGTTCGACGAAATGACTTAGTCTCCAAACTGAAAAACCTTGATCTTGAGGGCATCTTCCAAACCTAACTACTAACCTTTAGACTCAATTCTAATTGACCTTTAGATCTATACAATGAGGTCAAAAATAGGTTTCCTAGAGACATAGTGATCCTGACCCAAATTAGTAATAGGGTGTTCCAACACTCCTCCAAAATGATCCTCATATCTTACACCTCAGGCCCTCAGCCTTACACTAAGGTTATCTTCAGAACCCTATCTCAAAACCACAAAGGTTCCTAACTCAAAGTCCTGCAGTGCTCCTACAGCTCATTGGTCCACAAACCACCTACCTCTGCCTTATCTCTAAGGCCTACAGCTCAGGCATTTCAGCCGTATAACTTCAGGCACAAGGCCCTACTCTCAGATTACTGCCGCATACCTACAACTCAGTACCCTTCCAGGCACATACCTAAGTGGCCTCAGGCACCTACAGCTTAGCCTCCTCCATGGCCTACAACTCAGTGACACACTTGTCACCTATAGCTCGGTGACTCAATAATCACCTACATCAGTCTTATATCTAAGGCCTACTACTCAGGCTGGGAGGACTGCCCTACTCTCAGATCCACACTTGGATCCTACCTCAGTAACCAGCGGGGCACCTACTCAGTGACTAATTAGTCACCTACAACACAGGTCAAAAGGCCCTATAGCTCAGTTTCAAAAAACTGAACCCTACATGAATTTAAATAAGAAGTTGAATTAAATTTAAAACTCTGACTCAGAGATAAATCTCTGAGTCTACGTTGTTGGACTGAGCAGATATCAATCCAGCCCACTTGTTGTAGAAGGAATGAGTCTTCTTCTACAGTTAACTACTTCTTTGATGTACTGGTGAACAACTATCTGCTGTTGAAGGCTTACGACCCTCCACACAGCAATATCCTTGCTGATTAGATGAATCAGCTGCCTTTTTCTGCAAAGAACAAATTTGCTAAACTGGAAAAAGATTTAGCTATCTTTACTTGCCTACTGGCTTGCACTGCTGGACTTGGCTTTCAAGCTTATCGGAGAAGATGAAGTCCCGTCGTCTCTATTTTTCTGTATATTCTTCATGTGTTCTTCATTGCCCTAGTCCCCTTTTCTTTCTTATTTTTGTATTTATTGATTTGAATCAATGGCATAATTTGAGTGTGGGCCCAGCCAAGGATTGTGAGCGCCACCTCCCTCAAAAAAGGACAAATAGTAGCTTCCAGCGCTACTGTAGCTTTCCCGCAATGACATCGGCTATTTTGACTTTGTTGACTTCTGGTGACGTCAGCAGTGGTCATCCGGTGCTGCTGTAGCTTTCCCTCAATGACATAAAATACTTTGACTTGTTAGCTTTTGGTGATGTCAGCAGTGGTCATCACCTTTTGGACTTAGAAAAATTCCTGAACTTCATTAAGAATTTAGTGATGTTCAGTCACTCAATGCAATCTGACTTGGCTCTTCATTAGAAGCGTTGAGTGAACCTGCTTCACTCAATACTGATGGACTTAGAGAATTTTTGCTGGCTTTGTCTCAGTAGTTCCTTCTCAACTATCTCAGCGGTTTCTTCTTCACAGCCGAGACTATCTCCTATCTCAGTGGTTTCTTCTCAACTATCTCAACGGTTTCTTCTTCACAGCTGAGACTATCTCCTGTCTTAACAGTTTCTTCTTAACTGTCTCAACGCTTTCTTCTTCACAGCTGAGACTATCTCCTGCCTAAGTGGTTTCATCTCAACTGTCTCAGTTGTCTCTGTAATACCCACTTTTTTTGCAACACCAACCGTGGTCTTATGCCCAGAACCGTCACTTTGTAGTGACACCAACACACCCGGGAAGTTTGTCACTATAAAATGCTGATCTTGCTGGCCATACCGATCATAGAAGAGTGTAATAAATATAACAGTACATGAAAACTCAAATACTGGTCCACAGAAAATCACATATATACAAATAATTCTTCACAAAAGGAGAGTCCACAACAATGATAAATCCAAGTACAAATAGAAAAAGGGCACCTGAACGATACATCAAATCCTCACTACAAATCACTAAATCATGGAAGCAAATCTATAATATCTACTAATGGTCGGGACTCACTATCCCTGCTGGCTGGACTCCCGTGCTAGACTGCCCCATCTCTATGAGCACCTTACTCTGGGGTTGCATCTCCTGGTTCGGCTCCACGATCCCCTAAAATGATTTGGTCAACGACAGTTACTCTAAAAGACTAAGTCCTATCATCCCCCACGCCTCGCCTATGGCTCCTAGGCACCGAGCGGGGAGAAGGAAAGGGAAGGTAATGAAAGTGGAGAGTAACAAAGGTAAGCAGGTGGCGGCGGAACTAGTCTATCATGAGTTCATAAATAGAGCAAGTCTATGTGAGCAGTAGTAAGTAAGAAGCCTAAGTATACACTAGAATAAGTAAGCAAGCATAGTATGATATGGTAAACTAAGTAACCATGACATATAGGAATGCCCATACAAACCTATAGACCAAGGGGTCGTTTTGCAAGGCATATTGTATAAAGTGTCTCATACCAATTTATACAATAGGTGTCAAGGGTTATATGCAATGATGATGCTACGTCATGCAAGTATGCAATGATGTGAACATGCAAGTGCAACACACACACTGAACTCTATGCACACATGTAACACCCCGAAACTCAAAAGAGCAACGGGAGGTGTTTTGGGCCAAATTTGGAATATGGCAGGGGGCACACGGCCTGGGACATGGGCGTGTCCCAGGGCGTGTCGTGTTTGGGTCGACGATTTGGCCGAGAGGTCGATGAATTTTAGAGTCGACGAGTGTCGAGCAGCGAACAAGGCCTGAGACATGGGCGTGTCCCATGGTGTGTCGATCTTGTGTCGACGATCTGCCAGGGAAGTCGACATTTTTCGCTCGACGATGTGTGAAGATATGTAACATGGCCTATGGCACGAGCGTGTCCAAGGCCGTGTCAGGTGGTCGACGAAGTGTCGAGATGAAGTGTCGAGATGAAGTGTCGAGACAGTGAACACGGCCTGGAGCCCAGGCATGTTCGGATATGACACGGGCATGTCAATTAGGACACGGGTGTGTCCAAGACCCGTGTGAGTCTCGGGTTGGTGTTAGTCATGTGTTGATGGAGGAACACGCCCGGGAACACGGGCATGTACTGGCTGACATGGGCGTGTCAGGTCGAATACGGGCGTGTCTGGTGTCCGTGTGTTTTTTGAGATGCGTCGGTTTCGACGGCGAATGGAGGACACATCCCTGGACACGGGCGTCTCACAGGCCGTGTTAGGCCCAGGTTTTGCATTTCAGCTCCGGATCGTGGCCGTTCGTTTCGTTATTTTGGGATCCGACGGCTGGGGGTTGTTCCTACTGGGATATACCTGGGAATAGGGTTTTAAATCCCTCACTTCTTTCACTTAGTCTCTTTCTAAAATTCTAGAGAGGGGGGAGAGCAAGGAAGAAGAAAGGAGGCTAGATCCGGTTATCGGCGGAGTTTTGGAGCTCCAAATCACGAGCCGACTTCGGATCTACAGAGGCAAGGAGATTTCGGTGCTTTCCATCTGCATACATTTCCATGGTGCCAAGGAAAAACGCTAAGGTAACGATTCTTATCCTAGGACATTTGAAGTCCTTTTTTCCTTTGCATAGGAAGCCCGCTCTCGCAAGTTTGCGGTGAGTTGAGGCGTTCCTTCGGGTAGACATGAATAGTCCTCGTGTGTACATGTAGAGTTCTTTATCGAGAACGGATATAGGCATGATGTATGAAGCCTACCCGAATAAGTTGGTCTAGATCGGTGATGTTGCATTGCATAAGTGGCCGGAGAAGACTCCGTGCGGCTGTTTGTTTTTCGGGTTTTCTACGCGGTAGATTGCAACAGGGAGCCTTGGGGATTAACTCCATGGTGCACCCAGAAAACTGGGCAGATGCGTGATTATACCAATATGGTGGCCTGGGAGCCAACTTAAATATAACTTGGTTATGTGATGTGTGTAAACGATTTGGGACTCGAGGAGCTAACCCGTGCATATGGATTAAATTGACGTTGTAGTGTGAGCAACGGGTTAAGCGGAAACGTGCTCGGTCTATAACGTTCGGTACAAGTGACCTAAAGCTACGTGGGACTTGACGTTGGCATAGATAGGAGGTCTCTGGTTGTCTATGGTATAGATAGGAGGTCTCCGGTTGTCTATGGCTTAAATTGACGTGATATCGGCCAGAAGGACCTAAATGCTCATAGGATTGGCCGTCAAAGTGGAGGTGGTGAGATCGGGGTGTCTATGGCTTAAATTGACGTGGCATTGACCGGTTTATTGAGAATATGCCCTGAGTGTACAAGGTGTGTGGTCGTGAGTGCCTACACCTGTATTGTTGTGTTGTTACACTATATTATTGGATTATGCTAACAAAGTGCAGGGAAGGTGCATCGCCGCCCCGAGTTGGGGGCGGGATCATTATAATTTGGTCAGCATAGCTGACCATTGCCTTTGTTTGCCACCGTGCGGTGGATTGTTGCTTGCAGGTGCTGCGGAGTCGAGTGCTAAATAGCGGGCCAAAGCCCAAGTTGCTGAGCCGACCGTCGAAGGTCTAAATTGAGTGTTTACTAGCATTATTCATGTGTGACCGGCCTGCGTGCCGAGGTTCGGAAAACATGTTATTTTAGTAAACAAATGTAAGGCCTTAAGGCCATCGTACTTTTGTATTGTACTTCATTCCTATTGGGTTTTTGAGTAGTGGACATTCATGTTTGTTTGGGTTCTTTAACTTGTAACTTTAATTTACTTCCTCTAGAATGACTCTATGTAGGACGTTGGATATTAGTTGGATGTTTTACATGGAGTAACCACCCGGTCTGTCTGTGGTATATGGCGTCGGGACCCAGCCGGACCTATTGTTATATGCTATGCGACGGATAGTGGGTGTTACAATTTGGTATCAGACTACTAGTTTTGGTCCGGCTTAATCTGAATTCGTGGACGAATACTTTTTAAGGGGTGGTGAGCACATGTGTTTGCGTCATCGTTATAACATCAAAAGAACCCATGAATGTCCACTTAGGAATGAAAATAAACATGTTTGAGGAACCTACGTGTTCCTATAATTGTTTTTTGTAATTTTGTATGGTCACTTAACTGTGTTTTGTACAACTATAGGTCACCAGAAGCGGTGCTCAGCCGTCAGAACGCCGAATTTTTGAGGCTAGTAGTGCACCAAACGATGCTCCTGCAACACCTCCATCGGCTGAAACCATACGATTGGTTGCCGAAGCAGTGTTTTCCATGATCATTACGCAGCCTGCAAGGCAAATGCAGCAGCCCGCTCCAGTGATGGAGCAGGTACCTTTTCTAGAGGTTGAGCTGAGAAGAGTGGAGCAGGTATTAGTGGAGCCGTTGGTGCCGAGGCGAGCAACTGAAAGACAACTCAAGCACGTTATGAGCTTTAATCCTCCTGTGTTCTCGGGGTTGGGAACCCCATCTCAAGCTGAAGACTGGCTCTCCCGAGTGAAGAGAGTCCTGACAGCTACTGAAACAGAGGAGTGGCAGATGACCACTATAGCCACAATCTTGTTGGATGGAGAAGCTAGGCAGTGGTGGGAAGGTTTAGAGCTGCATCACTTGAGAGGAAGGCAACTTACGGATGTCCCGATGGAAGAGTTTTTGGCACTGTTCTTGGAAAGGTACCTTCCTTCGACTCAGAGGATAGCTTTGGAGAATGAGTTCCAGAGGTTGGTGCAAGGAGAGAGTAGCGTGGATGAGTATCTCCACAATTTTACTCATTTGGGTCGGTACGCTATCTCCACATTCGCGGATGAGGAGCGCAGGACGAACCGTTTCTACGAAGGGCTGAGAGATGACTTGAGGATACTGCTCTCGGGGCCTATGACGCAGGGTTTCTTGACCCTGATCAACACAACCCGGTCTTTGGAGAAAGACTTGAGGAATGTGCAAGCAAAGAAAAGCTCTGGAGATATGAAGATGAAGTTTAAAGTGCGGACTACTTCGAAGTCTGGTTATCGTAAGTTCTACAAGAAGGCTAGGACCTCGGGTCCATCCCCCTCTTCTAGTCCTTCTGGGGTGACTACAGGTCGAACCCCGGGTGCATGTTTTACTTGTGGGAAGCCGGGGCACTTTGCCCGTGACTGCTGGAGCGGACGTCCCAAGTCCGAGAGGAAGCCGGGAGCAACTTATGAAGAAAAGGGCAAGGCAGTGGAGTCAACCGTATCCCATTATTCTCCGGCTAACCTGAGAGTTCATAATCTTGGCCAACAGGAGGCCATTAAACAGGCGGATGTGGTGACAGGTATGATTTAAATTTATAGCAAGCCAAATGGTTTTATACTTGTTATGTGCGTGCTACCTTACCACTGCTTGTTTAGGATTTGTTTTAATTTACGAGTATCCGGCAAGAGCACTCTTTGATACAGGAGCTTCACACTCCTTTTTGTCCGAAGGGTTCATATCGCGCATCGAAGTACCTTCTTCGATGGCGAAGGACAAACTGGATGTGATGTTTCCCAATGGGTGTTCGATGCGCGCGGAGACAATCTATGACGTTCAGATTCGTATTGGGAGTCAGGAGTTCCATTTGCTAGCGTCGCTACTGCCGCTGGTGGAGTTCAACTTAATATTTGGCATGGACTGGCTCTCGTAGCAGCAAGCTTATATTGATTGCGGTTGCAAGGAAGTCAAGTTGGGAATAGGTCGTGAGACGACTTTTACAGGCTTAAAAGGGTCAAGCAAGACGCTGATGTCTACTCTTCAGGTGGTGAAGGCGGTTCATGCTAGTGTAGAGCTGTTTTTTATGCTAGTGGAGGTTGCAAAGCCTAATCCTTTGTTGGATAGTATTTCAGTGGTAGCTGAGTACCCTGATGTTTTCCCTGGTGATCTTCCTGGAGCCCCGCCTAAACGGGAGATTGATTTCACGATTGAGCTAGTGCCAGGTGCAAAACCTGTGTCACGTTCTCCATATCGGCTAGCACCTAAGGAAATGGCAGAGCTGAAGGTTCAACTGCAAGAGTTGTTGGAGCAAGGGTATGTGCATCCAAGTTCGTCGCATTGGAGCACACCGGTCCTCTTTGTTAAGAAGAAGGATGGAAGTTTGACACTTGTATTGATTATCGGGAGTTGAACAAGCTAACGGAGAAGAACAAGTACCCGATCCCGTGGATTGATGATCTATTTGATTAGTTAGTCGGGTCAACGGTGTACTCAAAGTTGGATCTCAAGTCTGGATACTATCAACTGAGGATAAGGGAGAGTGATATCCCCAAAACAGCTTTTAGTACGAGGTACGGGCATTATGAGTTTACGGTCATGCCGTTTGGGCTGACAAATGTGCCGTCAGTGTTCATAGATTTGATGAACACGACTTTCAGGGAGTACTTGGACCATTTTGTGATCATCTTCATCGACGACATTTTGGTGTACTCGCAGAGTGAGGAGGATCACTTCAAGCATCTTCACTTGGTTTTGGAGATGCTGAGGAGAAATCAATTGTACACCAAGTTCTCAAAATGTGAGTTTTGGTTGTCCTCAGTGGCGTTCCTCGGTCATATAGTGAGTGGGGAGGGGATTGCAGTGGATCCGGCGAAGATTGTTGCGATACGAGAGTGGCCTGTGCTTGCTACGGTTGCGGAAGTCCAGAGTTTTCTGGGGCTTGCCGGCTATTACAGGCGCTTCATGGAGAACTTCTCGCGAATAGCGTTACCTCTCACTACTTTCACGAGGAAGGAGTAGAAGTTCGTTTGGACATAGGAGTGCACACGAGGTTTTGAGTAGTTGAAGTGTCGGTTGACCACGGCGCCTGTGCTGAGTTCGCAGAGTTGGACCGAAGGCTTTGAAATCTACAGCGATGCTTCGGGCAGTGGTTTGGGTTGCGTGATACTGCAGCATGGGAGCGTTATAGCGTGTGGCTCGAGACAGCTGAAAGTGCATGAGAGGAATTATCCGGTCCATGACATGGAGTTAGCGGCCGTGATTTTTTGCTTTGAAGTTGTGGAGGCACTACTTGTATGGGGTAAGGGTCCATATCTATACAGACCATAAGAGCCTGAAGTATTTGTTGGATCAGAAAGATCTAAACATGCGGCAGTGTAGATGGATGGAGTTCCTGGGGGACTATACATTCAAGATCCACTACGTGCCTGGTAAAGGCAATACGGTTGCGGACGCATTGAGTCGTCGGGCCCTAGCTCAATCCAATTGGCAGTCGGTCCTTGACGAGTGGTTTGGTTCGGGAGTTGGATTCGTTGGAGATCTCTTGCGTAGAGAAGCAGTTGAGTGCTGAAGCGCTATTGAACTGGACGGAAGTTCAGTATGACCTAGCTAATCGGATTCGGCAGGCTTTGGATGTGGATAGCAGCATGAAGCAGCTCATGGTTGAGGCTCTAGATGGGTCAAATTCCCAATATGAGGTTGTGGATGGATTGCTTTGGAAAAACGATCGCCTGTGCGTCCCAAATGTGGGCACTTTGCGGGTGGAATTATTGTACGAGGTGCATCATACCAAGTACACGATTCACCCGGGGAGCACGAAGATGTATCACGATGTGAAGAAATTGTTCTGGTGGCCAGGACTGAAGAAGGATGTGGCACTGTACGTGGCGAAGTGTCAGACATGCGCCTTGGTGAAGGCGGAATGCCAAAAGCCGGGAGGATTCTTGAAGTCCTTGCCTATTCCGGAGTGGAAGTTTGATGACATCAACATGGACTTTGTGCATGAGTTGCCAAGGTCGCAAAAAGGGAACGACGTCATTTGGGTGGTCGTAGATCGTCTAATGAAGGTGTCGCATTTCATTCCACATAGGAAGGATGATCCGGTTGAGAAATTGGCAAAGTTATATGTGGACAACATAATACTGCTTCACGGTGTGCCCCGCAGCATCGTGAGTGACCGAGATGGGTGGTTCATGTCCAATGATTGGAGGCTGGTGCAGCAGATGTTGGGAACAAAGCTGAGTTTCAGCACAGTCTTTCATCCGCAGACGGATTGGCAGACCGAGAGGGTCAATAGGACAATGGAAGACCTGCTTCACATGTGAGTCCTGGATTTTGGAAAGCAGTGGGAGGACCACTTATACTTAGTGGAGTTCGCGTACAACAATAGCTACCAGGCGAGCATCCAAATGGCGCCCTTCGAGGCCCTTTATGGTAGAAGATGTCGCACGCCGTTTTCTTGGTTGGAAACGGGTGAGTCAAAGTTGTACAAAAGCCAAGAGGTGGAAGATGCTACGTCATTGGTTCGAACGATTCGGGAAAGGTTGTTAATCGCTCAAGACCGCCAGGCTAAGTACTATAATGCCAAGTACCAGAACGTGCAGTTCGCTGTTGGTGACTGGGTGTACTTGAAGATCAAGCCATTTAAGGGTGTCTCACGGCTGCGGTGCTTAAAGAAGCTAAGACCGAGGTACCTTTGACCGTTTGAGGTTCTGGAGAAGATTGGTGAAGCAGCTTATCTTTTGAAGCTATCAATGGAGATTAGTGGTCTACATGATGTATTCCATATATCGGTACTACGGAAGACGGGGTAAGAGCCTTCGCATGTGATCGCGGTGTATCAAGTGCCGGTCAAGAATGGGTTGACGACGAAGGTCAAGCCCGTTCGTATTGAGAACTCAGAAGTCAAGCAGCTACGCAATAAAGAGATCAGGATGGTCAAGGTCCGTTGGGACAATTGCGGTCGGGAAGAGCTCTCTTGGGAGCGAGAGCAGACCATGCTTGAGGAGTACCCGGAGTTGTTTCACTCAAGTACCGTTTAAGTTTTATGTTTCTTTCCTTTATGTAATTTCGAGGACGAAATTCTTTTAAGACGAAGAGAGTTGTCACGCCCCGAAACTCAAGAGAGCGACGGGAGGCATTTTGGGGCAAATTTGGAATTTGGCAGGGGGCACACGGTCTGGGACACGTGCATGTCCCATGGCGTGTCATGTTTGGGTCGACGATTTGGTCGAGAGGTCGACGAATTTTAGAGTCCACGAGTGTCGAGCAGTGAACCCAGCCTGAGACACGGGCGTGTCTTAGGGCGTGTCGAGCTCGTGTCGACGATCTGTCAGGGAAGTCGACATTTTACGCTCGACGATGTGTCGAGACAGGGAACATGGCCTAGGACACGGGCGTGTCCAAGGCCGTGTCAGGTGGTCGACGAAGTGTCGAGACAGTGAAGATGGCCTGGAGCCCGGGCGTGTTCGGATATGACACGGGCGTGTCAATTAGGACACGGGCGTGTCAATTAGGACACGGGCGTGTCCAAGACCCATATGAGTCTCGGGTTGGTGTTAGTCCTGTGTTGATGGAGGCACACGCCTGGGAATACGGGCGTGTACTGGCTGACACGGGCGTGTCAGGTCGAACACGGGCGTGTCGGGTGCCCGTGTGTTTTTCGAGACACTTCGATTTCGACAGCGAATGGGGGACACAGCCCTGGACACGGGCGTGTCACAGGCCGTGTTCGGCCCAGTTTTTGCATTTCAGCTCTTGATAGTGGTCGTTCATTTCCTTATTTTGGGATCCGACGGCTGGGGGTTGTTCCTACTGGGATATACCCTGGAATAGGGTTTCAAATCCCTCACTTCTTTCACTTAGTCTCTTTCTAAAAGTCTAGAGAGAGGGGAGAGCAAGGAAGAAGAAAGGAGGTTAGATCCGGTTATCGGCGGAGTTTCGGAGCTCCAAATCACGAGCCGACTTCGGATCTACGGAGGCAAAGAGATTGCGGTATTTTCCATCCACATACATTTCCATGGCGCCAAGGAAAAATGCTAGGGTAACGATTCTCATCCTAGGACATGTGAAGTCCTCTTTTCCTTTACATAGGAAGCCCGCTCTCGCGAGTTTGCTGTGAGTTGAGGCGTTCCTTCGGGTAGACATGAATAGTCCCCGTGTGTAAATGTAGAGTCCGTAATCGAGAATGGATATAGGCATGATGTGTGAAGCCTACCCGGACAAGTTGGTCTGGATCGGTGATGTTGCATTGCATAAGTGGCCGGAGAAGACTCTGTGCGGATGTTTGTTTTTCGGGTTTTCTATGCGGTAGATTGCAACAGGGAGCCTTGGGGATTAACTCCAAGGTGCACCCGGAAAACTGGGCAGATGCGTGATTCTGCCAACATAGTGGCCAGGGAGCCAACTTGAACATAACTGGGTTATGTGATGTGTGTAAACGATTTGGGAATTGGGGAGCTAACCCGCGCATATACCTTAAATTGACGTTGCGGTGTGAGCAATGGATTAAGCGGAACAGTGCCCAGTCTATGTCGTTTGGTACAAGCGACCTAAAGCTACATGGGACTTGTCGTTGGCATGGATAGGAGGTCTCGGAGTTGTCTATCGCTTAAATTGACGTGACATCAGCCAGAAGGACCTAAATGCTCATAGGATTGGCCGTCAAAGTGGCGGTGGTGAGACCGGGGTGTCTATGGCTTAAATTGACGTGACATTGACCGGTTCACCGAGAATGTGCCCTGAGTGAACGAGGTGTGTGGCTGTGAGTGCCTACGCCTGTGTTGTTGTGTTGTTACACTATATTGTTGGATTATGCTAACAAAGTGCAGGGAAGGAGCATCGCCGCCCCAAGTTGGGGGCGGGATCGTTATAATTTGGTCAACATAGCTGATCGTTGCCTTTGTTTGCCACCGTGCGGTGGATTTTTGCTTGCAGGTGCTGCGGAGCCAAGTGCTAAATAGCGGGCCAAAGCCCAAGTTGCTGAGCCGGCCCTCGAAGGCATAAATTAAGTGTTTACTAGCTTTATTCATGTGTGATCGGCCTGCGTGCCGAGGTTTGGAAAACATGTTATTTGAGTAAACAAATGTAAGGCCTTAAGGCCATCGTACTTGTGTATTGTACTTCATTCCTATTGGGTTTTTGAGTAGTGGACATTCATGTTTGGTTGGGTTCTTTAACTTGTAACTTTAATTTACTTCCGCTAGAATGACTCTGTGTAGGACGTTGGATATTGGTTGGATGGTTTCCATTGAGTAACCACCCGGTCTGTCTGTAGTATATGGCATCGGGCCCCGGCCGGACCTGCTGCTATATGCTATGCGACGGATAGGGGGTGTTGCAACACAGACGTTTAGTTCCCCATTTCTGGAGCCTAACCTCCCAGGATACCTCTGTAGTGGCAAACGGAACCGGCTGGTTGGGCCTCGCCCACCTCTAAACCGGTATCAACACTACCAATCAGACCTATCGTATTCCTCAATGTTGTTGCACTAAGCGGAGCTCCTGCATACTCTTGTCGGTTGCGCACCGGACTTTCTTTGGCCAAGTGCTAAACCACACTTGCCAAGTCAACGTATTGGGGTCTGTGTGACAACTTTCCAATATCGAAGACCCACCACCTTTTTCATATGCACATGCAATATTACTATATTTTCCCACCGAGCCAAAGCTCGCCGGACTATTCCGTCCATCACAACTATCAAATTATCCAAGATCTCCCCGAACTAACCCATCCGTCACAGTTATCTACCAAGCCATCGGCTCGCCGGGCTAACCTACCCATCACTAAAACCACCGATCCTACCTCCCGTGTGAGCCAACTTAACTCCAACCACCCCGGGGAGTGTGAGTGTAAGTGTGACCCTATATTATTTCTAATTAATCTTTTAATCCATTTATTCTTACGGTTTACGTTAACCTTGGACTGCCCAGGGCATTCCCTGTGAAGGGCTGTCGGGGGCACTAGGAACTACGATGGGCTGAAGCCCAAAGCTCCCTTTCGCATGACACTTACTATTATTGGTTATTACCCAATTCCCGATCCCTTTTAACATTATTATGGATCTAACCCTAGTGTATTTTGACTCTCTCTCTCTCCACAGGAAAGACGATCTTTCGTCGATCCTGAATACCTCTTAACACTAGTCAACCCAACCCTCTCCTCATCATGACTCCTAATGAAGCTCTCTTTTTCTTTTTCACTTTAACAAGATCAGTAAACTAATAACCCCATCTCCCTATGTTCATTCCACATATTATCACAAATTCTGCAGTCTTACTAAATGCAGACCAACCAAAGCTATATGATGTACATGATAGGAGGTACTCCAAATTTTCATCCAAAGGCCATAAGATAATTATTGTTGATCTATCATCACACATTTAGCCCAAATCCAGAAACTTATAATTTTCCTAATTAATTTGGCCTTTATTAAATTTTCCAAAAGTTAGGCCATGGGTAATTATGACCATGAAGTACTAGATTTCCTTAAGTTATGGCTACCCAAAAATTATGAACAATGTATAATTGCAAAATATCAGTGAATTATAAATTTCACAGGCCTTTATAATTATAATAACCTCTAAATAATTAATTCAAATAAATTTAAATAATTATAGTTAATGACGGAAGTACCACAAATCATACTCCAAAAATTACATAAAAATTACCAGAGCTTTAATATGATCATAAATCAATACTGACTAAGTTTCATAACATTCTAAGTTAGTTTAACCATGATTTTATCAAAATCATACTTAGGGGCCACATTAAGATTATAACTATAAGTATGAGTTAATATCTTCCAAACATTCTACAATAATTTCTAGAGACTCATATTGTTATAAAACCTCTTCTACCAAAATGTCATAAGGATCCAAAGTCATATGACCCCTTTAATTTTTCGTAAAAGGTATAAGCCTAAACTTTTCCTAATTGGTTTAAGTTGTGTGACTAAGTCTAAATGTCACCAAATTCCTTCTTAGGGCATTTCACCACACTAAGATCACATGGACTAAACACCAAGACCATACAAGGACATATCACCACATATCCTTCATAAACCCCGAAAGTTCATCATTAGGGTTTGAACTAGGGTTCTAGGGCAAATCCACCCTAATCCAACTCAAACTCCATATGAGGGTGTTTAAGGTCATAGTAAAACAGTGGCCCAAGTTTTAACCTCTGTTGAGGTGATTTGGTCACTCAACACCACAAGGGACAATATAACCTAATTACCCCTTTTTGGGCTAGGATAGGGCTTACCAAAGTCCAAACCAAATCATCTCAAAATTGGATGAAATTTTATACATAGTCTTATATTGACATAAAGAACCACTTAGCAAAATTTGGGAGGGTTTGAAGGTCATTAGGACCCTTAAATAATTCATACATGGATCATTAAATTTCTACAAAAACTTTAGGAAAATGTTTTCCATAAATTCCCATATTTGGATATGTTTTAGGTATAGGCAAGAGTGACCCCCGTCAAAACTTTCAAGTCATTTGGATGGCTGGATTGTTGGGGCACTCAAAACATTCTCTGATCTATCCTAGGTATAATTCTCACCAAACTGTGTGTTGTGGTCTGATCTGAACTCCAAATTGGTTCAAACGAATTTTAGATTAAACTAGACTCTTAGGGCTACGACTTTCATGTATACCACTTCTATTATATGGGAACCTAAGTATTACTAATAATTAATTCAAAACAGTCCGAAAACTGTGACAGAAAATACATAAATCAAAAATTAATACACTAGATCTAGCAGAGATCTTAAAGCAGATCCAACAGCTGCTAGGTTTCTTCTTCCTCCAGCCAATGGCCATGATTAACCCGACCTAGAGCATATTCCAAGCTCATTTGCCAGCCAGCCAGCAATCTCCCTGGCCAGCCACCACCGCCACCACCTTCGTTGAGGTGGGGGCTATCGTCGGGCGATGGCACGGTCGCCAGAGGGGCCATTTCCTGCGAACCAGCATGGTAGAAAAAGCCATGAAAATCTGGAATTCCTCCCACCCGATCGGGCTCAATTGAGCCCGATTTCTCTCCTAAAAGATCTAAGATGCTAGCCCTCAAAGAGAGGAGTAGAGGAGGACCTGTTGGGAGAGTTGGAGGCGGGCCGCTCGTCGGAAAGCCATGGAAGGTGGTGGCGCCATCGAGTGTTCTGCAATAATGCTGTCAAATTGCTCGACTCCTTCAGGTAATGTGTGGAACCAACTCCTATAGGTCCAGGGATGCTTTTAAGGTGGTTAATTGGGGAAGGGGAAGGGCCTAACACCAATTGCTATTAATGGCCATGAAAGCTCTAATTTTCCGCCATGGTGGATCTCTGAATGCAGCCACCTAGAGGCTGGAATAAACTCTGGCCTCCTCTAACTGATGAGGCGAAGATGAATCAAGACTTTAGTATCAATTGGAGAGGGACTTTTGCTCTCCCATGGCAATTAATGACTTTCTCTCTCATATTTCTCCCTCTTCCATATGGTTGAAATTAAATTCAGCTACTTGGTGGCTGGCTATGATTATTTAACACCTCATAACTGATGAGGGGGAATGTATCCATCAATTGGAGAGGCCCTTGGTCTCCCATGGCCATGAATGCCCTCCTTCTTCACTATCTCTCCCCTCCATTAAAGGGGAAAATGGAGTTTTTCTCTCTCCTTGTCATCAAGGTCAATTTTGATGACTACTCCAGCCTAATGGCACCCCACTAACCCCCATAATATTCATGGAAATATGGCTAGCCTAAGGGAGAATGAGTTTGATCTTGAGTTAGCCCATTTGAGCTAGTTTGACCCATTTCAAGGATTGAGTTGACTTTGGTCAACTTGACCTTTTTAGTTGACCCTAGTGGGTCTCTATAGCTCTAATGGACCCTCTAATAGGTTAGTGATGTTGTGGTGGGGTCATGGTGTCATGGTGGAGCCCTATAGTCATCCCTAAGCTAGTAATTGAAATTCTACTATCTGCAGACCAAGGTGGTTCACACACAAGTTCCCAAGTTCACCCCAACCTTTTGGTACTTCCCAGGGTTTTGTCATGACCCAGTCATAATAAAGCCATACTACTGGTCAAGAAGTCTGAGGTATGTTACTGTCTCAACGATCTCAATGCTTTTTCCTTAGTTAAAATTCTAAACTTAGTTCGACGAATGCTAAACTGAGTTCGACGATCGGTAAGCTCAGCTCGACGAACTCTGAATCCCAAACTCTGAATTTAGCTCGACGAACGGTGAGCTCAGCTCGATGAATGGTGAGCTCAGCTCGACGAATGTTGAGCTGAGCTCGACGAACTCTGAATCCCAAACTCTGAATTTAGCTCGACGAATGGTGAACTGAGCTTGACAAATTGTGAGGTGAGCTCGACGAACTCTGAATCCTAACTTACTCTTTTTGTTCACCTGTCCAATCAAGGACAACCTGCATGCATGAACTTAAGCACACATCAAATACATTATGTGTGTAAGTCGTTGACCAGTTTGACTTCTTACAAATCTGGGATATTGGGATCAATAGACCCAACAATCTCCCCCTTTTTGAAGAAGTCAAAACTTTGCTTGATCAATAATACAGGTCATTGGCATACGCAGCATATTCAACCTAAAAACTAAAACTTGTCTAACATCATTAGAGTTTGGAAATGTTACCATATTTCTCCAGCCTGTGGAGAATTATTTACTCCCCCTGGCATGCTACCAGCCGCATTTCTCCTTTTTGATCCATCCTTTCTATTCTAGTGTTAAATTAACTTAAGCACCACCTGGCTTTGAGCTTCCTACATCTTGGCTGGCTTGGTCAATAATACAGGTCATTGATCAAGTCTATTCTTCTTTCCCACTGACTACTCTCCAACTTTTTTACTTCTGTAATAGGTAGATTTTTGTTGAGTTTTTCACCTCCTATCTGTCTGTAGTTGATCACATTGCAGCTGTTGGGCTTGCTCCCCCTCAACAGTTACACACTTGCTTCATTTTCTTAAGGAAGGGCTTGCACTACTTGCAAAATAGATAGTGCAGGATATGGTAGAAGAGAGAATTGAAGCTACACAAGATTCAACATACCTAATTCAAATTTGAAGGTGTTGAACTTGGCTTCATCTAGTGGCTTAGTGAAGATATCAGCCACTGCTTGTCTATGGAGACAAACTCAAGGTTGATGTCTTCCCTTTCCACATGTTCTCTAATGAAATTATACATAATTTCTATATGCTTAGTCCAGCTATGGGAGACAGGATTCCTAGCTATAGAAATTGCACTAGTAGAATCACAAAATAGTGGAGTTCTACTTATCTAAATGTTGTACTCTTGAAGTTGATGTGGGATCCACAACAACTGAGCAAAATAGCTCCAGATAGAAATATACTCTGACTATACGGTTGAGATTGCAACACTCATTTGCATCTTGTTGCTCCAAGAGACAAGCCTTCCACCTAGAATTTGATAGGAGCAAGAAGTGCTCTTCCAGTCCTCCTTGCAACCTGTAAATTCTGCATCTGAATAGCCTATTAGTTCAAACTCCCCATTTCTAAGGTACCATAGGCCAAGATCTGGGGTGCTATTAAGATATCTCAAGATTATTTTTACAGTAGTCTAGTGAGACTCTTTAGGGCTGGCCTGATACCTACCACAGACACATGTTGTATATATAATGTCAGGCCTATGTGCAGTGAGGTAGAAAAGGGAGCTAACTATACCTATATTCAAATTTGGATCAACAGGTCTCCCTGGATCATCTTTGCCTATGGGCATACTTGAGCTCATGGGAGTTCTTATGATGGAAGCATTCTCCATACCATATTTCTTGACTAGCTCCCTGGTGAACTTTGACTGGGATATGGATAGACCATCATCGGTCTGTCTTACTTGGAGTTCTAAGAATAACTTCAGTTCACCCATACTACTCATCTCAAACTTCCCCTTCATAAGTTTTGCAAACTTTCTGCAGAGGTTGTCATTAGTAGAGCCAAATATTATGTAATCAACATAAATCTGGAATAGGATGATTTTTCCCTTAGATTCGCTTAGGAATAGGTTCTTGTCTATCTTCCACCTTGAGAATTTGTTCTCAAGGAGGAAGATAAACAATATCTCATACCATGCTCTAGGGGCTTGCTTGAGCCCATATAGAGCTTTCCTAAGTCTATACACAGTAGTAGGAGAGTTAGAATCTATAAAACCTGGAGGCTGCTCTAAATAGACCTCTTCTTTCATATCTCCATTCAGGAAGGATGACTTCACATCCATATGGAAGACTTTGGATCCTTGGAAGACTGCAAATGCAAGGAATAGTCTGATGGCTTCCAACCTTGCTACTGGGCAAAAGTCTGATCATAATCAATCCCCTCTTCCTGTTTGTACCCTTTGGCAACTAGTCTAGCTTTATACTTTATTATAATGACATTTTCATCATGTTTATTTCTGAAAATTCACTTGACTCCAATAATATTATGTCAATTTGGTATGGGAACTAGCTTTCAGACCTTGCACCTTTTGAACTAGTTAAATTCTTCTTGCACTACACCAATACAGAATTCGTCTTGATTTGCTTCTTCAAATTTCTTGGGTCTTTTGACAGGAAGCTGGAATATAGAGCTGTGTTGAAACTCCTACTTCTGGTTTGTACACCTTGGCTAGCCTCACCTATTATCTGATCAGGAGGATGATCTCTTAGTTATCTGACTGCTGGAGACAGCCTGAATGCTTCTTGCTGAGCACATTTTATTCAACTGGTTGGTCTTCATCTCTAGCTAGACTGTCCTGTGCTTTCTCTGGACAGAATCCCTCTCCACATTCTTCTTGCACAGCGGGGTCTTTATTTTTGATGGAGTGTTTTTCCATCACGACTTCTGTACCTGCAGAACTAGGCAAAGAGCTTGATAGCTTGTTGTTAATCATGCTTTACTCACAAAACACTACGTGGACAGATTCTTCTATAACCTGATTAGTCCAGTTTTAGAATCTATATGCCTTACTATTATTGATGTACCCAACAAAGTTTCCCTCATGGGATTTGGCAGCAAACTTAGGCACTTTTTACTTACCATTGTTCAAGATGAAAAACTTGCAACCAAAGATCCTGAAATAGGATATGTTTGGTTTTCTGCCCATCAAGATCTCATAGGGAGTCTTCTTATGGCCTTTGGAAATAGAAGACCTATTGAGAACATGAAGTGTTAACTGCATCAACCCAGAGATATTCAGGGAGAGAAGTATCACTCAACAATGTTCTCCCAGCTTCTATGAGAGTCTTGTTTTTCCTGTTACCTAACCCATTTTGCTGGGGTGTTCTTGGAAAGGAGAATTCTTGATGAATCCCTTGCTCTTCACAGAAATTAGTCAAGGCAGGAGACTGAAATTCAGTTCCATGGTCACTTCTTCTTTTGACCATAAAGCATGAAAGTTCATTCTGAATTTGCCTAACAAAATTCATGAAGACATCAAGGGTTTCATCCATTCTTCTAAGGAAGAAGACCCAAGCAAATCTGGAATAGTCATCAACCACCACAAGGGTATAGACCTTCCTACCTAGACTATGAACATGCATAGGACCAAACATGTCCATATGCAGGAGATATTAGCATCTCACAGAGTCCTTGGTCCCAATGCTCTTAAAGGAGGTCTTAGTCTGCATACCCTTTTGGCAAGCAGCACAGATACCCTCCTTGGAGCATTTTATTATGCGACTATTTCTAACTAGCTCATCACTAAAGGGCTGAGCAATGGTCTTATAATTCAAATGAAATAGTCTCTTTTGTCATTGGACACAATATGAGACATTGTCATTTGCAACTAGGCATATAGGGTAACTACTATCTAAGCAAGAAATGTTTAAACAATAAATATTCTCACTCCTAGTGTCTGTTAAGATGACACTTTGGTCAATTAGCCTCTTGATGTAACGCCCCGAAACTCAAAAGAGCGACGGGAGGCGTTTTGGACCAAAATTGGATTCTAGGAGGGGCACACGGCCTGGGACATGGGCGTGTCCCAGTGCGTATCAAGCTCCAGTCGACGATTTGTCCATGAGGTCGATGATTTTGGAGTCGACGATCGTCGAGCAGAGAACACGGCCTGAGACACGGGCGTGTCTCAGGGCATGTCGAGCCCGTGTCGACGATCGGCCCGGGGAGTCGACAAATTTTGCTCGACGATGTGTCGAGACAAGGCACACGGCCTAGGACACGTGCGTGTCCAAGGACGTGTCAGGCAGTCGACGAACTTCGCTCGACGAAGTGTCGAGACTATGAACACGGCTTGAAGCCCAGGCGTGTTCGGGTGTGACACGGGTGTGGACACGGGCGTGTCCAATACCCGTGTGAGTCTCGGGTTGTTTTCGGGGCTGTGTCGATGGGGGCATACGATTGACCACACGGCCGTGTAAGGTGGAACACGGGCGTGTCAGGTTGAACATGGGCGTGTCGGATGCCCGTGTGCTGTTCCAGACGCGTTGATTTTGACGGCGAATGAGGGACACGGCCCTGGACACGGGCGTGTGCCAGGCCGTGTTTGGCCCAGATTATGCATTTTAGATCTGGATCGTGGCCGTTCGTTTCTTTAATTCAGGATCCGATGGCTGGGGGCTGTTAGTACTTGTCTATACACGGGATTGGACCCTTGATACCCTCATTTCACTTGAGAGGTTATCTTTCTATAGTATAGCGAGAGGAGAGCCAAGGAGGAAGAAGAAGCTAGATCCGGCCATTGGAGGAGCTTCAAAGCTCCAAATCGCGAGCCGACTTCTGATCTACGGAGGCAAAGAGAGTGCGGTGCTTTTCATCTGCTTAGTTTTCCATGGCGCCAAGGAAGAAAACTAGGGTAACGATTCTCTTCTTGAGCATGTGAAGTTCTACTTCTTTGCATAGGAAGCCCACTCTCGCGAGTTTGCGGTGAGTTGGAGGCGTTCCTTTGGGTAGATATGTATAGTCCCCGTTGTGTAGAGTCCGTAAGCGAGAACAGACATAGGCATGATGTGTGAAGCCTATCCGGACATGTTGGTCTGGATCGGTGATGTTGCATTGCATAAATGCCGGAGAAGACTCTGTGCGATTGTTTGTTTTTTCGAGTTTTCTACGTGGTAGACTGCAACAGGGAGCCTTGGGGATTAACCTAAAGGTGCACCGATAAAACTGGGCAGATGCATGATCTTGCCAACTTGATGGCCTGAGAGCCAACTTGAACATAACCGAGTTCTGTGAATTGTGTGACGGAAACGGTACTCGGGAGAAGTTTGACCCATGCATATGGCTTAAATTGTCGTTGCGATGTGAGCACGTGTTAGATGGAACCGTACCCGTTCTATGTCATTCGGTTAGAGTCGTTGGCATAGATGAGGGTCTTCGGCGGTCTATGGCTTAAATTGACATGACCCATGCCAAGAAGACAAAAAGCTTATATGTTTGGCCGTCAAAGTGGTGGTGGTGAGTCCGGAATATCTATGGCTTCAATTGACGTGACATTGACTGGTTCACCGAGAATGTGCCCTGAGTGCACGGTGTGTGTGTCCATGTGAGCCTACGCCTGTGATGTTGTGACATTACTATAATGCCTGTTTATGCTAACAAAATACGGGGAAGTAGCATCGCCGCCTTGAGTTGGGGGCAGGATCGTTATAATTTGGTCACCATAGCTGACTGTTGCTTTGTTTGCCACTATGCGGTGGTTTTGTTGCTTGCAGGTGCTGCTGGACCAAGCGGTCAATAGCGGGCTAAAGCCCAAATTGCGAAGCCGGCCCTTGAAGGCCTAATTGAAGTGTTTACTTGCTTTCACTCATGTATGACCGGCCTGCGTGCCGTGGTTTGTAAAACATGTAATATTAAGTAAACAATTTTGTAAGGCCTTACGGCCAGTACTTGTGTATGTACTACATTCCTATTTGGTATATTTAGTGGACATTCGTGCTCTTTGTGCTGGGTTCTTTAATTGCAACTTATAAAACTGCTTCCGCTAGAATGCTCTGTGTAGGACGTTGGATTGGTTGGATGGTTTCCATTGATTAAACACCCGGTCCTTATCCTTGTGGAAGGAAATGTCATAACCATGGTCACATAATTGGCTTATGCTTATGAGGTTGTGTTGCAACACCTCCACATAAGCCACCATTATGATGGTGATTATGTCATTTGAGATCTTACCATAACCTCTATTTATTACCTTGTCAGAGCCTCCAAAGATGACCTTAGGTCCATTCTTTGCAGGAGTGAACTCCTTCAACAGCTCCCTTATTCCAGTCATGTGCCTGGAACATCCACTGTCCAAGAACCATTTAGGGGAATTGGTACTTGAACTAACATGAAAAAGAACACAAATCATCTCACCTTAGGAACCCAATTTCTATCGGGTCCAAGGTTCACATTAGCTTGAAAATAACCTTGCCTTCCTACAGTATTCCTGACAGGTTGTCTACCCTTGGACAATGAAGGTTGTGCCATCAATATACAACATAGTGGCCCACTTTGCCACAGCACCAACACTCATGGATATTATATCTCCTTTTCTGTTTAGGACCAGCATTCGGCTTGACTGCTCCCTGAACAGTGGGGAGATGTGTTGTTGTATATTTCAATTTTCTTCCAGCAGCCATTTGACTGAAGGTAAGTCTTTCAGCTGACTACTTTGGTCTTTTCTGAGAGCCACCAACTGTATGTCTCTTTTCAGCTAACATGCATCTGATATAATCATAAAATTCCATTCCAGTCTTGCCAGAAGACTCACCTTGAGTCACTACTTTTGCTGGATGACTCGGATAACCTGCAACAGAATTATCCTACAGTTTTGCGGCTGGGGCACCAAAAACAAATGGTCCAAGATGGGCCATTTGAATTTCCTCATGGGTATCTTTAAGGTCCTTCACATGTTTGTGTCTTCCACCTTGGCAATGGCCACATTGGTCCATACCGGTGGATCTCCCATTCTCACATTGTCCATAACAGCTTTCGTGGTCATACCTATTAGAAGGCAACAAGACTTTCTTAAAAGAAATTGGAGGCAATAAGGCTAGAGGCACTACCGGTGCCTTCCCCTTTCCCTTTCCTTTTAGATTGGGAGGTCTGGCAGGTCCCTTGAATCCTAACCATTTCTAACCAACTTGGGTAAGGTGGGTGTCAATTTATGGAAGCACATTGTTTCGCTTAGAAAACCTGGTCTCCAATAATTTCTCATTTAGGAGATCATCTTTAAGTTTATGGATAAGTTTCTCATTTGTGATTTTTATCACAGACTACATATCAATAATCTCCTTGAGCTTGGCTGATTGTGCAGCCATATCATTGAGAGCCTTTTCATGGCCTTCACACTTGCTCCTAAGACTAAGAAGCTCTTTAGCCTGTCTCTTGGCAAGGAGCTTGCACTTCATGAATGCTTCAAGAAGTTCTCCCTACTTGTCAAGTATAGAGTTGATATCATCCTTTGAGTCTGAATTCCCTTCATCTTTTGATGATTGAGCTTCAGAATCTGAGCTAGCCTCATGACTTGAAATAGAAGGAAGAGATTTAGAATTTACCTGAGCTTGTCCAGGCTGTCCTGGCTGCTCTCTTCATCAGTTATTTCCATCAATCCATGACATTGAACATTTTCTTCTTCATCTTTATCCACCTCTGATTCACTATCTGAATGTGACAGAGGGGCCCTAATCATTATCTTAGCAACATGGTATTCTTCAGGTTCTCCTTCAGCAACAACTATTTGCCCAATGTATTCTTCCTCTTCTTCACTATCTGACGTAGAGGAAGAGTCAGACCAGGCCTTTTCCTTATTGGACACAACGGACTTCTCTTTCTTCTCCCCCTTGTGGTTCTTCTTCACTCCTTCTTTCCTCTTAACTGGGAAGTCAACAACTATATGTCCAGGTTTGTTGCAGCAGCAACAAATAACATTAGAAAATGTTTGTTTGCTAGATTTAGGAGTATACTTGTCCTCCTTTGAGGATTTCCTTCTATGTTGTGAGGAAGAGGAAGACCCGTTCTTCCAATGCCCCTTCTTCATGAATTTCTGAAACTCCATTGAGAAGACAACAAAGTCCTCATCCGACATATGGCTCTCTGAAGTGCTGCTTTTTGAGCTCTCAGAATCTGACTTAGCAATTCTTCTGAATGGAGAGTTCTTATTTCTGCTCCTGGTTGGGGCATCAGCTTTGAAGGCCACAGATTTTTCCTTGTCCTGTGACTTACTGCTCTTCTCTTCTTCCTTTCTTGCAGCAAGCTACATTTCATATGATAGTAGCTTTCCAAACAAGGTTGGAGGAGGAGTGTCAGCTAACTTGGTCATTTACCTAATGGCACAAATCTTTATGTCCCAATCCTTTATGATAGACCTGAGAAATTTTTCATTCAACTCATAGGTGATGAAGACTCTTCAATATGATCTTAGTTCATTCACTATTCTGAAAAATCTCTCAAAGCTCTCAGCAATGCCCTCAGACTTTCCTTATTTGAAGGCCTCATTGTACAATCCCGTGTCCAGCGAGCAAGGTCGCCAGGAACCAGACAGATCGGGCTGAAGATAGTGGGCGAGCTCGGCAGTAGAGAAGCCGAGCCCGAGCTCGGCATTCATTGACCGGAGATGAGCATTCGTCGAACGAAGTTCAGGCATTCGTCGACCCCGAGCTCGGCATTCGCCGAGCTAGTCCAAGAATCGTCAAGCTCAGGTCAACTAATGGCAACTAATGGATGGGCGAGCTCACCGACCCAGCTCGCGCCCTCGCGACGGAGCTCGGCAACAGCAGGCAAGCAGGACCTGCTGAGGTGATCAAGCTCCCCAGCTCGCCTCGGTGTGTGAGGTACTTTTACTATTTTGCACCCGCTGGTCTGCCCATAGCCCTTCAAAACAACGGAGTTTGGCTGTTGGCAGACCCAACCAAGGGTTTTCTAGTAATTTCAGGTCAGTTCATTTGGTTATTGGCAGTTCAGATTCCAAAAAACTATAAATAGGACCCAAGGGGTACCTCAGAAGGCATGCTTCCTGTGCTCTCCTGCTCCAGTTTTCAAGTGCTTTTTGAGGGTACCTTAGCTCAGCCTCTGGCTAAGGAGGGGAAGCGCTCTCAGATCTTCCGGGTGTGTGGTGGGTCCTCCCCACTGAGCCCTTGGGTCAGTCTTTCCTTATTTTCTTTGTCGTTTTGCTTGCAGGAGTGAAGTAGGCGCGAGACCACCCCTTCCCCAAGGGTGAACTCCACAGGAGATCATTTTTCGGTTTCAACACTCATACTCCTGGTTGAGCATGGATTTTCTGTCATCCCTCACCTCCTCTGAACCCTCCATGAACACAACTAGAGTGTCCCACATCTCCTTGGAGGTCTTGCAGTGCACCAAATTCTGGAAGGTTAAATCATCTATTGTACTGACAATAATGTTTTGAGCTCTCTTGTCCATGGAGGCTAGTAGGAGCTCATCATTGTTCATTTCATCATAAGATTTAGGTGTTTGGATGTTGGCATCCAGAACTGAGTTCTTCATAGGGATGAACAGTCCCTCTTTAACTACGATGTATATCCTAGGGTCAGCAGCTTCCATGAATAGTCTAACACATTCCTACTAGAGGCCAAAGCCTTCCTTTTGGAAGATTGGTAGTTTTATGGCTCCTAATTCCTTGTAGTTTACACCAGACCCCATTCTTATGTCTTATAGCTAACCTTAGAGGTATACTCAGATTGTTAGATCCTTTTTGAGCAACCTCCCTCAGATACTAATTGAAAGTTATTAACCTAAGGTTAGCTAATCACTTAGAGGGGGGGGTGAATAGGTCTTTGAAAATTTCTTAGTCTTTTTGTTGTTTTCTTTCTAAGTAATCTAGAGCCTATCCTTAGAACCTGTAATATAAAAGAAAAACAAGCAACACAACCAAACACAGAGTTATTTATAGTGGTTCCCCAATTGGGTACATCCACTTTCCCTCCCACCAATCCAACTATCTTGTTGGACTAGGCACAAACTCCTCCAAAATACTCCTCCGAGCTTACACCTCAGGCACTCAGCCTTACACTAAGGTTCTCTTCAGAACCCTACCTTAGAACTACAAAGGTTCCTACCTCAGAGCCCTGTAGTGCTACTACAGCCCAGTGGTCCATAAACCACCTACCTCTGCATTATCTTTAAGGCATACAGCTTAGGTTTTTCAGCCCTACAACTTCAGGCACAAGGCCCTACTCTCAGATTATTGCAGCACTCCTACAACTCAATACCCTTCCAAGGACCTACCTCAGTGCCCTTATCACCTATAACTCAGCCTCCTCCAAGGCCTACAACTCAGTGACACACTTGTCACCTACAGCACAGTGACTCAATAGTCACCTACCTCAGCCTTATCTCTAAGTTCTACTACTTAGGCTGGGAGGACAGCCCAACTCTCAAATCCACACATGGATCCTACCTCAGTACCCCAGCAGGGCACCTAGCTCAGTAACTAATTAGTCACCTATAATTAAGGCCAAAAGGCCCTACAGCTCAGATTTAGACAACCTGAATCCTACAGGAATTTAAACAAGAAGTTGAATTTAATTTAAAACTCTGACTCAGAGATAAATCTCTGAGTCTACCTTGCTCGACTGAGCAGATATAAGTCAATCCCTCTTGCTGTAGAAGGAATAAGTCTTCTTCTACAGCTAACTGCTTCTTTGCTGTACTTGTGAACAGCTATCTGCTGCTGAAGGCTTACAGCCCTTCACACAACAATCTCCTTGCTGATTAGATGAATCAGCTGCCTTGTTCCGCAAAGAACAAACTTGCTGAACTTGAAAAAGCTTCAGCTATCTTTCTCAGACTATTGGCTTGCACTGCTGGACTTGGCTTTCAAGCTCGTCGGAGAAGATGAAGTCCAACTGCCACTATTTTTCCATACATTCTTCGTGTGTTCTTTGTTGCCCTAATCCCCTTTTCTTCCTTCTTTTTATATATGTTGATTTGAATCAATTACACAATTTGAGTGTGGGCCCAGCCAGGGATGGTGAGCGTCACCTCCCTTAATAAAGGACAAATAGTAGCTTCCGGCGCTACTGTAGCTTTCCCCCAATGGCATGAACTATTTTGACTTTGTTGACTTCTGGTGACATTAGCAGTGGTCATCCGGTGTTGCTGTAGCTTTCCCGCAATGGCATGAAATACTTTGACTTTTTGACTTTTGGTGACGTCAGCTGTGGTCATCGCCTTCTGGACTTAGAAAAATTCTAGAACTTCATTAAGCATTGAGTGATGTAAGTCACTCAACGCAATCTGACTTGGCTCTTCATTAGAAGCATTGAGTGAACCAACTTTACTCAATGCTTCTGTACTTAGATAGATTTGGTTGGCTTTGTCTCAGCGGTTCCTTCTCAACTGTCTCAGTGATTTCTTTTTCACAGCTGAGACTATCTCCTGTCTCAGCGGTTTCTTCTCAACTGTCTCAACACTTTCTTCTTCACATGTGAGACTATCTCCTATCTCGGCAGTTTCTTCTCAACTATCTCAATGCTTTCTTCTTCACAGCTGAGACTATCTCTTATCTCAGCCATTTCTTCTCAACTGTCTCAACTGTCTCAGCGGTCTCAATGCTTTTGCCTTTGTCAAAATTCTGAACTTAGTTCGACGAATGCTGAACTGAGTTCGATGATCGGTGAGCTAAGCTCGATGAACTCAGAATCCCAAACCCTGAATTTATCTCGATGAATTGTGAGCTCAGCTAGACGAATGATGAGCTGAGCTCGACGTACTATGAATCCTAAACTCTAAATTTAGCTCAACGAATTATGAGCTCAGCTTGATGAACTCTGAATCCAAACTTACTCTTTTTGTTCACCAGTCCAATCAAGGACAACCTGCTTGCATGAACTCAAGCACACATCAAATACATTATGTGTGTATGTCATTGACTAGTTTGACTTCTTGCAAATCTAGGACAGTGGGATCAATAGACCCAACACATTCACCGTATACACTCGACAATTTCTACCATCATGCAGTATCACTCTACAACCATGCGGTAGTGTCAAGACACTAATTGTCGAGTGGGCACTTCCCCCGGCTCAGGTGCAATCCAGTCCACCATTGCATCCTGAGCCTGAGTCAACTCACCTAACTTAAAAAAATTTGCACGAGGGGTCTAGAACAAATCAGGACATTATACAGGAAATGAGTCTCCTTCTAAGGAACTGACATCTTCTTGAAGTGATCTTCCTACCTTCCTTACATCCATCAAAGTCTACATCTGAGAACCATGTTAGTTCAAAGTCATTTCTCCTAGGGTACCATTAGCCAAGATTGGGTGTACCGTTAAGGTATCTTAAAATCTTCTTGACAAAGGAGTGGTGAGATTCCTTAGGGTTCACTTGGTACCTAGCACAAACACTTATGGAGAACATGATATCTGGTCTGCTGGAAGTTAGGTAGAGAAAGGATCCAATCATATATCTATACATAGTTTCATTAATGTGTTTCCCCTTTTCATCCTTGTCTAGGGATGTGTTGGAGCCCATTGGAGTCCTCATGGAGGTTTCACTCTCTATTCCAAACTTTCTTAGAAGCTCCTTTGTAAACATAATCTGTGAGAAGAAAATTCCATCTTCAGATTGCTTCACTTGGAGCCCTAGAAAGTATTTCAGTTCTCCTATATTGCTCATTTCAAATTTTCCATGCGTAAGTTTGGTAAACTTTTTACAAAGTTTGCCATCTGCAGATCCAAAGATAATATCATCAACATAGATTTGCACTAGTAAAATCTTGTTTTTTATCTCCCTTATGAATAATATATTTTCTATCTTCCTCCTTGAAAATTTGTTTTCAATGAGGAAATTGGACAAGGTCTCATATCAAGCTCTGGGTGCTTGCTTAAGGCCATATAGTGCCTTTCTTAAATATAAAACATGAGTTGGATAAGTTGGGTTAAAAAATGATATATATAATTCCGGAGGTGTTTTATGAAAGAGAGAAGATGAAGATCACGTTCTCCGAATCAATAATTGATAAAGGCAAGTGTACCTTATCGTCTATAGTATAGGATATTTAAGTTCAATATCAAGGTCGTATTACACAAGATGGGTTGATTACTTCTATTTTGTGGAGTTATTATTATCTTATCAAATGGTTTCTTGTGTTTGTTTTTCTTAACTAAAAGAGCGATAAAATTGTACGTTATATACGCAATCACGTCACCTCATTTTCCTTCACATTGATCTATTTTAAATCCACTAATTTCTAAACATAATGATATTTCTTCCAAGATTTAAACTTGGTAAATTTTATATTGTCAATGATTTCAAAATCAATATTTGTTTGACCAGTAATGTTTAACACCTTGACCTGATGATATTACGAAACTTGTCTATGGGCCAAAAAGGAGGTGAGTCTATGACTCTATGCCTCGCATGAGTTGTAATCACATTATTATCCTTAAGGAACATGCGGACCAGAGTAATGTGTTGCTTTGTGTAATCAAGAGCCTACTTAAACATGCACCAAATTCAGAATTCTCGTTAGTTTTCTCTTTCGGAATATTATATTCTCGAAGCATATGCTCATATATTATTCAAAAGAATGGCATGATTCTCAACATGATAAACTATTTATCAAATAAATTCCAAATGCCCTACAATTTCTACCAGAGATCGTTCATATCATGTTTATTCCATAATAGAATGTTTTGATTTTATATCACCCAATCAATCCGTATTAGTTTTGATAATTTCAACATTTAATAATTATTACCTAAGCACTTAAATTTAGGAAGATCATGCTACTCAAAAAATTACACCGAATTTTGGAACACTTCCTAAGGTGCATATGTTGGTATATATCAAGTTTCATGTCCTTTGTATGATTATCCATAGAGGAGTTCTTAACATAAGTTTCCGTTATCCGGACCTAAAGCATGTACGACCTCTTTCCAGGTCAAAACACCAAGAATGTATATTATTATGAAATTTTAATCCAAATTCTACTATTTGATATCATACGCTTGTGATACACCATTTTCAAATAAGATCTAGGGAAACCCAATCTGGTGCATTACTAGCCCAATAAACGAAGAGATAATCCCCCGTACATTTTGGACCGAGTATCCTTCGCCACCCACATGGTACATTCATCTGATGTGTGCACACAATCCTTAGGAGAATATAATCCTCAACTTGGAGTTCTTACCCTATAAATCCTTGTATCCAAGCACATATACATAAGCCCCTGAGAGCTATTGACGTAATAGATGTTATATTTCCTCAAGGCTACCCTTTACAAAGACCTTTACAAGACTTAATATGTGCGCAAACCGAAATATGGTTCTTCTCTGGATCCAAACACTTTGTTTTGTGGTATTTGTCATGATAATTGCTTCCAAGTAACGAAAATGGGAAGTATTGAGTCACAGCCACAAAATATTAAACTTACGAGTCTCCTACTACCCCAATAGTAGATTATAAGAACCAAACTTCCTCGAGATGGTCCTTTTAGCTTGGGTAGAGGTGATAATATCCTTGAGAAATCAAATGGAGATATTGGGGTGTAAGACTTGGACACTTACCCTTGCAATCTACTCTATCATTTTGTTGTTTTTGGTTATCTTACTACTTGGCTAAACTATACCTGAGGTAAGTATTAGACTACGATGAATTACAAAATTTCATACTAAGTCAAACCAAGGTGTTATCCTAGTTAGATGGCACTAGAACTAAGGGTTAGAGGACATACTTAATGTGAATCACCAATGGGCACCACACTACTTCAGCTAATTCAGTTTGCCCCTAAACTTAATAATCGAGCTAGGGTGGCACCACTATTCAATGAATTCTTTATCTTAGTATCATTGCTCTGATACCAATTATAAAACCCCCCTCCCGGATCACAAGACACATTAGAGGGGAGTCTTATGCCAAGAATAACTGCCTTGCGGTAGCATCAACATATGGGCTAATATGTACCATAATTCGCCTATTCTGCCAGCTAATTTCTGATATCAGATTACCCACCAAACAATAAGAGAACAACATAGAGGTCATGATCCACAAAAGTAAAAGTCTAGGATAATACAACAATCAGGAAGCTACACAATATCCTATAAATATCAGAGTACAAAAGCGATTGCCCAAAGGTCTACAACCAAACTGTAACAACCCCATCCGTTTACATAGTATATACTAGAAGGTGGGGCCGGGGCCCCACAGCATATACCACAAAACGGGCGGTGATGTCATAGTATGATACCAGAGTAGCGCAGCGCACCCTAACACATTACATTCTAGCGGATGCCTATAACACTACACTTGAAATCCACACTTGAATGTCCAACATATAAAACCTCCACATTTTATACATCATAGGAATGTCTTAAAACACACATAAACAATTGGCCTTATGGGCTTACAGGGCTTTCAAAACAGTGGCCTCAAATATTGGCACGCGGGCCGGCCACATCAAAAGAATACATAACACAATCATTTCTTTTAGCCTTTGAGGGATAGCAATGGCAGCAGCAAAAGCAGTAGAGACTTCAACCCTTATGCGTCCCGCTCGGCTAAGCACCTGCACAGGGACATTCCACCCAAGGGTGGAAAACAGAGGCAACGGTCAGCATACAGCTGACCAAATTATAATCACCCTACCCCTTTCTCGGGGCAGCGGTATTCTTCCCTGCAGGCAGAGCATATCACAAGCATGTATATATATCTCATATAATGTGCTTTCACGCACACATGCCATCACAACCGTCAGCCACCCGGCCCGACAGTCTGTACACTCAGGGCACATTCTTGGTGTACTGGCAAACCAGTTGCCCAACACCGTATCAGGGTCACAGCCCAACGGCAACTCACTTGAGCATTTACTCCATGGCGTGCAGCCGGAGTTTTATAGTCTTAGTGAACCTAGATTGGCCCGTAGCCCCCCATTGTATCACGGCGCGCAGGCCTGAGACTCTTGCTATGCACTCCAACAGACCGCACTTTCAAGTCTCATGTCGGACGGACATAGCGCAGGTCGGATCCTCCACCCCCCGTTGCTCAAATAGCCTTGCCTCACCGAGAATAACATACTCGCGGTTAAATCAAAGGCACTGGTTGGTCTCACCGATCATGTTCTGGCATTCAAGCCTGGGCATTTCTCTTAGACCCATTTCAGATCACAATATTTGCAGATCTTTCCTGGGCACACCAGTACTTCCTGCTACTCCCTTTCGCAGGTATGATCCCGCATATATCACAAATGTCAAGGGTCTTTCCTGGCTTACTATGCCAGTACTTCCTGTTACTCCCCTTCACAGGTACCACCCAAGAACATCAAGCATCAAAAGGGTATTTCTTGGACGTCCAGTCCAGTATTTCCTGCTACTCGCTTCACAGGTATAACCCAATAGCACAAGCATAACACGGATATTTTCCTGGACTACCACTCCAGTACTTCCTTCTACTTTCTTTCACAGGTCCAATCCGTCGACTCCTAAACTATATGTTTATCACGGAGTCTTCTCCGGTTCATATGCAACGTCACTAATCCAAACCAACCTGTCCAGATGGGCTTCACACAGCATGCCTATTCTGTACTCAATTTCCGGATCTATATGCCAAACAAGAGGGGATTCCATGAATCTACCAAAAGACACCCACAACAAGCCACCCTATGGTGGGGGAATCACATGCATCTGCCAAAAAGGAAGCCTTCACATGACTAGGAAGAAAGGTCGTTACCCTTGAAGACTGCTTCGGTGACATGAACTCCTAGGTAGCTAAAAATAACCGCAACACTTTTCCTCCGCAAAGATGGCCTCAGATCTTAGCTTGACACTCTCAAGCTCCAACAGAGATCAGCCCCTATTCTTCTTCCTCCTTCTTCCTTTCCCTTTCTCTCTCTAGATTTGTAGAAAGATGAAGGCCGCCATAAAATGAAACTTTCTTTGTCAGTTTTTGTCCTTAAAGAAGTAGGAAGGTCTCTCAGCCCTTAGATCCCAGCTGAATAAAATGAACGACCACGAAAGAGCTGTAAAATCACTTTTCCGGTCCGACACGCCCTGTGACACGCCCGTGTCACAGGCCATGTTCTCTAAGCGGTGCACAAACTGCCTTATTTTGAAATAGGTCACGCCCCGGGTACACGCCTGTGTCAGCCCAGACATGTCCGTGTCATAGGGCGTGTACCTCACTCGAGTCATTCTCGCGACCTACTCGAGAGGACTACTCGAGTCGTTAGTCATGATGCACCCGTATCACATGACCGACACGCCCGTGTTCCTTAGGTACTCGAGATATTTCTACCCACTCGAGACATTTCCTCGAGATCTACTCGAGTAATTAACATAGAACAGGAAACGGCCGTGTCCAAAGGATGACACGCCCGTGTCAATACTACTCGAGTCCTACTCGAGACCTACTCGAGATAATCACGCAAGTAGTCGTTTGGGTCGGACACGCCTGTGACATGCCCCCTGACATGCCCGTGACTTGGGGTGTGTTCTTCCCGAACACTACGTCGAACGCATTATTCGTCGAACTCGCGACGGCTCCGCACCCGAGCAGGACACGCCCTGGGACACGCCCGTGTCCCAGGCCATGTCACCCAAAAATTTTGCCTGCTGATATATGGGTTGTTACAACCCTCCCCTCCTACAAGAAATTTCGTCCTCGAAATTCATATATAGGAAGGCAACCAACAACCAAAAAGTTATAACATTAAATGTTCATGTTACAACAAAATTTTCACTAAGTAATTGCTTTACAAAATAGCTCGGGAAACTCCGCTCGCACGATCTGCTCTCGCTCCCATGTAAGCTCCTCACGGCCGCAATTGTCCCATCGGACTTTGACCATCCCAACCGTCTTATTCCGCAACTGTTTCTCAGCTCGGTCCTCGATCTGAATGGGCGTCACTTTCGTTGTTAGCCCATATTCCACCGGCACACGATCGTCCGCGATCACTTGAGCTGGGTCTTTAACGGCTTTCCGCAACACCGAGATGTGGAATACATCATGTAATCCACTCAAGTCTGGCGATAGAGCTAGCTGATACGCAGCTTCTCTGACTCGCTCAACCACTTCAAAATGACCCAAATATCTTGGACTCAACTTTTTCAGGCGTCGAATCCTGGATACGCCTTTGAAGGGTTTGATCTTCAAGTATACCCAATCGCCTACCGCGAACTCCATGTTCCGGTGCTTGGAATTATAGTATTTCACTTGTCGATCTTGCGCAATCAATAGCCTCTCTCGAATAGTACGTATTTTCGAATTTGCTTCATCGACTTCAGTACGCCTATAAACTCTGGCTTCGCCCGCTTCTACCCAAGCTAAGGGACTACGGCACATCCGTCCATACAGAGCTTCATACGGTGCCATGCCGATGCTCGCTTGGTAGCTGTTATTGTAAGCGAATTCCACCATATAGAGATGATCTTCCCATCTCTTCCCAAAGTCGAGGGCGCACATCTGAAGCATGTCTTCCATTCTTCTGTTGGTCCGTTCAATTTGGCCATCTGTTTGGGGATGAAAGGTCGTACTGAATTGTAACTTCATACCCAATAGTTGATGAACGAGCATCCAATCATTTGATGTGAACCGCCCGTCTCTATCACTTACGATGCTCCGAGGAACACAGTGTAGCCGCACAATCTGGTCAACATATAATTTTGCCAAAGTTTCCACTAAATCATCCCGTCTGTTTGGCAGGAAGTGTGCCACTTTCGTCAGCCGATCGACAATCACCCATATGGAATCATTCCCTCGTTGAAATCTTGGCAACCTATTTACGAAATCCATGGAAATATCGTCAAATTTCCATTCTGGAATCGGAAATGACTTCAAGTAACCGCCCGGCTTCTGGCATTCCGCCTTCACCATAGCACAGGATTAGCATTTGGCCACATAATGAGCAACATCTTTCTTTAGCCCTGGCCACCAGAACAGCTTTTTCATATCTCTGAACATCTTCATGCTCACAGGGTGGATTGAGTACTTCGTATAATGCGCTTCATACTTTAGTTCTTCCATAAATTTACCCAAACTCGGGACGCACAAACGGCCTTCTTTCCGCAAAAGACTGTCATCCCAAGAGAACTTGCCCTCTGGCCCCTTTTTAGCATAGCATAGGAGATCTTCATCTAACCCCGTTGCTCGTCGAATCTGGTCTGCAAGGTCACACTGCACCCCTGTCCAGTTCAAACATGCATCGGCGGTGGAATTCTTGTTAACACAAGAAATCTCTAACGGTTCTAACTCCTAGATGAGACGTTAATCATGCCTATGCAACCAGCTCGCCCTTACCGGAGTTCTCCGACTCAAGGCATCCGCGTCCACATTCCCCTTCTCGGGAGTATAGTGAATCTCGAAGGTGTAGTCCCCGAGGAACTCCAACCACCTTCATTGTCGCATATTCAAGTCCTTCTGCTCTAACAGATACTTTAGGCTTTTGTGATCTGTATAGATCTCCACATTCACGCCATAAAGATAGTGTCGCCACAGTTTTAGTGCAAAGATCACCGCCGCCAATTCTAAGTCATGGACGGGATAGTTTTGTTCGTACACCTTCAGCTGGCGTGAGCCATAAGCAATCACCTTTCCATTTTGCAGAAAAATGCAGCCTAAGACGCTTCCTGAGGCATCACTATAGATTACAAATCCATCGGTACCATATGGCGATGTCCACATAGGCGCCGTGGTCAACTGAACCTTCAGCTCTTCAAAATCTCGCTTGCACTCTGACGACCAAACGAACTTCTGCTCTTTTCATGTCAGCGTGGTCAGTGGCAAAGCGATCCGCGAGAAATTTGCAACAAATCTTCTATAGTAGCCTGCTAGTCCAAGGAAGCTCCGGACCTCGGCCACTGAAGACAACACTGGCCACTCCTCTATGGCCCTTATCTTCGCTGGATCCAATGCTATGCCCGCTTCACTCACCACATGGCCCAGAAAAGCCACCTACGATAGACAAAACTCGCACTTTGAGAACTTGGCATAGAGTTGATTCTGCCTCAATGTATTCAACACCAACCGCAAATGCGTCTCATGATCAGCTTCCGATATCGAGTACACCAGGATATCATCAATGAACACTATCACGAACAGATCCAGTTACTCGTGGAATATTCGGTGCATCAAGTCCATAAATACCGAGGGCGCATTACACAGCCTAAACGGCATGACCGTGAACTCGTAGTGCTCGTACCGTGTTCCAAATGCGGTTTTGGGAATGTCAACTTCCCAGATTCTCAACTGGTAGTACCCAGACTTCAAGTCCAACTTCGAGTAGACGGATGATCCCACTAGCTGATCAAACAGCTCATCAATCCGCGGAATCGGATATTTATTTTTCTCGATCAGCTTATTCCATTCGCGGTAATCAATACATAACCTCAAGCCACCGTCTTTCTTTTTCACAAAAAGTACAGGGGCGCTCCAAGGAGACATTCTTGGGCATATATAACCCTGCTCCAGCAATTCTTGCAGTTGGACTTTCAACTCCGCCATTTCCTTTGGCGCGACGCGATATGGCGAGCGGGCGACAGGTTTCGCACCTAGCACCAACTTGATCGTGAAGTCAATCTCTCGCTAGGGTGGTAGCCTAGGGAGATCCTAGGGAAAAACATCTGTAAATTTTGACACGATCGGAACATCGCACACACTGGCCTGAGGCTCAACAGCCTGAATTAACGCAAAGTATATCTCCGCGCCTTTCCGAACAGCTTTGACAATTTGGAGTGCAGACATCAACATCCCTCCCACTCCTCGCATCCCTGCGAACTTAATCTCCTGCTCGGTATTCTGGCCCAACGTGATCTCTTTGGACTGGCAATCAATCAAGGCATGCTGCTCCACGAGCCAATCCATCCCAAAGATCACGTCGAATTCCGATAGCGGCAAGACAGATACAGTCAAACCAAAGTCCTGACTTCCTATTTGGACCGCCACATCGCAAGCTCGATCCGCGAGCATCAAACAACCATTCGGCAACACCACTCTGACGTTATTTGTCTTCACACGACTAGGTATCCCAAATCGCGCCATAAACTCTTTAGACAGAAAAGAATGCGACGCACCCATATCAAACAGTGCTCGCTCCAGCGTGTTCCGAATAATCACAAAGCCTGTGATCATGTCACATATACAAACCGCATACACATATGCAATAATCAAAGCATATAAGCAATATAATGTGCAAAACTTAACTCGTACCTGTGACGACGTCACTCTGCTTGATGGCCTCTTACAGGCCAAGATTGTAGGCCCGGAACTGCGCCTGCAAGGCAGAGGACTCCACCACTGCCTTGCCCTTTTCCGCATATGATGCTCCCGCCTTCTTTTCACTCTTGGGCGGCACCCGACAATCCCGGGCTATATGTCCCACCCGGCCATAATTAAAGCATGTACGAGTATCCGGCCTTGAGGTGGTCCCCGAAGTTGCTCCTGATGCAACTGAAGAAGGAGCTTGTCCCGTCGTCTTCGGTCTCTTGCCTCATTTCTTCTTATAAAATGACTTCGTCGGTCGGGGCACCTTAAACTCTGGTTGTGTTACAGCCAAGGCACTCTTCCCTTGCACCCTTTTCATGCATTTTTCCAGTGCGCAAGCAGTGTCAACTAACACCTGGAAGCCTTGGTTCACAGAACTAGAAAGCAGGAATTTCAACTCGTCCCGCAGACCTTCATAGAACATATTCGTCTTCCTCTGCTCATCAGCAAAAATCGAACCCGCATACCGCCCCAAGCGTGTAAACTCATGCAGGTAAGCTTCCACACTGCCATCTCCTTGCATCAGCGTTTGGAATTCATTCTCCATGGCTATACGCTGTGCCGCCGGGAGTTGCTTCACCAGGAAGAGCCGAGAGAATTCCTCCATCGACACTTGTGTCAACGGTCTACCCGCCACATGATGCAGCTCCATCTCGTCCCACCATAAACGAGCCTCGCCTTCCAGAAAGAAGGTGGCAAAGGTGACTTTCTGATGCTCCTCCATTCCAATCGCAATCATGATCCTCTTGACACGCGACAAACAGTCTTCAGCCTGCGACCTATTCTGAACTCATGAACTGCTTTAACTGTTTCTCATGATCTGCCTAAAAACTCATGAACTGCTTTAACTATTTCTCAGCTGCTCGAGGATTCACAGTTGGTACAGTTTCTAGCATTACCGCGACCTATTCTGGCCTCACGGCCGGCTGCGCCTGCCCTTGCGCCTGCCCAACCGGCTATCCTTGAACCATAGCAAACAAAGCCTCAGCAATTTGTCGCACAGTTTCCACAGAAGGCGGAGGTGTAGGCACCTCAGCTGGTGTCATACTTTCATCAGACCGTCGGGGCTCCGATTGCCCCGCACCACTCCGCGTCACCTAAAGGTGGACAAGACAAACACATTAGCGATCGTACACAAGCAATAGCAATAAATTAGGAACGCGCAGGTTCCTCAAACACATGTATTTGCATTCCTACCATGGAGATTCAGGAGTTCACTCGTGTTAACTTGGTTGGCACAGACACGTGCGCGCCACCCCATAAAAGAAGTCGACCACGACTTCGAGAGGGAAAGACCAAAACAGCTGATACCAAAAATATAACAACCCCATCCGTTTACATAGTATATACTAGAAGGTCCGGCCAGGGCCCCACATCATACACCACAAAACGGGCGGTGACGTCACAGTATGATACCAGAGTAGCACACCGCACCCTAACACATTGCATTCTAGTGGAATCCTACAACACTACACTTGAACTCCACACCTGAATGAACAACATAAAAAACCTTCACATTTTATACATCATAGGAATGTCTTACAACACACATAAACAGTTGGCCTTATGGCCATACATGGCTTTCAAAATAGTGGCCTCAAACATTGGCACGCGGGCCGGCCACATCAAAAGAAAACATAACACAATCATTTCTTTTAGCCTTCGAGGGCTAGCAACGGCAGCAGAAAAAGCAGCAGGGACTTCAACCCTTATGCGTACCGCTCGTCTCTCCAGCACCTGCACAGGGACATTCCACCCAAGGGTGGCAAACAGAGGCAACGGTCAGCATTCAGCTGACCAAATTATAACAACCCTACCCATTTCTCGGGGCAGCGGTATTCTTCCCTGCAGGCAGAGCATATCACAAGCATGAATATATTTCTCATATAATGTGCTTTCCCGCACACATGCCATCACAACCGTCAGCCACCCGGCCCGACAGTCCGTGCACTCAGGGCACATTCTTGGTGTACTGGCAAACCAGTAGCCCACCACCGTATCAGGGTCACATCCCAACAGCAACTCACTTGAGCATTTACTCCATGGCATGCAGCCGGAGTTTTATAGTCTTAGTGAAATGGGATTGGCTCGTAGACCCCCATTGTATCACGACGCGCAGGCCTAAGACTCTTACTATGCGCTCCAATAGACCGTACTTTCAGGTCTCACGTCGGACGGACATAGCGCAGGTCGGATCCTCCACCCCCCGTTGCTCAAATCGCCTTGCCATCATCGAGCATAACGTACTCGTAGCTAAATCAAAGGCGCGGGTTGGTCTCACCGATCCTGCTCGGGCACTCAAGCCTGGGCATTTCTCTTACACCCATTTCATATCACAATATTTGCGGATCTTTCCTGGGCACACCAGTACTTTCTGCTACTCCCTTTCGCAGGTATGATCCCACACATATCACAAATGTCAAGGGTCTTTCCTGGCTTACCATACTAGTACTTCCTGTTACTCCCCTTCACAGGTACCACCCAAGAACATCAAGCATCAAAAGGGTATTTCCTGGACGTCCAGTCCAGTATTTCCTGCTACTCGCTTCATAGGTATAACTCAATAGCACAAGCATAACACGGATATTTTCCTGGACTACCACTCCAGTACTTCCTGCTACTTTCTTTCACAGGTCCAATCTGTCGACTCCTAAACTACACTTTTATCACGGAGTCTTCTCCGGTTCATATGCAACATTACCAATCCAGACCAACCTGTCCAGATGGGCTTGACACAGCATGCCAATTCCGTTTTCGTGCATCAACATATATGCCATGCAAGATGGGATTCCATGAATCTACCAAAAGACTCCCATAACAAGCCACCCTCTGGTGGGGAATCACATTCATTTGCCAAAAAGGAAGCCTTCACATGGCTAGGAAGAAAGGTCGTTATCCTTGAAGACCGCTTCGGTGCCATGAACTCTTAGCTGGTTAAAAAGAACCGCAACAGCTTTTCCTCCGCAAAGATGGCCTCAGATCTCAGCTTGACACTCTCAAGCTCCACCAGAGATTAGCCCCTCTTCTTCTTCCTCCTTCTTCCTTTCCCTTTCTCTCTCTAGATTTGTAAAAAGATGAAGGCCAACATAAAATGAAACTTTATTTCTCAGTTTTCTGCCTTAAGGAAGCAGGAAGGTCTCTCAGCCCTTAGATCCCAGCTGAAGAAAATGAACGGCCACGAAAAAGCTGTAAAATCACTTTTCGGGTCCGACACGCCCTGTGACATGCCCGTGTCACGGGCCGTGTTCTCTAAGCGGTGCACAATCCGCCTTATCCCGAAACAGGTCTCGCCCAGGGTACATGCCCGTGTCAGCCCAGACACGCCCGTGTCATAGGGTGTTTACCTCACTCGCATCATTCTCGCGACCTACTCGAGAGGACTACTCGAGTAGTTAGTCATGACACACTCGAGTCACATGATCGACACGCCCGTGTTCCTTAGGTACTCGAGACATTTCTACCCACTCGACACATTTCCTCGAGATCTACTCGAGTCATCAACATAGAACAGGACACGCCCGTGTCCGAAGGATGACACGCCCGTGTCACCACTACTCGAGTCCTACTCGAGACCTACTCGAGATAATCATGCAAGTAGTCGTTTGGGTCGGACACGCCTGTGACATGCCCCCTGACATGCCCGTGACTTGGGGTGTGTTCTTCCCGAACACTACGTCGAACGCATTATTCGTCGAACTCGCGACGGCTCCGCACCCGAGCAGGACACGCCCTGTGACACGCCCATGTCCAAGGCCGTGTCACCCAAAACTTTTGCCTGCTGAAAAATGGGCTGTTACACAAACACTCAAAATCTCACATCTGTCACTGAGGGGAGTGAAGGTATTGAAGTGTCGGGCCCTGTCTCCGTGGCCTAGTTGCCCTACTGCATGGTGTATTGCAGATTATCTATCTACTGGGTGTCCTCCTAAAAAGTGGGTGTAGCCACCATTAGTCATAAATACTTTTCTTCACATCCTCTCTCCCTGGCGACTCTTAAGCACTAGGCGGAAGGAAGAAGAGGGGACACAATATAATCAATAATATAATAAGTAGTGACATGATGGTATTATTAATCTAGAAAATAAGATATCAACAATTCAATAAGTAAGCAGTTAATCATAGAAGACATACATTTGTGCATAAAGAGCGCAATATATAACGAACTGAATCGAACTTAATTTATAAGGATGCGTATAGAAGCTTATAAGTTAAGGGTTTAGTACAATAAATAGTAACTCATACTATAAATGAGCCCATACTAGATTATGTTATGAGGATCTTATACGGTCTAACGTAATACAACGCAATTCAATGAATGTATGATGATGCACCTATGTTTACACAAGCATTATGCCTTTCTATGTCGACATATACCTTTAGTTCCCAGAATTCAAGAGGTAGCGAACCTCTCAGGCATCACCCATCATGGAAAAACAGTGATAGTGGAGCGGGCATTTCCACTGCTATGCGTGCATACAGACTACCAGGCCTAGGCCTCCGTACTCCTCAATGCTATCCAAACTAACAGTAGAGCTCCTATGTACAATGACACAAAAGGGGTCTTCAAAAGTAAACACCGAGTGCTCAGCCCAACTAGCCCAAACAGCATGAAAGGGGTCTTTGGGAAGAAAACACAAAAGATACCAACCCAACCAGCTCAATTGAACGGAAGGGGTTTTCGGGGAAGTTAGAACCAAAGGACCCAACCCAACTAACCATGGTCTATATGCTAGCTTCCGTCGATATGACAATCGATATGCCTGTAGACCCGTCACAAGTAATCCTGGACTCAGGTTCATTCAACAATTATGTATCAACATACACACCATATAATTCTCATGTTCCAAACATACATAGAAGCACCCAAGGACATCTAACCACATACTTACATAATACATTCCAGGATACAAAATATCCTTCGGTTACTAGCAAGGCATCAATTAATCGATTTGTGTGCTGCCATAACACTCGCTTCAATATTAGCAAAGCATAGAATACTAATTCCATGGATCCTATAAGGAAACCTGTGCCTTAATAATATTATGAGGTCATCACCGTACTAAGGCCCCACTCTCCAAAACACCATCTCCGTCATCTTTTACCTTACACAATTTTTCGGGCATCATTATAATTCTAAAAAAGCAGGCTTCCAAATGTGAGACAAACATCTAATAAGTATTTATTTAAAAGATCCTATGTCATCCATATTCACTGAGTTTCATATCATAGATCAAGTGTAATGCCCCAAAAAATCCTGAAAAATGGGAAGGAGTTGGTTTCTGGAAGTTACAGCCAGACGGTTGTGTTAACGCTGGCGGTATCCAGATGAATTAATTCAAACTTCATTTCACGTAGGTACTGCGTGGCAGTAGAATGGTAATGCGCAGCGATACCACTCAACACACATGACGATGCATTGAGAACCTACAATGGGGCATTAGTAATCTATCACACTGCGGTAACCGACCACGTGTCAGTAAGGCTGAAGCGGTTTTGGGCGGCAGAGTGATGTCTATTGAGCTAAGCAGCCATCGCCTATGATACCGCACGGCGGTAGCTGATACCGTGCTGTGATAGCTTCCTGATAAATGCTATGGCTGAGATTATTTTCACATGTTCCTATTCACTCTCACTCTCTCTCTCTCTCTTGATTCTGGAGGAAGGAGAAGGTAAAAGTCAGGAAGAAATAGAAACGGTGTTCTATCCCTATAGAGGAGATGTTTATGTGATCGAATTCACGAGTCGACGCAAGATCCGCATAAAAGAAGGTGTGGTGATCATTTCTATCAGGATCAAGGGCAAGAGAATTGCTCCCAAGCGATCAACGAGCGTAACGAGTTTCTCCTTGGACAAGTCCTCAATTTGCATATGTGCATGGAACCTATCACCAAAAGGTGAAGAAAATGGTGTTTTCTAGCGGGTAGAATGTGATGTTCCTTGCTAGAAATTGTATATACAATCTAGAATTGAAGTACAAAATAGGCATGTTGTGTGAAGCTCAACTAGACAGGTTGGTCTGGATTGGTGATGAATTATTTTGCATGCTGGATAAGACTCTGTGGTTAAACGTGTAAAATACGAGGTCATGGGGTATGCAGGATGCTGTAGTGATAGTATTGGAGATGATCTCTAGGAAAAAACCCAAAAATGGGGAAGACATGACTTTTGTCCCATACCGTGTGGAGGTAGTGCTACCTCCAACAATAGATCCCAGTGAGCTATGTTTGTGAGGCTTGTCTCTTGTAGATCTGGGGGACATTGTTTGAAGCTATTAAGCCTTGTGTTCCCGGCAATTATGGTCGCGAGAGCCATTGGTGGGTTCCTTGTGAGCTCAGGTCCTGGGGATAATGTGGGCGGCAAGTGAAGGTGATAGCCCGAAGAGCCCATCTATTGAGGCCATGAGAGCCATTGTTTATGTTGATTTTGAGCTCAGGTCCTGGGGACAATTTGGGCAAAAATTGAAGATGTTGAGCCTAAAGTGCCTTGCTAAAAAGGCGAAAGAGCCAAACGGGTAAGGGAGGCTGACCCGCAACTTGTCATGGGGCTTGATTACATCGGCTTTCGTCAATGATATGTCAATTTAAGCAAAGAGATTATGTTGAACTGTACCTCCATAATATCATTCCTGGTTAGATTGATTAAGGTAACTGGCTTTCGTCATTGGCATAATGAGAGTCTTAGGCCCCTAGCTGGAACGATTAGAATACTCAAGTGAACCATAACGTTTGGGACTGTGGATGGTGGTTGGATCCGGAGAAGTTCGGTATACCAGAAATGTGCCCTGAGTGCACCGAGCATGTGGACGATCGATCCTACTCCCATGGTGTATTGTGCTTAAATGCACATATTTGTTGCTAAAAGATATATATGTTGCTGCTTATAGGGAAGGAGAACCGCTGCCCCGAGAACTGGTGGGGTATTTATAATTTGGTCAATTAATGCTTAGTATTTCTTTGTTTGCCATGTTTTAGTGGTCTGTGCTATGCAGGTGTTGGAGATCCAAGTGTAATGTAGCAAGCTGAAGTCCCTTATGTTGTGATTGACTGACCCTTTAAGGCCAAAAGGCGAACATTTACTGAATTCATGTGTGGTCGGCTTCCATGACGATATATGAAGACGTATTTTGTGAAGGAAAAAATTGTAAAGCCTTAAGGCCAAAACATGTTGTGTATTTAATATATCATTTCTATGTGTATAGTGGAATTTCCTTGTATATGGGTTCTATAACAATAAACTGCTTATGTTAGAATGCGCTCTGTGTTAGGATCCGTATAAGATCGTATGGTTTCAATGAGTAACTCTGCTGACTGTCTGTGGGATATGGTGTGGGGCCCTGGCCGGACTCTCTATATATTCTATGTGATTGATGGGGGTATTACATCAAGTCTATCATTTTAAACATTCTCATAAAGTTTTAGCCCATCCGAACATCTTGGTATTCATTTACAAAGCCAATATTTATAATACCATATATCAATATGAATACAAAAACTTATTCAAAAATTATAAAATTCAACAGGGGTGATAGCAATATCATCATGCATGTGACTACCTAATTTTATAATTATCCGATGATTATTTTAAGAGAAATCTATGAAACACTAAAATTTGCAATTTTACAACATAACTTACGAAAACTTTTTTCCCGAGCTACAGAAAAACAAAAATTATGTTTAACCCCATTTTGGAAAGTTATTTCCAATGAATACAACTATATTGTAAAGTCCTAGGTCCAGATCTAAGTCTATCATTTCTAAAATCGGATTTGAACTCGACTGTGCAAACCTAGACAAAATCTGTCCTGTACAATATTATTTCAGTGCACAAACTTTGATTTTACTTTTAATGAGATACAAAACTGCCCAGGAAATGTTCAACAACTCATTGGAATGGTCTCTCTGATTGCTACAAGTTTTATGTTGAGATCAAAACCGAAATCTAACTGGATCATGCCAAAAAATAGGATTGAAGTACATCATGCGTACAAAACAGATTTTTGTATCATATAATAATGTTTTGGCACGAATCTTGAAGATCATGGACGACATATGTTCATCTTCTTCCTCCAGTCAACACACAAAAGCATTTAACTTCTCCTCTTATTCTCCCTCAATAGACCACCGTTCTTCCCAAAATCATGTTTATCGCCTTTGTATTGAAGAGAGGAAATGATTGGAGATATTTTTGTGGTGATTGATGCCCTAGTTCATAAGTTCTAGCGTGGTCACTTCCTAGAAAACTCAATTAAACTCACAAAAATCAAGCTCTCTTCACCCACCCGTCTCTGTTGGAACCCCACCAGTTTTATGGTTGATTTGGGCTATGTTCTCTATGTTCCCTCAATAGACCCATCTCCGTTGGATCTTAGGGTAGGTCAACAAGTCCGTTTGATTAGACCAATCGCTCAGAAGTCTTAGAATACTGAAGATTTCAGAATAAGAAAGATTTTTCTATGTTGAAGAAGTCGTTCGACGAAATCTAAATGGAGTTCAATGATCTTCATTCTCAGTTTGACGATCTCAAAGTTTCTTCTCTGAAGTTGAGATCGACAAAAGCTTAACTGAGTTCGACAAACAATGATCTCCTATCAGTTGTTGAGTTCGACAAACAACTATCACAGTTCGAAGAACTTGGAGCCCAGAATGGACAACATTAACTCAGTTAAAAGTTCTTGGGGCTCAGCTCAACGAAAGAGAGTATTGAGTTCGACGATCTTGGATCTCTGATTGACGAAATCTGTTAGTTCATTATTTCTATTCTCTGTAGTTAATTTCTGGATTGACCAAGGTTTATATAATATATTATTTCCTATATTACTCAGAGTAATTAATTTCATATATACTTATGAATATAGTCGTTCATTGGCAGCATTAATTACTGGATTTCACAGAGTGAATATTCAGCTTAATAACTGGAACAGTTAAGGAATCAATTTATTGCCCTTCCAGCCGTTTGTCCGAGTTCCATGATTACAGTAGTTAATCATGGAGTAGAATTCAAACTCAGAGACAGATTTTCTATGGAAAAAAATAAATGAGTTTTTAATAGGAGTGATCAAGAAAAGAATTGACTAAGGGTCACAGGCAGACAGAGAAGAAAGATATTCAGTCAGCATACTCATACAGTCTTCATCATCTATAACTCTTCACCAAGCTTTCAAGAGGCATCAAAACACAATCAGTCTAAAAGCTTCTGGAGTTCATCAAAGAAGACCTACACCCTGCAAAGTTTCCAGCAAATTCCTGAACAATAATCATCTCAAGGGGAGCTTTGACAACATCAAGCAATCCACTAAATCTTCTCAGTTGTTTGAGGAAGAGAAGATAATATCACATTTTTCATCCCACTGTACATTGGGTTTTAACTCCCTTCAAAAGTTAACCACCTGGTTCTTAAGTGTCCTTAACAAAAGACTTATCTTGGCTTTTGGGAACCTGATCAAAAGCCAAAAGGGTTATGAGATTTCCCTTCAAATAGATCTTGTGGTGACAGAGCACCTGAGGAAAAACTTGTTGGTGATAGGGCACCTGATCAAAAACTTGTAATGGATTTCTACCATGGTGGTAGAAGATTGGATGTACCCAAGTTTAGGGTAACCGCTATAAATTTCTTGTGTCGTATGGTTGCTTGTTGTTTTCTTATTGTTGTGTATTATGTGATGTGTTAGTTAGCATTTCATTCCTGCACTTTCTTAAGATATATATATCACTATTTTAAATTCCGCTATAAAAATCGATTAAGTTTTAAAATACTCTATTCACCGCCCCTCTAGAGTTAAATAGATCTATCCCCTCAGGTGGTAAAGCTTTTACCATCCTTTAATTGGTATCAGAGGGTAAGGTTGCTTTGGTTTCACAGACTTACATCTGAACCAATATCCTCGGATAGATCTTTTTCTCTCTAGCCTCTTGTTTACAGCATGGCACAGAATAAGGAATATTCTAGCACCAGACCTCCTGTATGCAACTTGAATAAATTTGCACACTGGAAGGCAAAAATCAAACTCTACAAGAACTCTATTGATGAGGACATTTTCAACTCTATTTTGACAGGTCCCCCTCAACCTACAACTGCTACTACAACTACTAATACACATGAATTTCCACCACCTGAGTGGACTGATGCACAAAAGAAAGCAAAGATGGTTGATGCTAAAGAAATGAATATTCTGGCATAGATAATGTCAGATGACATCTTTCAGAAGGTTGCTGAGTGCACCTCTACAAAGGCCATCTGGGACTCACTGAACTAAATAGTTGCTGGCTCATCAGATGAAAGAAAAGAGAGGAGATCCCTCCTCATATCATAGTATGAGAATTTCAATAAGGAGGAATTAGAGACTGTTTCCAAGATGTATAATAGACTTAGTGTCATCATAAATGAACTGAGAACCCTAGACAAGGACATATCATTAACTGAGACAAATGACAAAATCCTAATGTGCTTCCCCAACACTTGGGATTCCAGGATATGGCCAATTAAGGAGTCCAGGAGTTTAAATGAGATTTCTACAAAATCTCACCTTGTCAAGCTCAAGTCTTATGAGCAGTTGATCAAGACAAGGGAGGAAGCTGAATAGAAGGCTTCTACATCTTCAAGGAAGGAGCACAACATTGCTTTCAAAGCAATAGAAGGATCAGAAGCTCTTCCAGCTAATGAAGAACTACTGAGTTTGTTGGCTAAAAGATTCTATAAATGTCCAAGAAAGACTTTAGAAGAAGGACATCCAAGAATGATGACAAGCCAAGATATGACAAGACTCCTACCAAGGAGATTTTTTGTTTTGGATGCAGAAAACCTGGGCACATTCTACTTGAATGCCCAGAGGCACAGAAGAAAAATAGTGAAAAGAAAAGGAGAATAAGAGGTCATCAAGCAAGCACTATAGCAAGCACTCCTCCAGCAAACACAAGAGAATAGAGAAAGGCTTCATTGCTGAGACCTGGAGTGACACAGATGAAGAATCCTCATCATCCAGCTCTAGTGAAGATGAAGAGGAGGCAAAGGCAAGGGAAGTTGTCTTATGGCTATTAATGCCTCCAGCAGCAAATCTGATACTGAGGAACAAGCTGAAGAATCAGAAGAGGAATCTGAATCTAAAGAAGATCATGTAATCTCTTCATTTGATTTCAATTCAGAAGATTTTAAAATTGAATTTAAATCCTTGTGCAATGATTTAATGAAGTCAGAGAAGGAAATAAATATTCTTAGAGATAGACAGTTTGAATTTGATAACCTATTTGCTAAAAATATCAAACTGAAAAAAGATTTAGACTTAGCTAATGAACAAATCATTTCACTAAAAACTGAATTATTTGAGACAAAGCAACTTGAGGAATCTCTCAATGGGAAAAGTCTTAAGCTGATGGACATCACAAGCACGGTCAATGCCAGATTAAATGGCAAGCTGGGCTTAGGTGCTTCATCAAGCTTACCCCCCATATTAAAGAAAAATATTCTTTCAACACCAATTAAATTTATCTCTAAAAACGCAAAGAGAAAATAGGAGAGACTACTCAACCAAATGTCTCTCACTGTAAATAAGAAGAAAAAGAATAAGAATCCGAATAAAAACTATTCAATAGATTTCGTCGAACTCAGATTGACGAAATGTGTATAGTTCGTCGAACCCAGATAGACGATCTATGAATGCCAATTATAAGTATAATAATTCATCTTACTGCGATCGACGAACTTGGGGCACAAAAAATGATTATGTTCATTCTCTTGGCAGAGTTCGACGAACATGATGAGTTGTAAATATACCTATTTTATGTACATTAATTAAGTCATTTTTGTTTATTTTCTTTTCTTTCAGTCAATTTCCTTTAATAAATTGTTCATATTTTGTTAAATTTGATTCTAACTTAACTTATTTTGATTTTCTAAAAATTTAAGAAAACTGCCCAAAAATGACCTGACACGCCCGTGTCCCAAGATGACACGCCACGCCCGTATCATGGGCGTGATACCTTCAATTCCAACAAAAATCTGCGAAAGTCGAAGAAATGCTATACACTCCCGGACACACGCCTGTGTCAAATATGACACGGCCGTGCCTGAGACCCGTGTCACCGCGCTCGATGTTTTACGCTCGACATTCGTCGACCCGACAAGGACACGCCCTTGTCCCATGATCCGACATGCCCGTGTCATCCCCTTTCGAAAATAAACACGCCCAGCTCGACAAAAATGCGATCGAAGTTTGTCAATCCGACCCGACACGCCCGTGTCAAGATGCGACACGGGCGTGTACTCCTCCACCTGGCCCGACAAACCTCCGTCGGTGACTTTTTGATGCAAACGACGCACAGTTCAACCTCCCTGACACGCCCACCGTCACGCTCGTGACCTGGGGCATGACCGCCGCGTTTTCAGCCGAAGTCAACCGAGCCGTCAAATCTCTGAGCCGCCATATGTACAGTGCCGACACGCCCGCCGATACGCCCGTGTCGGAGGGCGTGTTCCATGAAAGTTTCTTCTATAAATATCCCTGTTCTGTATGCATTCCTGTTCCCTTTTCTTGAACCATTTTGTATAGGGTTATGCTGCCTAGATGATTCCAAATGCTATGTAAGGGATATTTTCCCCCCACTCTTTAGCTTTTATTTTCGTTCTTTTGTAACCCATGTTTTTACTTAATAAAATGTGTTTTTGTCATCTCTTTACATGATGTTGGAATGAATCTAAGCAACAAATCCTTATATAATCTTATTTTTACTTGTTTTGCTTTTATTTTTGTTCTCCATGTTTTTCTATGCTTTTATACTTCGTTATTTTTAGTTAGTTTTGTTTAGACTTAGTTTTTTATAGCCTTTTATGCATTCCTATAAATCTGAAAAAGCGTTTTCAAAGTGATTTTTATTTTCGCTAACTTAGATTTTCGTGTTTAACTCGTAAAACTTTTCATTCCTTTTTTCTTTATTTTCACTTTTTTAGTACTTTTACGGAGTTATAGGAATAGTTATATAGTAGTTTTAATTTTTCGAGCATTTCCATTTTCGTTTTAAACTTTTGCTCATTTAATTGTTTTGTCTTTATTTTATTCATTTTTAACAAATCTAGCGGTAGAAATGTATTCGTTTTAATTTTTCGAGCACTTGCATTTTGCGTTTATTTGCAAACTTTTTTTGCTCAATCAAATTTTATTTTCACTTTTTATGCACTTCTACCGCATTGTAGCGGTAGAAATGTAGTCGTTTTAATTTTTAGATAAATTAGCTTTTCTTATTTTTTCGCTCGTGTGCGTGCGTGTATGAGTTAATTTTTACTGCTTTATTTTAGTCCAGTAGAGTGTGTGCGTGTGTTGCATTTATTTTCGCCTACTCGTTGAGAGTTAAATGGTGTGCTTTAATTTCCCGCCTACTCGTTTGAGTAGGACGTGTACGTGTGCGTTTTCATTTTTGTAGTGTGTGTGAGTATTTCAATTCCAGTAGAGTGTGTTTACTTTCTGTAGAGTGAGTGAGTGTGTTGTATTTATTACCGCCTACTCATTTGAGTTAAATGGCAGGTCTTTATTTTGCTGTAATTATTTGATTAGTATTTGTACTAGCATTTATTTTTGCCTACTCGCTAGGAGTTAAATGGCAGTTCTTTATTTTTTCCTACTCATTTGAGTAGGATTTATTTGCGTGCATTTTAATTTTCAATAGAGTGCATGCGTGGATGCATTTATTTTCTCCTACTCGTTTGAGTAGGACTTGTTTTATTTTGTCCCGCCCACTCATTTGAGCCGAGACTTGTCATTTAATGCTTTCATTTCAGTCCTACTCGTTTGAGTAGGACTTGCAATTTACTGCTTTCCTTTACTGCTTTCCATTTATTGCTTTCCATTTATTTCTTTGTTTTTATTGCTTTTTCTCGCAAGTCGTCCTCATTCCGATGAGTGGCTAACTGTTCTTAGCCCTAAGAATCGAAGAGCATTGGGACAAATAAAATTGCTTTAAATAATAAAAGGTCTTGTTTTTCTAATTAATTAAAATAACTTAAGGTTTTCCTAGGGTTTATGAAGCGTAGAACCACATAATCGATGTGTGGTCTCTATTTCTGTAGTCCATACTCTAGCTTGCTGAGAGGCCGTGCGTATGGACCGATCACCCCTAGGTAAAGAGAGTTCTACACTAACCCTCGAGAGAGGAGGCGCTCAAACTCTACCGGATTGGGTTCCCCACCCAATAGCGGGGTTCATAGCGTAATGCGGGCATTAAGAGGAATCCTTCGTTGGGCGAGAGCCCGGTTGAATAGTCTTAGTGTTCAGGTGAGCGATATTCCTATAGCTAGGGAGCTCATTTTAGTGGAACCTCCACGGCCAAGTCTCCGCCTTAATTAATTTGAAACTTAGGATCTATTTTTATTAAAAGTTTATTTTAGTTCAATTTAATTCGGTACCATCGAGCTAAGCTCTTCATCGGCTCCACCTTTTTAATTGCTTTTATTTTTATTGCCTTTTTTATTATATATAAAATATAACCCGACAAGTTAAATATTGGTAAAATATTAGTCCCCTCCAGGGAAGAGTAGAAATAATCGACCCGACCCCGAGAACAATACGACCTCGATATTCCACACCGGAATATCCTCTACTACACACGATAGTTGCACTTGCCTCCTTTAGTTAAAACTCGATTTCACTGTTTTATATCCAAATAATAAATTCGCGCGCCCCGTTTTCTAAATAAACATCAATTCCGCTTTTTTCTAATTAAACCGCCCGGGGCTCCACGTGTTCGAAATAATTTTTGGAGTTTTAACAAGCATCAAGTTTTTGGCGCCGTTGCCGGGGAACATTTCGAGTCGTTATTTTGAACCCTGGAAAACTATTAATTTCTCATATATACATATATATCAAAAAAAAATTAAAATGTCCTACAAAAAAATAATAAACAATATAATACTACTAATAATAATAGTAATAAAACTACTAAAAAAACTTAAAAAAATAAAAAATGCTTATTTTATACTTATTATTATATATATATTTATCTATAACAACACAAAAATGAAATAACGTTGTTTCCACAAAAAAAATTAAAAAACCTATACAACTAAAAATTTGAAAAACCTATAAAACCAAAAAAATCCAAAAAATGAAAAAACTTAGAAATTTTTATATTTATAAACAAAAAAAGACCACAAAAAAATTTAAGACTTAAAAAATCTCCTAAAAGACCACAAAAAATTTTCGTCTACATATTTTGTTTTTCACTTCTTCCTTTTCAAAATGCAAAAAAATATTTTTTACAAAATAAATAATAATAATCAATACTTTAAATAAATAAAACTATTTTGCTTCGGCGATTCACGCTCTTGTGCGCGCTAGGGGATCGCATATCTGTACACGCTCTTATAGCTAAGACGTTTGCTTACGAGTCACTCCCACATTTACCCCCTACTATCGACAATCTTTTGGCCGAGCTTATATTTTTCGTTTTATTTTTTTTCTGTTATATTTTTGCTACTTCTTCTAAAATAATGCAGGGTATCATCCCCAGCATCCCGCACTCGTCATAGGGAAGCTTCTACCCTCCCCTTTTATTTTTGTACATATTTCAGTTTGTCTATTATTCATTCTGCATACTTAGATTGCAACATTCGGGACAATGTTGGGTTTAAGTATAGGCTGTTTTCCTATTCTGCACTTTTTATATTTTGTACTTAGCAAAACAAATACAAAAAAATGCCAAAAATTAAAATCGCAAAAATACTTTTCATTGTTTATTATAATAATCAAAAACTTCAAAAAAATTCATAAAATCACAAAATTCAAAAAATTAAAATCTCAAAAATATTTTTCATTGTTTATTATAATAATCAAAAACTTCAAAAAAATTCATAAAACCACAAAATTCAAAAAAATTTATAAAACAAAAGGATCAAAAAATTTCATAAAATAAAAATTCAAAAAAAATTTCTTTTACTTTGTAAATTTTTTTGTAAAAAAATAATCTTTCTCTCCCCCCCTTCTTATTTGTAAAAACTCGCTTTTAAGCAAACCCGCGGCGTTCGACTCATCGAACCAACCACCAAAATAAGAGTCTGTTCACGGGCCTTCTAGTTAAAAACTTAAAAACTTAAAAAAAAATCAAAACTTAAAACTAAAAAAAACAAACATCAAATATTTTTTAGAAAATTCAAAATACAAAAAAAAGATAAAAATACCTTTAAAAATTCACAAAAAAGATAATAATCAAAAAAGATAAAAACCCCAAAAATCAAAAAAACATTTTGTTAATTATGTAACGAATACATCGAATATCTCAATTCTTAACCCTTTTTCGCTCCCCAAAAATCTATTTGCGAGTTAATTCATAAGCGAATTCTTTTAATTTTTTGCTTATTATTCGTTTATTAATTGAAGATCGATAGATTTAGATATCTGAGGTTAAGTTTTAAAGATTTTTTATGCTTCATTTTTTTTATTTAGATAGAGACTTGTTTTTTGCACTACTTCTAACCTATCTAAATATTTGCACATTTCTTTTGTTAGAAAATAACAATCTTATATTTCAAGTTATGTTACTCCAAGCTTTTTTTCGAAATATATGAACGTTTAATTTATAAAGGTTGCTCTCAAAAACTTTTTATTAAACCTAGTTTTATTTTTGAACAAACACCTATCACCTATTTTTCATGTCATACTTGGCATGATTTCGATCCTTAAATGATCATATGTCAATGAGAATAAGATTTCGTCCCGTAAACATAAGCATCCAATATTTAAAAAGATTATATATTATGGAGTAAGAGAATAAAATTCATTACTCATATACATATACATTGGATTATTATGAAGATGTTAACAAAAATATTATGTTATGGAAAATAAGATTTCATTTTCCTAACATCCATTTTCAAACCAAAAAAATTTTCATTAGAGGTTCGAGCGAAAAAATATACCCTCGCCTCTAAACCTAAGCCTTCTTCATATACAACGATATCCTACTCCGAAAATTTCAAAAAGAATCTAGATTTAATTTTAAAATCATTTTGAGAGCATAATTTGTAAATTAAATTATTTCCTGTAATTCTTACAAGCTCAAGTTTTCATAAATCCAATCTATTTTTGCTAGCCTAACAAATAAAATTTTTTGCTATCTTTTTGCTTATAACCAGAAGTTTTTAGCAGAAACTCTTACTTTATTTAAATTTTTATCATAATTTTGGACTTAACTCTTATACCCCTGATATTCATTTTAATCTTTCTTTTAATTAATTCAAGCGGAAGCAAAACTTAGGATTTCTTTAATTCCTTATAAGTTCATCTCCAACTTTTGCTCTGGAATAGCAAAAGTTTAAGTATGGGGGTATTTGATGAGTTATAAATATACCTATTTTTATGTACAATAATTAAGTCATTTTTGTTTATTTGTTTTGCTTTCAGTCAATTTCCTTTAATAAATTGTTCATATTTTGTTAAATTTGATTCTAACTTATCTTATTTTGATTTTCTAAAAATTTCAGAAAACTGCCCAAAGATGACCTGACATGCCCGTGTCCCAAGATGACACGCCCGTGTCATGGGCGTGATACCTTCAATTCCAACAAATTCTGCGAAAGTAGAAGAAATGTTGGACACGCCCGGACACACGCCCGTGTCAAATATGATACGACCATGCTCGAGACCCGTATTACCACGCTCGACGTTTTGCACTCGACGTTCGTCGACCCGACAAGGACACGCCCGTGTCCCATGATCCGACACGGTCATGTCATCCCCGTTCGACAATCAACACGACCAACTCGACGAAAATACGGTCGAAGTTCGTAGATCCGACCCGACACCACCGTGTCAAGATGCGACACGGGCGTGTACTCCTCCACCTGGCCCGACAAACCACCGTCGATGACGTTTTGACGCAAAAAACGCCCAGTTCAACCTCCCCAACATGCCCACCGTCATGCCCATGACCTGGGGGGTGACCGTCGCATTTTCAGCCGAAGTCAACCGAGCCGTCAAATCTCTGCGCCGCCATATGTACAGTGCCGACACGACCCCCGACACGCCCGTATCGGAGGGCGTGTTCCATGAAATTTTCTTCTATAAATAGCCCTGTTCTGTATGCATTCCAGTTTCCTTTTCTTGAACCATTTTGTATAGGGTTATGCTGCCGAGATGATTCCAAATGCTATGTAAGGGATATTTTTCCCCAACTCTTTAGCTTTTGTTTTCGTTCTTTTGTAACCCCTGTTTTTACTTAATAAAAATATGTTATTTTCGTCTCTTTACATGATGTTGGAATGAATCTAAGCAACAAATCCTTATACAATCTTATTTTTACTTGTTTTGCTTTTATTTCTGTTCTCCCTATTTTTTTATGCTTTTATACTTCGTTATTTTTAGTTAGTTTTGTTTAGACTTGGTTTTTTATAGTCTTTTATGCATTCCTATAAATCTGAAAAAGCGTTTTCAAAGTGATTTTTATTTTCGCTAACTTATATTTTCGTGTTTAGCTCGTAAAACTTTTCATTCCTTTTTTCTTTATTTTCACTTTTTTAGCACTTTTACGGAGTTATAGGATTGGTTATATAGTCGTTTTAATTTTTCGAGCATTTCCATTTTCGTTTTAAACTTTTGCTCGTTTAATTTTTTTGTCTTCATTTTATTCATTTCCACCGCATTCTAGCGGTAGAAATGTATTCGTTTTAATTTTTCGAGCACTTGCACTTTGCGTTTATTTGCAAATTTTTTTTGCTCAATCAAATTTTATTTTCACTTTTTATGCACTTCTACCGCATTCTAGCTGTAGAAATGCAGTCATTTTAATTTTTAGAAAACTTAGCTTTTCTTATTTTTTGGCTCGTGTGCGTGCATGTATGAGTTAATTTTTACTGCTTTATTTCAGTCCAGTAGAGTGTGTGCGTGTGTTGCATTTATTTTCGCTTACTCGTTAAGAGTTAAATGACATTCTTTAATTTCCTGCCTACTCGTTTGAGTAGGACTTGTACGTGTGTGTTTTCATTTCTGTAGTGTGTGTGTGTATTTCAATTCCAGTAGAGTGTGTTTACTTTTTGTAGAGTGAGTGAGTGTGTTGTATTTATTACCGTCTACTAATTTGAGTTAAATGGCAGGTCTTTATTTTGCTGTAATTATTTGAGTAGTATTTATACTAGCATTTATTTTCGCCTACTCGCTAGGAGTTAAATGACAGGTCTTTATTTTCTCCTACTCATTTGAGTAGGATTTGTGTGCGTGCGTTTTAATTTTCAGTAGAGTGCATGCGTGGATGCATTTATTTTCTCCTACTCGTTTGAGTAGGACTTGTTTTATTTTGTCCCGCCCACTCATTTGAGCCGGGACTTGTCTTTTACTGCTTTCATTTCAGTCCTACTCTTTTGTGTAGGACTTGCAATTTACTGCTTTCCATTTATTACTTTCTTTTTATTGCTTTTTCTCGCAAGCCGTCCACATTCCGATGAGTGGCTAACTGTTCTTAGCCCTCAGTATCGAAGACCATTGGGATAAATAAAATTGCTTTAAATAATAAAAGGTCCTGTTTTTCTAATTAATTAAAATTACTTAAGGTTTTCCTGGGGTTTACGAAGTGTAGAACCACATAATCGATGTGTGGTCTCTATTTCCATAGTCCATACGCTAGCTAGCCGAGAGGCCGTGCGTATGGACCGATCACCCCTGGGTAAAAAGAGTTCTGCACTAACCCTCGAGAGAGGAGGCGCGCAAACTCTACCGGATTGGGTTCCTCACCCAATAGCGGGGTTCTTAGCGTAATGCGGGCGTTAAGATGAATCCTTCGTCGGACGAGAGCCTGGTCGAATAGTCTTAGCGTTCAGGTGAGCGATATTCCTATAGCTAGGTGAGGTCATTTTAATGGAACCTCCACGTCCAAGTCTCCGACTTAATTAATTTGAAACTTAGGATCTCTTTTTATTAAAAGTTTATTTTAGTTCAATTTAATTCGGTGTCATTGAGCAAAGCTCTTCATCGGCTCCACCTTTTTAATTGCTTTTATTTTTATTTCCTTTTTTATTATATATAAAATATAACCAGACAAGTTAAATATCGGTAAAATAATAGTCCCCTCCAGGGAAGAGTAGAAATAATCGACCCGACCCCGAGAACAATACGACCTCGATATTCCACACCAGAATATCCTGTACTACACACGATAGGTGCACTTTCCTCCTTTCGTTAAAACTCGATTTCACTGTTTTATATCCAAATAATAAATCCACGCGCCCCGTTTTCTAAATAAAAACCAATTCCGCTTTTTCTAAATAAACCACCCGGGGTGCCGCGTGCTCGAAATAATTTTTGGAGTTTTAACCCGGATCAAAACACATCCCTATTCGTTGAACGCAGATCGACGAACTTATAATAATTCGTCGAACCTAGTCAGGTTTAATAAAAACTATAACTTGGTTAGAAACTTCAATCAATTCAAAGAATCTACTAATCCTTTTACTCAATGGGAAATACCACCTAGAAGATATCATCCCTTAGGATATAAAAATCAACCAGAATTTGCTGTTATTTCTAGTTTCTCTTATCAAAAGAAACAAGGACCCAAGGTAACCTTGGTCAAGAACACCTAATTCCTTTCTATGCAGGTGAAAGACTGTCCAGTCTTTAATCAACAATATTATCTCGACAGTGAATGCTCAAAGCATATGACTGGTTGTAAGGACAATCTAACAAACTATAAGTCCAAGCTACGTCCAAAGGTGATCTTTGGTGACTCCAACTGTGGCCAAACTAAAGGCTATGGAGATGTTAAAGTTGGAGCAGTCACCTTCAGGAAAGTTTCCTATGTGAGTGGCTTAAAGCATAACCTAATATCCATAAGTCAATTATGTGATGAAGGTTATCATGTATCATTTAACTCATCTTCATATATTATTTCTTGTAAAGATAACAAACCTGTTTTAACTGGACTTAGACAAGGCAACATATATGTATTAAATTTTCAATCAGCTAGTTCAGAGCTTTATTTATTTAATCAGGTTAGCGATCAAAATGAACTTTGGCATAAGACATTAGGACATGTAAATCTTAAAAATATTGCTAAGTTATCTAGGGACAACCTTGTTAGAGGATTGCCTTCTAGCCCCTACAAGAAGGAAGGCCTCTGCAGGGCTTATCAGTTATGTAAGCAAACTAAAAATAGCTTTAAATCTGTTAATAAAAGTGACTCACCTAGGATATTATACTTGTTACATATGGACCTTTTTGACCCTATTGATGTACAAAGCCTAGGAGGGAAATCTTAAACTTTGATGATTGTAGATGACTTCTCAAGATTCACTTGGGTGTCCTTTCTAAGATCTAAGTCAGATAACTTCAAGGTTCTTACAGATTTTCTCAAGAACACACAGATTGAGTACTCTACTTCAGTTGCATTGATCAGAAGTGATCATGGAACTGAGTTTGAGTCTCTTCTTATGCAAGAGTTTTGTGAGAAGAAATGTATCAGGCACTGCTTCTCAACTCCTAGGACTCCTCAACAAAATGGGGTTGCTGAAAGGAAAAATAGAACCCTAATTGAATCTGCAGGCATATTACTTGCAGATGCTTACATGCCCTTATCTTTTTGGGCAGAGACTGTGAGCACAGTAAACTATGTACTGAACAGAAGTCTGATACACTAGCTTAAGAATAAGACTTCTTATGAGTTATTTAAAGGGAAGAAACCTAAAATCACCTATTTTAAAGTATTTGGAAGTCTATGTTATATTCACAATAATGACAAGAAATACACAAGAAAGTTTGAAGCAAAAGCTGCAGAGGGAATTTTTCTAGGATATTCCTAAGTCAGCAAAGCTTATATGGTGTTTAACAAATCCACTTAAAAAATTCAGGAATATGTTCATGTTATATTTGATGTGGCTAACATGTTTTATAAGGAAAAAGAAATTTCTACCAATAACATTTTGTAGGTACCTCACTTGTGTGAGAGATTGGATGATCTAAACCTCACCCAAGAGGTTCCATCACATCCTTCTCCACAAGTTGAAGAAGAAAGTGAAGAAGAAAGTTTGGAAGTGGTTGAACTTCCTCCAACAGCTAATATAATTCCACAAGTTGTTGCTCAACCAACTCCTCCACTGATATTGTCACACTTAGAGATCACCTTATATCTCAAGTGATTGGAGACATTTTAGTTTGTGTGAAAACAAGCCAATAACTCAACAATGATGTGATGCATGCTTGTTTCATTTATCAACTTGAGCCCCACTACATCAAAGATGCAGAGCAAGATCCCCACTGGATCATTGCAATGTAAGAGGAGCTCAATCAGTTTGAGAGGTGTAGAGTTTGGGATTTGGTTCCTAGACCCAAAGATTATCCATTCATTGGAACCAAATGGGTCTTCAGAAACAAACTGGATGTTGAAGGAAATATTATCAGGAACAAAGCAAGGCTAGTAGCTCGAGGCTATTCACAGGAGGAAGGAATAAACTATGATCAGAACTTTGCTGCAGTGGCAAGGCTTGAGGCTATAAGGATTTTCTTAGCTTTTGCAACCTATAAAAGATTCAAAGTCTACCAGAGGGATGTAAAGAGTGCTTTCCTAAATGGATAATTAAAAGAGGAAGTGTATGTGGAGCAACCACCAGGTTTCATCTCTCCAACTCATTCTTCTTATGTATTTAGATTGCATAAAGCTCTCTATGGTTTAAAGTAAGCTCCAAGAGCTTGGTATGAGACCTTAGCTGGCTTTCTTTTAGAGCATAAGTTTACTAGGGGCATAGTAGATAGGACAACTTTTATTAGGCTTCATAAAAATAAAATTTTGTTAGTTCAAATATATGTAGATGATATTATTTTTGGCTCTACTGATCCCAAACTATGCAAAAGATTTTCTTATCTAATGCATTCAAAGTTTGAGATAAGTAGCATGGGTCAACTTTCATACTTCCTTGGTCTCCAAGTGAAGCAATCACCTGATGGTATCTTCATCACCAAATCCAAGTACGCTAAGGAGCTTATTAAAAGGTTTGGGATGTGTGATGCCTCAGTAATGAAAACACATATGGCTGCTAATGCTGTGATTGATTCTGATGAACATGGCAAGCTTGTTGATCAGAAAACTTATAGGGCTATTGTTGGGTCTCTATTATATCTCACAGCAAGTAGGCCTGACGTAATGTTTGAGACATGTATTTGTGCTAGGTTCGAAGTGAACCCTAAAGAATCTCACTATATTTTATTAAAAAGGATTTTGAGATATATAAAGAGTTGTCCAAATCTATGAATCATATATCCATCAGAGTCAGAATTTGATTTAACTGGATTTTATGATGCTGACTATGCTGGATGTAGAGTGGATAGAAAGTGCACATCAGGAACTTGCCTATTTCTTGGTGATGGTCTTATGTCCTGGTTTTGTAAGAAGCAAACCTCTTTGTCCACATCAACTGCTGGAGCTGAATACATAGCTGCAGGCAGCCGCTGTTCACAGATTTTGTGGATATAAAATCAATTGTTGGATTATGATCTCAACTTAAATAATTCAATTATATTTTGTGATAGTACAAGTGCAATATCTATTGCACAAAATCCAGTGCATCATAGTAGGACCAAGCATATAGAAATTAGACATCATTTCATTAGAGATTATGTCTACAAAAAGAAAATTATTCTTGTCTTTATCTCTACTGATTTACAAAGAGCAGACATCTTCACCAAGCCATTGCATGAGAAGACACATCTATTCTTCTTAAATAAGCTAGGTATGATAAATGGGGAAGATTCAACTTAATTTTTGTCTTTTGTCGAAGATTTGGCACAGTTCGTCGAACGGAGATCGATGATCTTTGAACTCTTCGTGAAGAGTTCATCGAACGGAGATCGACGAACACTTCTTAGTGAAGATGATTTCGTCGAATGGAGATCGACGATCCCAGTTTCTGTGAGTACCTCTTCAAACGAGGATCGAGGATTTATTCTCATTCTTCAGACTGTGATCGACGAACTCATTTATTAATAAAATATTTTCTCGAACTCAGATCGAAGATTTTTTTCTTTCGTTGGACTGAGATCGTCTTTTCATCTTCTAAAAACCTTATTACTAGTTTTTTTGATGAAATCTATCCCGCGCTTTCAGTTCTCTTTGCACTTGATTGTTGTTTCTTTCTTTGCAGGAAAACCACCATGGAGATTCCGGCGGCCGTTCTCTCCGCAATGAAATTTGTTGCAGGCTTTGACATCGTTTTGGAATCATTCAGTCACACTGATCAAGTCTTCCAGGATATACTGAAATTGTTTGAGGAGCCGCATTTACAGAAGTTCATGACAACACGAATCAAACTTCCAGTTCTCGAGATCAAGGAAAGGGTTTATTCGTCCTCGTCTCCTGACGCCCAAACCCTCATCGGCACCATTGCAGGACAACAGGTCACTCTCACGCCTGTAATTTTGTCTGAAATTTTTGGTTTTATAAATGGAAAAGATTATATAGAGATGTACAGTGATGAATTTTCCAATATGCTGACTACGAAGGGTCACTCCGTTGGAAACCCGAGCAATCTATTGAAGGACTTATCTATTAAATATAAGTTCCTTGCTGATATTATTGGTAAAGTCTTGCTGGGCAAGCACACTGCACATGACTATATCACAAGGCATCAGTTTCTTGTGATGAGTGCATTGGTGAATAGAAAATCAATCAACTGGAGTATTGTGTTGTTTGATTTGATAAAGAAGAAGAATACTAAAAGAGAAGTTAGTTTTGGATGGGTACTAGGGCTTTTCCTCCAGGAAAAGTTCCCTTAGTTGCTGGTCTCCCAGACCATTTTTATTAATGCTTCAAAGAGGTTAACAACAACCCTCTTTGGCAAATGGGAGAGGACCATTGTCAAGCCTTCCAGGGCCTCCTCTTCCGCCAGGACCTCTGAGGATACAAGGACTGAAACAGTCACTCCCCAACCTGCTGTAGAGACTCCAGTCCCTCCTCCTCCTAAAATCCCATCCATAACATCTGTTTCCACACAGATATCACCTTCTTTCACTCTTATCCCAACACCTACACCATCTCCACATCATGATGACATTCCAATTGACATCCCTCCAGTCATCACCACACCTTTCTTACCACCATCTATACCTCCAACTCCATCTACCACCTTCAGTATATGCACTTCTTGTGGTAACACAACCACATCTTTTCCATCATCATCATCTGATTCCACATCCACCATCATTTCTATACTAACTCTCACCATCATGTCTCTTATAGAGGCTGCCATTGCACCTCTAATTTCTTCCATCAATGCTCTCTCTTCTCAACTTTCAACCTGTACTGGTCCCTCCTCATTCAGGAGCCTGGCCTCGAGAATTCCTGATACCAGGCAGGGAGAAATGTTCTATGATGAGGTATCCTCTCCAGCAACAGCAGCAGCAGTTTGTGAAGGAGCAGCAGCAGTAGTATATATGGATACAACAGATACAGAGCTTGGAAATATAGATACAGAGTTATCATCTTTTCTTAAGACATATCTTTTAGAGTTTGATATTGAGATGGTAGACCATCCTCCGGCTGCACCATTCTTTTTCCTAGCCCCTTCTATGGACTTAGCTAATTTTTTAAAAGATTTTGATATTCTTTATCATTCTCTTCCTATTCCTGAGCAAATTCTTTCTAAGGCTATAGTATGTTATACTGCCCCTATCAGCTCAGAGATTATAGATCAAATTTGATGTAGTTTTGCAGAACCTTCAATTTTTCCTTCGGGACTAGAGGATAAGCCAAAGTATTTCTCTCCTCCAACTTTTGGTTGGGCAGAATCTCCTCTTCCAAATATGGATCATCTTTTTGAGGAAGATATGATTACAGAGGCAGAGGTTCTTCTAATGCCAAAATCTGAAGTTCAAATTTCAAAGGAAGTTCCTGTTCAGAGTGTATCTCTTAGACAGATCTTGTCTGCAGATCAACTGAAGAGGACTGATGCTTTGTATGATAATCTTCTAAGTGAATCCAGTGAAGATGAATCAGATGATTCAGATGATTCAGAGGATACTAAGTCTAAGAATAGAAAGTTTCAGAAAAAGAAGACAGTTTCTCAGGCAATAATAGGGCAACCACCTAATCCCAAGAATGATATTCTATATTATATCTTGTATAATTTTCTTCTAACTCCAACTACTCCCTACTGGATGAAGTTTTCAAAGAATCAGATGAAAGCATAAAAGAATAAGAAGAAGTTTGGATCTGCTCCCACTAAGAAATTCAGAAAGGATCTACCCCTCCTCCTCCACTAGCTGCAGGTGCTTCAGGCAATCTAGCCTCAAGAACCACATCTTCTCAACACTCAAGGCAATCTTATTATCAAAAATATGACAAATCTTAAAGGAGTGTCTACAAAAGCAGCCACATCAGTAGTGGATGGCAGCACTCTTCTAAATCTGAATATAAGGAAAGACCTTACTCTCCACCAGTTCCTTTTGTTGATTCAAAACAGGAAAACATTTCTAAAATGTCTAGATTTCAAGAGCTGGTTGGACTTTCTCAGATAAATAAAGCTAAAGAAGAAGGCACATATGCTTCTCAATATACTACAATGTCTTCTTACAAAAGAGAAGAACTGAAAAGTTATTCCAAGAGCAACTTCAGGCAATATCATTGGAGCAGCTGATATGACTATATCTAAAAGAGAAGCAGCAAATCCCAACAGGAAAATCATTTTCAGGCAGCCATTAGAGAAAGACAAATCTAAGAAATCTAAATAGTTTTTTTTATTAGCTTATTTTCCCCCTGAACTATTTGTTTTGGTTAATTTGTCACAAGGCACTTGATGTATATATATCAGTTAGATTTTTACTTTCTGCCAGATTTTGTTGTTTTGCTTTGTGATTGTTTTTTATTTGTTTTAACGCATTGTACATAGTGACCTCACCCAAATAGGGGGAGATTGTTGGAACCCCACCTATTTTAGTATTGATTAGGGCTAGGTTCACTATTAGGATTGCATAGATTGACCCATAATGTATGGTCTAGGGTCATAGGTCTTTATTGGATCTTAGGGTAGGTCAACAAGTCAGTTTGATTGGACAAATCCCTCAGAAGTCTTAGAAGACTGAAGATTTCAGAACAAGACAGATTTTTCTATGTTGAAGAAGACGTTCGATGAAATCTGAATGGAGTTCAACGATCTTTGTTCTCAGTTCGACGATCTCAAAGTTTCTTCTCTGAAGTTAAGATCGACGAAAGCTTAACTAAGTTCAACAAATTCTGATCTCCTATCAGTTGTTGAGTTAGACGAACAACTATCACAGTTCGACGAACTTGGAGTCCAGAATGGACAACATTAACTCAGTTCAAATTTGGGGCTCAGCTCGACGAAAGAGAGGATTGAGTTCGATGATCTTGGATCTCTGATCGACAAAATCTGTTAGTTCATTATTTCTATTCTCTGAGTTAATTTCCGGATTGACCAAGGTTTATAATATATTATTGCCTATATTGTTCTGAGTAATTAATTGAATATATTCTTTTGAATATAGCCGTTCATTAACAGCAATAATTACTGGATTTCACAAAGTCAATATTCGGCTTAATAGCTGGGACAGTTAAGGAATCAATTTATTGCCCTTCTAGCCGTTTGTCCGAGTTCCAAGATTTCAGCAGTTAATCATGGAGTAGAATTCAAATTCAGAGACAGAATTTCTACAGAAAACATAAAGGCGTTTTTAATAGGAGTGATCAAGAAAATAATTGACTAAAGGTCACAGGCAGAAAGAGAAGAAAGATATTCAGTCTGCGTACTCATACAGTCTTCATCATCTACAACTCTTCACCAAGCTTTCAAGAGACATCAAAACACAATCAGTCTAAAAGCTTCTGGAGTTCATCAAAGAAGACCTACACCCTGCAAAGCTTCTAACAAATTCCTAAACAATAATCATCTCAGGGGGAGCTTTGACAACATAAAGCAATCCACTAAAGTCTTCTCAGCTGTTTGAGAAAGAGAAGACAATATCACTTTTTTTAACCCCACTGTACACAGGGTTTTAACTCGCTTCAAAAGTCAACCACGAGGTTCTTAAGTATCCTCAATAAAAGACTTAGTTTGGTTTTTGGGCACCTGATCAAAATCCTAAAGGGTTGTGAGATCTCCCTTCAAATAGATCTTGTGGTGACAGGTCACCTGAGCAAAAACATGTTAGTGATAGGGCACCTGATCAAAAACCTATAGTGGATTCCTACCAGGGTGGTAGAAGAGTGGATGTACCCAAGTTTAGGGGAACCAATATAAATTTCTTGTGTCGTCTGGTTGTTGTTGTTTTCTTATTGTTGTGTGTTGTGTTAGTTAGCTTTTCATTCTTGCACTTTCTTATTATATATATATTACTATTTTTAATTCCACTATAAAAATAGATTAAGTTTTTAAAATACTCTATTCAACCCCCCCCCCCCCCCCTCCTCTAAAGTAAAATAGATCTATCCCCTTAGGTGGTAAAGCTTTTACCATCCTTCAGTCTCTCCTAATTTTGGATCAAAAGATTTTGCACCAAGGGAGAGGGTGGGAAGCACACCTTATTTTTTGTCATTACCATCCTTCAGTATCCTGGAGGCATTCGGCTTCCAGCGACCTAGCTTCTGTCACAACCGGCATTTTTCACAGCCAATAAAGGTGTATCAGAGTAATGGAAAAAATGCCCGTCATTATTCCACTTCAGCAGGGGATAACTGCGGATGCTAAGGCAAAACACCTACTTAATCATGAAGAAAAATTCTTTAGGTTATTTAAAGGTAGAATTAGTTTAAGTGAGGTAGTTAGTCATATCCCTCGACTTAGTGACTCATTTAATCCTTGAGGAAAGTAGATATACGATGCGGAAAAGACTTCTTTTATAGAATTAGACGCCCTATAAGAGTTTAGAGGGTCCCAGAGGACACCCCAAAGTATGCAAGTTCTAAATTTATAGTAGCCATAAAAGTGGATTTTTACGGTCGTTACATATAGTGTTTTGAAATTTAAAAAGCGTGCAATGAATGAGGCAATATTAGTAGTTTTTTATACTTGAAAATATCTACCATGCAATCCTAACATAAAACATCCCAGAGAGCAAGTAATCATAAACACAGAAGGAAAACTAGCAGCAAGCAAGTATCCAAAATCAACAATCCTATGGGCATCAACAACAGACACGAACCCACACAAAACAAAGTATGTGTGAACTAGCAAAGAAAACAAAACAACAAACTACCTCGCTAGGGTAAGGCAAAGTCACAGCCAAGACAGCTGCCCAGGAACTCCAAAACCAGCACGGCTATCTGCTACAACTCTGAACCTGAGTCATTCCAAAGACAAAACACCTCAGTAGGAAAGTATAATAGATGGCAGAAAGTGAGCCAAAAGTAAACAAAGTCAGGGGGTACCAACCCAAGTTGAAAGTAAAAAAACTTACATAAAGTACATTAGCCAGGTACAAAGGTATAAAGAGGACACTTACGTGAAGCGTCACGTATTTTCACAGCACCATAACTGCACAAGACTATCGGGGAAAAAGTCAATATTAAACCATCAGCTGTGAAACAAACTCCTATTAGCCACCTGTGGTCAACTCCACCAAAAATCAAAATGGGTGGGGTGGCCAACCACGAAGACAATTTATCCGTCTTGTTGCGAGGGAGACTGGATACTCCACCATTCACCGTAAATGCCCAAACACCTAGTAGAGCCCCACACAGTACTAATAGGGAGAACAAACGTTGTGGCAGTGGTCTCGTCCATAAATAACACCCGCAACAAAGGAAACCCGGAATGAAAACACAGTAATGACCCGGGTTTAGAGCTCAAAGGCCCACCACAACCCTTCCTGGTATGGATGCGTGTCTCGCACCATGGCGTCGCCACGAAGGAAACCATGATATAAGTCTCATGACAACAATGACACATCGGATTCTATTGGTCAATTCTAGATCACGAGCGGTTGACCAACCTTTAGGAAGAATTTACAATCCTAAACGGACTCTAACACGTCCTACTTAACAATGAGGAACGGTTATAAGAGTAAGATCCCACCACATATAACACTTATAAGATTAGGTAACACAATCAAGAACAAAATTATTATAAACGAACTAGACAAGAGATTTAAACAACACTAAAAATCAGCAAGTTAATTAATAATCATGATAACAAAAGGTAGAAATTCCTGCAAATCGGGGTGAAGAAAGGAAGAGAAGGAGGAAACTATCACTTGCCTTGGCTTCACTAGAGAAAGACTTCCAAATCGCACCACGGCGTAGATCGGGGCTAAAGAAGATGAGGGAAGTTGAAATCTAACAAGAATGATCAAAAACCTTAACTTGGCACGAGTGTATATGCGATGATATGCTATGTATGCAGTGTTATGCATTCTAAAAAGGCCTTAATGCATGCATGAGCGGCGTAGACATGAAATGTTATGCATCCCATACTAAATAACATTGCATGCAATGAAAAAGAAAACGTGCTAATGGGCACCCATGTGATGATGGTTATGCATCACATACTACATAATCGTAACTTGTTGCCTCCTATGGTGGATCCATATACAGACACATTATGTATCCCATACTACATAATATGCCATGTATACTTCTTATCATGCTATGAGTGTACTGACTATGCTTCAGTTAAGACATACTAATGACACATCGGTGCATGTATGCAAACAAATGACAGGAAAGAAACTAAACAAGATTGGCTAGTTCGACCAATTTGTCAAACCAACCTCCCTTTGATACCAACTATCACAACCCGCATTTTTCACCACCAATAAAGGTGTATAAGAGTAAGGAAAAAAATGCGCGTCATGATGCCACGTCAGCACGGGATAACTGCCGACACTAAGGCAAAACACCTACTTAATCATGAAGAAAAATTCTTTAGGTTATTTAAAGGTAGAATCAGTTTAAGTGAGGTAGTCAGGTACAAAGGTATAAAGAGAACACTTACGTGAAGCATCATGTATAACCACAACACCCCAATTCCACAAGACTATATCGGGGAAAGTCAAGATTACACCATCAGGAGTGAAACAAACCCCTAATAGCCACCTGTCGTCAACTCCACCAAAAACCAAAACGGGGGGGGGGGGGGGTGGCCAACCCCCAAGACAATTTATCCATCTAATTGAGGGGGAAACTGGATACTCCACCATTCACCGCAAATACCCAAACAACCGGTAGAGACCCATACAATACTAATAGGGAGAACAAACGTTGTGGCGGTGTTTTCGTCCACAAATAACACCCGCAACAAAGTAAACCCGAAATGAAAACCCTATAATGACCAGAGTTTAGAGCTCAGAGGCCCACCACAGCCCTTCCTAGTCTAGAGGCGTGTTTGGCCCCACAGCGTCGCCACAAAGGAAACGATGATATAAGTCTCATGACAATAATGACACATCGGATTCTAGTGGACAATTCTAGATCAGGAGAGGTTGATCAACCTTTAGGAAGAATTTACAATCCTAAACAAACTCTAACACATCCTACTTAACGTTGAGGAACACTTATAAGTGTAAGATTCCACCACATATAATACTTACAAGATTAGGTAATAATATCAAGAACATGGTGATTATAAACGAACTAGAAAAGAGATCTAAACAACACTAAAAATCAGCAAGTTAATTAATAATCATGATAACAAAAGCTAGAAATTCCTGCAAATCGGGGTGAAGAAAGGAAGAGAAGGAGGAAACCATCACATGCCTTGGCTTCACCAGAGTAAGTCTTCCAAATCGCACCATGATTTAGATCGGGGCTAAAGAAGATGAGGGAAGTCAAAATCTAACAAGAATGATCAAAAATAGGAGTTAGGGCTGAAAACCCTAACGAGAAAAACTCAAGGATTGGGAAAAATTTTACCACGATGACTAAACACTCATTGGGAGCTTTCCGGATATGTATTTGGTTGAGGATTTCGAGCACCGGAGCACCGTCAGCAGCCACTGGAAGGATAAGGGAAAAGATTCTCACTCACGCTCACGAGGCTCTGGCTCGGGAGATAGACAGAAATTCGATCAACTTAAAGAGGAGGAAGAAGAAGGTATTTATATGAGTATAGTATTAGAATAACCACACTTAAGAAATGAACCGGGTTCTGCTGAACCAGGTTTTCAAAATGGAGAGAATTTCTCGAGTGGAAGAAAAATTACTCGAGTAGAAGAAACATCAATCGGGAATAGTAGCAAACAACTCGAGAACAGGCAAAGTCCTCTCGAGAAGAAGGTATGCAGTACTCGAGTACTGAAGAAGGATTACTCGAGAACAGAAGAAGACATCTCGGGAACCAGAACAGATAACTCTAGAATAATAAAGTCCTTCTCAAGAACTACATAGACATCTCGAGAGCTAAGAAGATAGTTTTTGAGAACAAATACCGGCTTCTCGAGAACAGAAGGTAGTTCTCGAGAACAAGGTAGACAGTTCTTGAGAACAAGACGCCAGTTCTCGAGAATAAGACGCCAGTTCTCAAGAACAATATGCCAAATCTTGAGAACAAGAAGCCAGTTCTCGAGAACAAGAAGTCAGTTCTCTAGAACAAGATGTCAGTTCTCGAGAACAAGATGCCAGTTCTCGAGAACAAGATGCCAGTTCTCGAGAACAAGAAGCCAGTTCTCGAGAACAAGAAGCCAGTTCTCGAGAACAATCTTCCTACCATAAAGGTCCTCAAAGGGCGCCATTTGAATGCTCGTCTGGTAGCCATTGTTGTACGCGAACTCAATCATATATAGTTGATCCTCCCACCTTTTTTCTCAATTCCAAGGCACACATGTGAAGCATGTCCTCTATCATCATGTTGACTCTATTGGTCTGACCATCCGCCTGCGGATGAAATAACCTAATAAACTTCAGTTTTGTCACCAACAGTTGATACACTAACCTCCAATCAATAGACATGAAATGCCCATCCCAGTCACTCACAATGCTACGGGGCACACCATGTAGACGAACAATATTCTCCACATACATCTTTTCTAGCTTTTCCACTGAATCGTCCTTCCTATTCGAGATAAAGAGTGACACTTTTGTCAAACAATTTATAGTCACCCAAATGGCATTGTTTCCCTTCTGCGATCTCGGCAAACCGTGCATGAAATCTATGGATATATTATTGAGCTTCCATTCTGGTATAGGCAAAGACTTCAAGAATCCTCCGGTCTTTTGGCATTCAACCTCCACAAGAGCACAAGTTTGACACTTAGCCACAAACAACGCTACATTGTTTTTCAGTCTGGGCCACCAGAACAGCTTTTTCATGTATTTGTACATCTTTGTGCTCCCGGGTGGATGAGCCTCATACATCAACTTCTCCCGTATTTTACCCACTTTTGGGATGCACAAGTGACTGTCCTTCAACAACAGAACATTATCAACCTTAAACTGTCATTAGACCCATCCAAGGCCTCAGCCATGAGCCGCTTCATGCCGTCATCCAAATCCAAACCCTGTTGAATCTGAGCAGCGAGTCATAATGTACCTCAATCCAACTCAAATGTGCTTAAGCACTCGATCTCCTATCAACACAAGAGATCTCTAAGGCCTCCAAATCTTGAACGAGAAACTCATTACGCATCATTAGCAAATTGGCCTGTGCGGGAGCTCTGCGACTTAACGCATCCGCAATCGCATTACCTTTGTCAGGAACATAATGTATCTTGAAGGTATAGTCCCCAAGAAACTCCATCCACCTTCGTTGATGCATATTTATGTCCTTCTGATCCAACAGGTACTTAAATCTCTTATGATCAGTGTAAATATCGACCCTCATGCCGTGCAAATAGTGCCTCCAGAGCTTCAACGCGAATATCTCGGTCGCCAACTCCAAATCATGGACCGGATAATTACTCTCATGCACCTTCAGCTATCTCGAACCAAAAGCTATTACAGTCCCATGTTGTAACAAAATACAGCCTAAGCCGCTGCCTGAAGCATTGCTATAGATTTCAAAGCCTTTTATCCCCCATGGCGAGCATAGGATAGGCGTCGTGATTAGATGACTTTTCAGTTCTTTGAAAGCTTGAACAGACGCTAGAGGCCAAACAAATTTCTAATCCTTCCTCGTCAGGGTCGTGAGGGATAACATTATCCGTGAGAAGTTCTCCACGAAGCACCTGTAGTAGCTGGCAAGCCCTAGAAAACTCCGGACTACTGCCACAGAAGACAACATAGGCCACTACCGAATAGCAGCAACCTTTGTTGGATCCACCGCGATACAATCACCATTGACAATATGACCAAGGAACGCTTTAGAAGATGTCCAAAACTCACACTTAGAGAACTTTACGTACAACTGATTACTTCTCAAGGTCTCCATAATAATATGCAAGTGCTCTGCATGATCTTCCTCGGATTGGGAGTACACCAGGATATCATAGATGAACACTATCATGAACCGATCCAAATACTCCTTGATTGTCCTGTTGATTAGATCCATAAACATGGATGGCGCATTCGTCATCCTGAAAGGCATGACAGTGAACTCATAATACCCATATCGTGTACTGAAAGTCATCTTGGGAATATCACTTTCCCTGATCCTCAACTAATAATATCCAGACTTCAAGTCCAGCTTCGAATAGACAGTCAATTCAACTAGCTGATCGAACAAATCATTGATCCTCGGAATCAGGTACTTGTTATTCTATGTTAGATTATTGAGTTCCTGATAATCAATACACAGTCACAAACTTCCATCCTTCTTCTTCATGAAGAGGACTGGGGCGCTCCAAGGTGATGAACTTGGATGCACAAACCCCTGCTATATTAATTCCTGAAGTTGCGCCTTTAACTCCGCCATCTCTCTCGGTGATAAGCGGTAAGGAGACCGCGACACATACATGGCACCCGGAACCAACTCAATGGTGAACTTGATCTCTCTCTAAGGTGGGGCTCCAGGGAAATATTCGGGGAAGTCGTCTGCAAACTTCGACACCACACGAATACTGGCTAAGTCAGGATTGGGCTTCTTTGCCTCTAAAAGAGTGAAGAATAGCTTTACACCCTCATGAACTGCTTTAACTACTTGGAGAGCAGACATCAGTGTCTTGCTCACACCCTTTAAATCATAGAAAGTAGTTTCTTGGCTCGTATTCAACCCCAGCTTTATTGTCTTAGAACCACAATCGATATACGCACACTTCTCCGAGAGCCAGTCAATGCCAAAGATCACATCAAACTCTACTATTGGCAGTAGTGATGCTTCCAAGTCAAAAGTTTGGCTTCCAATCGGCACTTTAACGCAACAGACTCTATCCGCGCGCATCGAACACTCATTAGGAAGTAGCACATCCAATCTATCCTTAGCCACAGAAGAGGGCACTTCGATACATGACATGCAGTCCTCAGATAGGAAGGAATGTGAAGATCCTATATCAAATAGTGCTCAAACTGAATAGTTTATGACCATGACAAAACCTAAAATACAACAGTTATATGACCAAAGTATACGATGCAAGGTATGCAAAATATTACAACTAAAATCTAACACATACCTGTCACCACATCGCCCTGCTTGATGGCCTCCTGCTGGCCTAGGTTGTAGACTCTAGGTTGGGCTGGAGCTTGATGGGATGCGGTTGACTCCACCGCCATCCCCTTTTTAGCATTGGATGCTCCTGTCTTCTTGCCCGACTTGCCACTAAAATAGTCGAGGGACATATGCCCCGTCTTCCCACAAGTGAAACAATGTATTGGGCCTCCATGCCAAGACGATGCCCCATAAGTAACTGACGAAGAAGTTGGTCCGGAAGGTTTGGTATTCTTGTTCCACATTCGGTACCCAATCTTCTGCGGTCTTGGTACCTTGTACTCTGGGTTCTTCACTTCCAAGTCCTACTTACTATGGACACTCTTCAGATCTTGTTCCAGAGATCAGGCTGTATTGACCAGGGTCATAAAGCCCTGTGCCATCAGACCTGAGAGTAGCAACCTCAGATCAATGCGCAGTCCTTCATAAAATTGATTGGTCTTGTGCTCCTCATCCTAAAAAGTTGATCCAGCATAACGTCCCAATCTTGTGACTCATGTAGGTAGTCATCCACAGTTCTCTCCCCTTGAGTCAACCTTTGGAAGTGATTCTCCAACTCTATTTTCTGTGATGTCGGGACAAACTATAACAGAAATAGTCTCGAGAACTCCTCCATCGATACGTCGGTGAGTTGTCTCCCGGCCAAAAGTTGCAGCTCTAACTCATCCCACCACAGCCTTGCCTCATCGTCTAGGAGGAAAGTGGCTATTGTAGCCTTCTGCCACTCCTCAGTCTCTGTAGCTATCATGACTCTCTTTACCCTAGAAAGAAAATCCTCATCCTGAGTTGGGGTTCCATTCCCCGAGAACACTGGTGGATTAATGCTCATCACGTGCATTAATTGTATCTCCGTGGCTCTTCTCTGCACCACAGGCTCCGCCGCCACCTTATCCGTCGTGATGGGATCTGCTATGCCAAGCGGCACTTGACCTATCCCAGGAATATGAGGTTGTACTTGCCTCCCTGGTTGGGCATTGATCATAGCAAACAGTGCTTCCACTACCATTCGTATTGTTTTGCAGAAGGACCGGTTGCAGGTGCGTCATTATGAGCACTACTCTTCGCGGAGTGTTGTTGTTGCGACAGCCCCGCACCACTCCTAGTCACCTATAGTTGTAAAAACACTTGATTATGCGACAAATAGATTGCTAAAATGCAATCATTGGAACACTCAGGTTCCTAAAATATGTGTATTTTCATTCCTAAGTGGACATTCATGGGTTCTTTTATGTTATAATGGCAGTGAACATACCAGTGCTCACCACCCCTTAAAAGAATTCACCTTCGAATTCAAATAAGAAAGACCGACACCAGAGTCTGATACCAACTTTTAACACCCCCATACATCACATAACATATAACAGAAGGTCCGGCAAGGGCCCGACGCCATATACTACGGACAGACCACGGAGTTACTAAATTGAAATCATAATCCAATATTTTGCATCCTAACATAGAGTGCATTCTAGCAGAAATAATTTAAAGATTATATATAGAACATAACAGCATGAATGTCCACTACCACAAAGGAATGAAAGACAAATACACAAAGAAGGTTTTTGCCTTAAGGACTTACATTGTTCATCTCAAATTATAGTATCTTGCAAACATCGGCACACAGGCCGGCCACACATGAGAATAAATTAAATAGAGCTGGCACTTCTCTTTGGCCTTCAAGGGCCAGCTTAGATACCCTGGGCTTTAGCCCCCTAGATCCTGCTTTACTCCGCTACACATGCAAGCAACATTCCACCTCACGGTGGCAAACAATAGTAATGATCAGCATTAGCTGACCAAATTATAACGACCCAGCCATTCATTCGGGGTGGCAGTGCTCCTTCGCTGCAGAAATTAGTATCATCATAAAATGGCAATCAAAATGTGTAACTTAAGCACCATTAGCCACAGAAGTTGGTGCAAACGCCCAACGCCTCGTGCTCTCGGGGCACATTCTTGGTTCACATGACCTCAAGGGCCACACCTCCGTTCTCTGCAATGGTTAGCAACGTTTGTGCATAAAAGTCTTTCAGGGACAATGCCAAAGACAACGCCCTATGGCTACAAAAAATTCATGGTGGCTTAAAATCCACACTTTGACTCACTCGAAGTCGATCGGCATAGGGTTGGGTGCAGTTCAGCTATTTCCAGGTGCTCAAATCGTCGAGCACAATAAGACACAATGTGGGTCGGCATCACTTTCCCATTTGTACGATCCATAACTCTGTAAGGACCCTAATCTAGCACTCATGGCTACCAAAGCTGAGCAACTTAAGCTCACGCTCCACAAACTGGCCCTCATGTCTTCAAAAGACTGGTCATCATGGCCCCAAGGTCTCAGAAGACATGCCTCAATAAATATCCCACAAGTATCCCAGAGACAGGCTTCAGCATACGGCCACAAGGTTTCCAAGAAACAGGCCTTAACACAGTAACACAATGCTCACTGGGAGATATCGCCGGCAGTAGCGCTACCACTGTGCAGTAGGGGGAAAGACTATCGGTTCTTTCCCTAAAACGGCTGTTTTCCTAGAGTCCAAACCCAGTACTCTCAACATAGCCATATACATACCCCGCAACTCTGAAATTTACATGATAACCACGGAGTCTTCTCCACCATACAAACATCACCAATCCAGACCAACCTGTCCGGATGGGCTTCACACAGCATGTCTATTTCGTACATCGTTCCCAGATCTAAATGCAAACTAATGAGGATACATAGATCTACCCATCAGGAGAACCACATCCACGTGTTCGTGGTGTGTCTACCCTCTAATTCCAAAGGAAAGTACTTCACATGTCTAAGGAAAAGGATCGTTACCCTTGAAGTCCTCTTTGGTGCCATGGGAGAAATCTAGACGGTTGAAAACAACCGCTCTGAGCTTGCCTTCGTAGATCCAAACTCGCTTTGTGAATCCGGAGTTCGAATCTCTAACGGCGTGGAGAACACTCCTTCCCGGCGCTATTGCTCCTCCAGAAATTCAGGCCAAAAACTCCTCTCCAAAAGAAGATGAAGAGAAGACAAACCATGGCTATAAACTAAGCTATCATCGCGCAATACCTAACTACTACCGCACAATACATTTATTCAATGTCTATCTATGTGCGCAACCGCCTAAGCCCTCCAATCACAGGCCGACATGTGGCCACACCGTTACAGCTTTCGCTAACGCCGAACATTAGGATGCTAGCTCCTCGTGGTAGCCAGTGACCGTCACATCATGACTTCCCCTACTACCGACACGCGATAGCTACTACTGTCGTGCAGTAGTAACCCAAGTGCTTTGACAAATAAATTTCCAAGCTACCACATACGGTAACCCTACCACAGGGCGTTACCTTCCTGAGAACTCGGACAATAAAATGGCTAACTCTGCGAGCTAGAAACATACCGCTGTGCTGTAGACTATGCGTTGAGTCACCTCGCCTCGCACAATTCTCTCAACTCTCTCGACACCTAAAGCCGACTATCCCGGAGCTACCACCGGCATTAGCCCTGCCGCCGGGCGGTAACATCCTGTTAAAGTTGGTGACCGGGCGGTCTGTCTTGGCGGGTTGGAGACCGCGCGGTCTGGCGGTTTGACTCGGCGACTTGTAAACCGGGCGGTCTAGCAATCTTCACAGGCGACCTCTCTACTTCTCTTATTGTAGCCGTGCGGTTAGTCCTTCTGTCTAACCGCGCGGCCTGTGCGGTTTACTTTGTACAGTCCGCTTAGCTTGTAAATTTTTAGTCCCACATCTCTTATTTGTATTCTCTCTTCTCTCCTCCATTCTATATAAGGGAGGGCATACCTTTGTAATAGTTATCTTTTTTGGATAATAAAATTTCAATTATTCAAAAGTGTATTCGGCTTGTTCTCTACTTTTCGCTTCTTTTCGCTACTTTCTAACATGGTATCAGAGGACACGGTCATTTCCTCCTGATTATGTGCGCTCTCTGTTGTTCGCGGCTTGTCTTCCGCGTTCTGCGACTTGTTCGCGGCTTGCCTTCTCATCTGTCCGCGCGGCTTGTTCCTATCCGCGCGGCTTGTCTCTGTCCGCTGCCTGTTCGCGCGGCTTGCTTCTTCTTGGTTCTCTTCTTCTACTGCTCTTTGTCGCAGCGACCTGTTTCCGTGTCGCCGCGCTCCTTGTTCTTTCCTGCTCTTCTCCTCTCTTCTGTTCGCTCGGCCTTTTCAGTCCGCGCGACCTCTTCCCCGCTGTGCCCTTGACTGCTGTGATCTGCCTGACCGTGCGGGTTGTACCTTTCTTACCCGCATCTTGGTCGCGGTCACCTGCTCTTCTCCTCTCTTCTGTTCGCTCGGCCTTTTTCAGTCCGCGCGACTTCTTCCCCGCTGTGCCTTGATCTGCATCCTAACCGCTCGTGTTCGCGCGGCTTCTTCCCTTTTTCCCGCCGCGGTTTCTCGCGGATTCTTCCTTGTTTGAGCGGCCTCTCTGCCCTTCTCCTTTAGCCGCTCCTGCTGGTTAGTCGCCGCGACCTCCTGGTTTAGTCGCGCGGCTTGTGCTCTGCACCTTGGTCGTGGCCCTTCGTGCCGCTAGTGTGCTGTCACCGAGACCGCTGCAGTTTCTTCTTCCTCCCTTCATGGCTTTCATATCCTCCTCCCCGCCATTCGCCTCGGTTGTCACGTCTTCTGGTCGTGCACACGTTGTTACTCAGGGCAAATGGCTGATCGACACTGGTGCTACAAATCATATGACCGGCCATCTCCCGTGTTTCTCTCTCCTAGAAAAACATGCTCGCTTGCCCCCGGTTACTCTCGCTGACGGCTCTTCATCATCAGTTCATGGAACAGGGATAGTTCATGTCACTCCGTCTCTTCACTTGGCGGATACTCTCTACGTGCCACAGTTCCCGTGCAACTTATTATCTGTTACCTCTCTTTGCAAGCAATTACAGTGTTCCGTCACATTTACTTCTACTTCTTGCTCTTTTCAGGATCCGGACTCCCAACGGACGATTGCTACTGGGACTGAGAGTGGCGGCTTATACTTCCTAGACAACATTTCTGCTTTTTCCACCTTCTCTTTCACCTCCACAGATCTTCTCCAATGGCATCTCCGCCTTGGTCATGCTCCTCCCTGTCTTCTTCGTCAACTTCTGCCCCACCTTCCTCCTCAAAGTCCTCCGCTCAACTGTGAGGCCTGTCAGCTTGGCAAGCATCACCGCTCCTCCTTCCCTCCAAAGCACGTTCGTAGCTCTACCCGTCCGTTTCATCTTATCCACTCCGATATCTGGGGTCCTTCTCCTACTCTTACCATTGGTCGGGGTAGTTCCTATTTTGTCACGTTCATTGATGATTTCTCTCGCTGTACGTGGGTGTATCTGTTAAAAGATCGCTCTGAATTATTCTCTGTATGGACATCCTTCTATCTCATGATCAAAACTCAGTTTGGTGTTTCTATCCAAGTGTTTCGATTTGATAATGCCCAAGAATATCTCAGTCGTGACTTCTCTACATTCTGCATGCAAAATGGGATTCTTCATCAAACTAGTTGTGTCTATACTTCACAACAAAATGGTGTGGCCGAACGCAAAAACCGTCACCTGCTCGATGTCGCTCGCACCTTGATGACCCAGATGCATGTTCCTCGTTCCTATTGGGGCTATGCTGTTCTCCTTGCCTGCTACCTCATCAATCGCATCCCCTCCACGGTTCTCCACGGCCAAACCCCGTTCTCCATTTTGTATCCAGGAAAGGAGCCGTTTCCTCTCCCTCTCCAAATCTTTGGATGCACTGCCTTTGTGCATACCCCTTCTGCCACCCGTGATAAGCTCTCCCCTCGCTCCACCAAATGTGTCTTTCTGGGGTACTCCACCACTCAGAAAGGCTACTGTTGTTTTGATCCCGTCCTTCGTAAGCAGTTCGTCTCTGCTGACGTCACCTTCTTCGAGAATACCTCCTACTTCTCGGATGACTCTTCTCCTCTTCTCCCAGCTTCTGATTCTCCTGCCGTTCCCTTCGTTCCCTCGCCTCCTCCTACACTCTCCACCACTACTCCGTCTCCACCCCCTCCTCTTCCTCCACCTCTCTCTCTCCCTTCTCCACCACCCTCTCCCTCATCTCCGCTGCCGTCGCTCTCTTCTCCCGGGCCAGCTTTCTCTACCACGGATGCTCCGGATGTCGCGGGCCCGGCTGACCTGGATCTTCCTATTGCTCTTCGCAAAGGGGTGCGGACGTCTACCTTACACCCCCTTGCTGCTGTTGTTTCTTATGATCGTCTTACTCCTTCTCGCAGGGCATTTGCACTGGCTATCTCTGCCACTGCCACACCCCGCTCCTATCAGGAGGCCCTTGCTATTCCTCACTGGAAGATGGCCATGGATGAGGAAATGGCGACCCTCACTGAGCGGGGTACCTGGACTCTTGTTCCTCCTCCCTTTGGTACTGATGTTGTTGGCTGTCGCTGGGTCTTTGTGGTCAAATTTAGCCCAGACGGCACTGTGGATCGGTATAAGGCTCGCCTTGTGGCTAAGGGCTTTACTCAGACCTATGGGGTTGATTACTTTGACACCTTCTCCCCTGTGGCTCGTCTCAGCACCATCCGGGTTCTTCTCTCTGTGGCCGTCAATCGGGATTGGCCGATTTCTCAGCTGGACGTCAAGAATGCCTTCCTTTATGGTGATCTTCACGAGGCCGTTTACATGGAGCAACCTCCTGGGTATGTTGCTCAGGGGGAGACACGAGTATGCCGGCTGCAGAAGGCAATTTATGGCCTCAAGCAGAGTCCTCGAGCTTGGTTTGACAAGTTCAGCGGTATTGTGGCGGCTGTTGGTTTTGTGCGAAGCTCTGCTGATCACTCTCTCTTTATTCGCAAAACTCCTTCTGGGCTGGTTGTTCTTGCTGTGTACGTCGATGATATTCTTCTCACTGGCGATGACCAGGAAGGGGTAGCCCTGACAAAGCGACATCTTCGCCAACATCTGATCACTAAAGATATGGGCTCTCCAAAGTACTTTCTGGGGATCGAACTCTCGTGGAAGCCCGACTCCTTAGTTCTCTCTCAGCGTAAGTATGCCCTTGATCTTTTAAAAGAGGCAGGATTGACTGGAGCTAAACCTGCCCGATGCCCCATGGCTATTGGGGAGGACAAAACCTGGACAGATGATTCGCCTCCTCTTTCAGATAGTTCGCGGTACAGGCGTCTGGTTGGTAAGCTCATATATCTCACAGTGACCAGACCCGACATTTCCTATGCTGTGGGCAAGGTGAGTCAATTCATGCAAGCGCCTAGGGAATGTCATCTACAGTCCGCCTTGCGGATCTTGGAATATGTCAAAGCAGCGCCTGGGAAAGGATTACTGTTTCAGAAGAATGGTCATCTGAGGATTGAAGCCTACTCAGATGCAAGTTATGCTGATGACAAAGGGGATCGCAAGTCTACCTCAGGTTTTTGCACCTTTGTTGGGGGAAATCTGGTGAGCTGGAAGAGCAAAAAGCAGTCTGTTGTCTCCAGGTCCAGTGCAGAAGCTGAGTATCGCAGTATGGCGTCAACCACTTGTGAGTTGAAATGGTTGCGAGCTCTCATGCTAGATTTAGGAGAGGTGTACAACCATCCTCTTCCTATGTTCTGTGATAACAAGGCCGCCATATACATCTCCAAAAACCCGGTATTCCATGAAAGAACAAAGCACATTGAGGTTGACTGTCATTTCATTCGTGAAGTGATTTTAAAAGAACAAATTTGCACTCCGTTTGTCACGTCTGATAAAGAGCTAGCTGACATCTTCACCAAGCCAGTCTCCGCCTCGTTTCTGCATGTTTGCGACAAGCTGGGCATGATTGATATATATGCTCCAGCTTGAGGGGGAGTGTTAAAGTTGGTGACCGGGCGGTCTGTCTTGGTGGGTTGGAGACCGCGCGGTCTGGCGGTTTGACTCGGCGACTTGTAAACCGGGCGGTCTAGCAATCTTCACAGGCGACCTCTCTGCTTCTCTTATTGTAGCCGTGCGGTTAGTCCTTCTGTCTAACCGCGCGGCCTGTGCGGTTTACTTTGTACAGTCCGCTTAGCTTGTAAATTTTTAGTCCCACATCTCTTATTTGTATTCTCTCTTCTCTCCTCCATTCTATATAAGGGAGGGCATACCTTTGTAATAGTTATCTTTTTTGGATAATAAAATTTCAATTATTCAAAAGTTTATTCGGCTTGTTCTCTACTTTTCGCTTCTTTTCGCTACTTTCTAACACATCCAGAAAATGTGTTTCCCTACTTTGGAAATCTTGCGGCGTTCATAAAGGCACTACCACTCAGAGAGAATGACTCTCCTGACTCAGATCTGAAATAGATCCTACCTCGAGCAAATTGCCCTACACTCAGATCCACACAGGGATCCTACCTCAGATCAACAAATGATCCTACACTCATCCTTTATAAAATAGGCCTACAACTCAGATCCAAAGGATCTTATAGAAAATAAAGTGGTTGTGTTGATTTGACTCTAGAGAGATTTCTCTGAGCCTTCTTCTTCCTGAGCTGAGATGAACCCAGCCCTAACTACTAAGCAGCAAGAATGTTGATCTTCAGTAAACTACTACTTGTACTGGAAGTAACTCAGAAACACAAGTTTCTGATCTTGCTGATGAAGACAAATGATTTGACAGTTCTTTGTATTCTTCACTCAGCCAACCTTGACTGCTGAAATTAGAATGTTCTGCTTCTTCTTCTTTCTTAGAAAACTCTTCTGAACTTTCTATAGCATGTGAAGGTCGCTACAGCTAACTGTGTGAACTTTTAAATCTCCACTGTGAACTTTGTTCTTCGGGCTCTACAACTTTGGCGAGAGGAAGAAGATGAATTTCCACCTCTTTGCGAAAAGATAAAACCATAAAAGTTGATTTGCTTTTGCCGATCTTATTCCTTTTTATCTTTCGTCGTCCAACGGCTCTTTTACGTGTGGGCCCACTTAGATTTGCAAGCTACAATCTCGCTTTTGCATTAAGTGCAGCATGAAAGGCAAGCGTCGCCATTGTCGCATACTGCAGCTTTCCCGCAATAATTTAAAACTTTGCTTACTCATGATGATGTCAGCTCAGGTGGACTGAGCCAAATTCTCAGTTTCATCTCAGGCATTGAGTGCATTGAGTGAATAACCTTCACTCAACGCTAAAACCCTTAGTCAATTAATCTGCACTTTCAGGCGTTGAGTGCGTTGAGTGAATAGCCTTCACTCAACACTTTTGTCCTTAGACAATCTTTCTGTTATTCAGGCGATGAGTGCGTTGAGTGAGTCTTCATCACTCAACGCCAACTTGACTTAGCCAATACTTCTGCACTGCCATGCGTTGAGTGCATTGAGTGAACCTTCATCACTCAAAGCCCCTGGACTTAGTTGCTTCTCTGAATCCCTGCCATCTTTCTGAGGCGTTGAGTGAACTGGCTTCACTCAATGCTTCTGTACTTAGCCAATCTTCTTGATGAGATTGTGTTGAGTGAGTTGTCCTCACTCAATGCCTCTAGACATAGACGGATTTTTCTGTCTATCTTCTTAAGCTTTGACTGAACAATCTCCTCTCAACGCTTTCTTCTTTGGGTATTTAGTGAGCTATCCTAACTCAACGCTTCTGGACTTAGTCAGAAGTCTTGACAGATCTTCAACAGCTTTGACTGCTTCAACTTGACTCAATGCTTCTTTCTTCAGGCGTTGAGTGAGCTATCCTCACTCAACGATTCTGGACTTAGTCGAATTTCTTCCTTGCCAATGCTGAAGCTTTGATAGACTTATATTTACTCGACGCCTCTTGTTATATGGTGTTGAGTGAACTGCCTCACTCAATGCCTGTGGACTTAGTCGCAATTCTGTCTTTACAAACTGTTGGGCTTTGACTTTCCAGCTTTACACAGCGCTTTTAAGCATCTGGTGTTGAGTGAATTGGCTTCACTCAACGTCTATGGAGTTAGACGATTTTCTGCCTTTTCTGCATCTTTCACATCTAGCGTTGAGTGAACTGGTTTAACTCAACACCTATGGACATAGACAGATTTTTGTCTCTCCACCTTTCTATCTTATGACCACCTATCACAATCACTTAGACAACCTGTCTAATCTTGTTCTAAGGAACATCCTGCACATGATGAACTTGAACAACATCAAATACAATTATGCTCTGAATATTGATTGTGATGCCTCTTCAAATCTAGGGAATATTAAGGGTAATATTTCCAACAATCTCCCCCTATTTGAAGAAGGCAGAACACATAGTAATACTAAGAAGCATTATCGCATAAAGCATATAAACACAAAATAGCTATAAGCTAGCAGATGTAGCTTTCTCATACCACTTGAAAATTCAAAGCAGTTGTAAGCTAGCAGATGTAGATCTTTCATACCACTAGAATTACCAGTATAGCAATTCAATGTTCTCATACCACTTGAGCATTTACTCAAGTAATATGCACTTTCCCCATACCACTTAACACTTAAGTGGAGCATTTTCCTTATACCACTTAGAGGTGGGAAAGTAATGTGCAACGGACCATTATACATTCATTGAACTCTTCATACTACTTGAATTTATTCAAGTAATATATACTGACTTAACTAGATATCATAATATTACCCACACCTCCCCCTTTGAGGTTTAGGGATTTAATGTATTGTCCACATCTCCCCCTTTCTGGCTTCTTCAAAAAAAAACAATTATCTAATGAGGGAGGTGAAAGGATCATGCACCAGAAAATTTATCTTTTGATCCACCCAAAATCTTATGTTGATACAACTTGAGAAATTATCTTAGTGATCAAACTACTTGATTAGATATCATACCTCTTTTATTGATACTACTGATACAACATATCACTGCAGCCACTTGACACTTTAGTAGTCCATTGATCCACCTAAGCTAGTTGCTATCAGTGATTCACTTGAGCTAATGCGACTCCTCATACCACTTGAAACTTCAGAAGAATGTAGTTATACTCAGGGAGCTGCTAGCTTTTAATCTTCTCCTACAATAGTATTGTCTTTTCAACAACAGCTATCCACTAGGGTTGATCTCCCCCTCCGTTTGTGCATTGTCCAGGAAGCTGAACTTATTCCTGCCACTGCTGGATTTGCTCCCCCTCAATAGGAGCAACTTAACTTGCTCCCCCTCAACAGGAGCATCTGCTATCATTCTCTTTACTGGATACTTGAGTCCATATAAGTCTTGATATCATTCGAAAGACTTGACAGTCTTGATACCAATGAAAAGACTTATCTACTTGCAAGAAAAGTGACTCCTATAGCAAAAACAATATATAGAGCAACTGGAGCTATACCAAGTTCACCATACCCTACTCAAACTTGAAGGTGTTGAATTTGACTTCATCTAATAGCTTAGTAAAGATGTTAGCCACTTGCTTGTCTATGGGGACAGACTCAAGACTAATGTCTTCCTTCTCCACATGCTCCCTAATAAAATGATGCATAATCTCAATATGCTTAGTCCTGATGTATGAGACAGAATTCCTAGTAATAGAGATCGCACTAGTTGAATCATAGAACATAGGAGTTTTACTTATCTGAATGTTGTAGTCCTGGATCTGATGCTGGATCCACAACAACTGTGTACAGCAGCGACATACTGAGATAGACTCTAACTTTGTTATTGAGATTGTAATAGTGGTCTGCTACTTGCTCCTCCAAGACACTAGTCTTCCTCCTAAGAACTAACAGGTGTCTGATGTACTCTTCCTATCCTCTTTGCAGCTGGTAAAATCTGCATCTGAATAGTCTGTTAGTTCAAAATCCTTATTTCTAGGGTACTAGATGCCAAGATATGATGTGCCCTTAAGATAGCTGAAAATCCTCTTAGCAGTAGAGTAGTGAGATTCTTTAGGGCTAGCTTGCTACCTAGCACAAATACATGTAGAATGCATGATGTCTGGCTTACTAGTAATATGATATAGAAGGGAGCAAATTATCCCTCTATACAAAGTTTCATCAACAGGTTTCCCTACCACATCTTTGTCTATATGCATACTTAACCTCATGGGAGTTTCCATGGTGGAGTCATTCTCCATTCCAAACTTTTTAATCAACTCCCTAGTAAACTTAGACTGTAAAATGGACAATACATCTTCAGTATGCCTTACTTAGAGGCCCAAGAAGTACTTAAGCTCACCTATACTGCTCATCTCAAACTTTCCTTACATAGGTTTGGCAAACTTCTTACAAAGGTTGTCATCAATAGACCCAAAAATTATGTCATCTACATAAATTTGGACTAGGATGATCTTGCCCTTAGATTCCCTTAGGAATAGGGTCTTGTCTATCTTCCCCCTTGAGAATTTGTTCTCAAAGAAGAAGCTAGACGATGTCTCATACCAAGCTATAGGGTCTTGCTTCAACCCATATAGAGCTTTCTTAAGTCTATAAACAAAGTCAGGATAGTTAGAATCAACAAAACCTGAGGGCTATTCAACATATACTTCTTACTTTAAGTCGCCATTAAGGAAGGCTGACTTCACATCCATCTGGTAGACTTTAAATCCTTTGTATGCAGTATATGCAAGGAAGAGTCTGATGGCTTCCAATCTTGCTACAGGGGAAAAGGTTTGATCAAAGCTAATACCTTCTTCTTGCATGTACCCCTTAGCTACCAGCCTAGCCTTGTTCTTGATTATAATGTCATTTTCATCAAGTTTATTCATGTAAATCCACTTAACCCCAATGATATTATGTCATTATGGTCTGGGAACTAGCTTCCAGACCTTACATCTCATAAACTGGTTCAATTCCTCCTATATTGCTACAATCCAGAACTGATCTATGTTAGCCTCTTCAAATCTCTTGGGCTCAACATGTGACAAGAAACTTGAATACAAAGCTATATTAAGGCTCTTACTTCTTATCACCACTCCTTTGTTTGCATCACCAATAATTTGGTATCTTGGATGATCTCTTAGATTCTTGATAGCTGGAAGGAATCTTCCTTCAGCATCAGCTTCAGTGGTTGCATCTTACTGATCTTCATCCACATTTAGTGTGCCTTGCCCTTCTTCTAGAATATCCACACAATCTTGGACTGATAGAGCAGCATCTTTGATTGTTATCTTATGCATCGTCATCTCCGTACCTGCAGGACTAGTAGAGGAGCTTGGCAGCTCACTATTAATCATAGTTGACTCATCAAAAACTATATTAACAGACTCTTCTGCAACTTGACTTTCCAAGTTGAAGATCATATAGGTCTTACTATGATTGTTGTACCCAACAAAAATCCCATCATAGGACTTGGCAGCAAACTTAGTCACAGAGGACTTCCCATTATTCAGCACATAGCACTTGCTAGCAAAGATTCTGAGATAGCCCAGATTTAGTTTTCTGCCCTTCATATCTTATAGGAGTCTTCTTATGGCTCTTGATGATGGCGGCTCTGTTAAGGACATGACTTGTAGTATTTACTGCCTTAGCCCAAAAATATTCTGGGAGAGATGTGTCACTTAGCAAGGTCCTACCAGTCTCTATGAGAGTTCTTTTCTTCCTCTCAGCAATCCCATTTTGCTGGGGTGTTCTTAGAGAAGAAAATTCTTGATGAATCTTTTCCTCTTCACAGAACCTTGTCATGCATTTAGATTGGAATTCAGTCCTATGGTCACTTCTGATTTTGATAACAGTACTATGTAGCTCATTATAAATTTGCTTGACAAATGTTTTGAAGATATCATGGGTTTCAAAATTATCTTAAGAAAGACAACCCAAGCAAACTTAGAATAGTCATCAACCATCACAAGGGTGTAGACTTTCCTACCTAGACTATTAACCCAGAAATAGTTGATCCCTCCCAAGGTAGCCAGGTTGTTAGTCGCGGCCTACTCCAGGTTCTCCCTGGAGGTCACGACCAGTCTGTGTGGGCGGACAGACTTCTCTGTCCGCTCAGGATGTGCGGTTAGGGCGGTCTCCCCAGCCTGACCGCCCAGGTTGCGCAGCAGCCGCTTGTTCTACAGGGGCTGCGGACTGCTTCCTCAGTACACCCCTGCAGGTCACGCTGTTTGATCGTCTAACCACACCATGATTCTCCATTCTGATAGGCGCGGTCCACAACTCATTGGCGGACTCGGACTCCTATCTGCCCAGATTGTTACTTCACTAGGCGACCTAACTCCAGGTCGCTCAACGCCAGGCGACCTACCTCCAGGTCACCCAACAATGCGACAACTCTTAAGGTCTCCCACCAAAGGACGACAACCTCCAGGCTGCCTAGCAGGGGTGGCAAACAACCATTCCAATAGGTAGGTGGACTTCTGCAAAGGTGGTGACCTGCTTCTTCAGTCTGCCAGGTCGCCCGGGTGGCCAGCTTGCCCGCCTACAGTTCATAGACTCTAGCTCAGTCCGTCCAAGGAGCGTGGACTTGATCCAGCTCTCCATAAATCCACAAACATCCTGCGGACTGCTCTTCAGTCTGCCTGCAGTAGACAAACTCCCCCAGCAGCAAAGGTGACCTGCTCTATTTAGGTCGCCAACCTCTGACCAAGTGATAAGCCTCCAGCAGAGGTAGACTAGTTTCATCCGCCGTGGGCTGGGAGGACTCTTCCAATCCACCACTGAGACCTCCAGCTTTCCACCAGTGAGCTGCCCTGCAACAGAGGCAGACTGACTATGCAGTCCGCCAACCAGCACTCTAACCGCTTCTCCCCAGTAAAGGCGAATAACTCCTCAGCCCGCATACATTGGCGCGGGCTCACTCGGCATAGAAGAGGTGGACTCATCCCAGTCCGCCAACATCAGGATCAACTCATCCCCTGACCGTGTGTGACCTGGCGCAGGCTCCACAGACTCCTAGTTCTACTTGCACAAATCACCGACTAACCGGGGGTGATGTTACCAAAAGTCATTACTGATGACTTGTTTTAGTCATCATTTTTTGGGTAGCTTAGTATTCAAATTTCTTAAGTATATTTATATTTTTATGAATTCTTATGTTTGTTTTGTTTTATTTTATGATTAAGGTCTTTTAGCTATGATATTTTAATTCCTAAGTTTTATTTTATGTATTTTATGTCTTGTTATGTTTAACTTTAATTTTAATGACTAATGTTTTTATTATGTTATGTTGTGCTTAATTTTTAAAAGTTATCTATGTTTTGTCATAAAAAAAATTATAACTAATATGTTGTGTTATTTTGTTTTATTTGTAGGATATGGCCCAAATGCATGCAACATGGTGCAGCCCTCTCATCATGGTGCAACCCTCTACATGCAGCCCTTGAAGATTGGAGCAGCCCGGCCCTTTCCCTTGAAGCACATATGATGCATTCAGCCCCTCTTCAAGCTACCCGAGCCCATATAGAAGCAGCCTCTTCCACCAAAGCAGCGCACCTCATTGGAGCAGCCCACAAGATGTAGCCCGGCCTCCTCCCCACATCAAAGTGTAGCCCACAAAGTGCAGCAAGCCCCCTCCATGGTGCAGCCCAAGATCTCTCCAAATCACCCTACCCGAGCTTACAACAAAGCCCAAACCAAGAAGCCCACTCATGCATTGGCCGGCCACTTGCCACACCATCCCTCCTCTCTCTCCTTTTTATTATTTTTCTCCACTCTTTATTATCATCCATTCCCCCTTATTTACTCTCTTTATTTTATTTGATTTCTTTTAAATACTATATATTGAATCATCCTCTCCCTCTCCCTTCATTAAATGAAATGCATGCACTTCTCTCCCTTTACATGGCCGGCCACCCCCCTTGGCCTCCTCCTCTTCATTTCATTCTAGATCCTTCTCCATCTCCTATAAAAGCCACCCCATCCCTCAAGCCAAAGGGGAGAAATTTTTGAGAAGTGAAGTTTTAAGTTGAATGTGAGTGTTGAGTTGGAGAGTGGAGAGTGCTTGTGAGTTGTTGTTAGTTTCATTATTGTATTAGTTTTCTTTTCGATTAGTGCAAGTTTCTTCATAGCATAATCTTGTCTTTTTTATATTTTGTGCACTTTTTTTGCAAGTAATGAAAATGTTCCTCTCTTATCTTTTTTTGTCTTCCTTTCCAATTATGCGTAGCTAATTTTATTTAGCGTTCGATCGTGAGGATCCATAAAATGAGATGAGGGTTTCTTTTATTTCATTGTTTTATTTTTGCTTAATTTTACTCGATCCTTCTTTGATTTTTATTTTGTCGACTCCGTATTTCCGGTATACGGTAGTAGGCTTGGGATCTCATATTTGAGTAGCCGAGAGGCTCATGAATGTGAAAGATCACTCAAAGAAGGAAGGAGTTGAACGCAACCCTAGAGATAGGATGACGTAAATCTTCCGGATTGGAGTCAAATCCAATAGTGCGGGTCACCTCGATAATGCAGCTTTAGGCTTTTTTTTGACTTGAAAGAGATTTCGGTCAAAACGTCTATAAGTCAGGGGATTTAATTCTCTAGCGAGATTATTTCCTAATTTCGGATCCGTCACGGTCAAGTATGATTTGCAAATTTAAAACTATGTCTTTTTCATCCCTCTCATTTCATTTTATGGTGAATCTTCGATCGAATGCTAGCTTTTTATTATAAAGTTTTTCGTCTAAAAAATTATCTTTCGTTTTAGTTTAAAAATTCTCAAAACCCATTTTATTTCGGTAGGATAATAGTTCAAGCGTGAGTAGCAGTATTTGACAACCCCGTGTTTAAATACGACCTTGATACTACAATTCGATAGGTACACTTGCCTGTTCGGGTTTAGCACATCAAGTTTTTGGCGCCGTTGCCGGGGACGCTTTTTCGTCAATATTAGGAAAGCGCTTACGCTATTACTTCTGCAAAAATAAAAAAAATTTCCTTTCTCTATTTTCTTCTTCAAGTTTTTATTTCCCTTCTTCTCTTTTTCTTTCCTCCATTCGCCCTCTAATTTTCTTAGTGCATGACCCGCACGAATCCGTCGCTACTTGTTGATTTGGACCCAGAAATCGAACGCTCCTTTCGGAGAAACTTACGATTCAGTGGTTCCACTTCTCAAACAGCGGTTGAGGATTCCGATGGTGATTGTAACTTCAACTACGAAATGGGAGACCCTAACCCAGCGTTTGCCCAGCAAAGGACGATGTCCGATTATGCTCGGCCCAACCTGGAGGGTACAGAAACAAGTATTGTTCGACCTGCAATTGCGAACAATAACTTCGAGCTTAAGCCTAGCATCATACAAATAGTGCAGCAATATGTACAGTTCGACGGATTACAAGATGAAGATCTGAACTTGCATATTGCCAATTTTCTTGAAATCTGTGACACCTTTAAAATAAATGGTGTCTCTGACGATGCTATAAGGCTAAGACTCTTCCCCTTCTCCTTAAGAACTAAAGCCAAACAGTGGTTGAGTTCTCTTCCAAGAGGCTCAATCACTACTTGGAACATTTTAACTAAAAAATTTCTCTCTCGATATTTCCCCCCCCCCCCCCCCGCCAAAACTGCTAAGCTAAGAAATGATATAACTTCTTATTCTCAAATTGCTTCTGAGACCCTCTATGACACTTGGCAGAGGTTCAAAGAACTTTTGAGAAGATGCCCTCATCATGCTCTGCCTGTATGGTTACAGGTTCAGACATTTTACAATGGGCTAAATCAAGAAACTAAGCAAATGATAGATGTCGCTTCCGCTGGTTCCTTGGACCGTAAAACTCCGGAAGCCGCTCTTGAGCTTATCGAGGACATTACGATGAACACTTATCAGTGGAATTCGTCTAGGACTCGCCCATCTAAACCTGCAGGTATCTATGAAGTGGATTCAGTTTCGCAACAGGCGCTACAAGTGGAAATGCTGAACAAGAAGATTTTGGAGATGACTGCTTCCTCCGCCGCTAAGGTATATGAAAATGTGAATGCTACTACTGCCGAGCAGGTGGATTATCTGGGGAACATACCCAGGCCTGCTCAAAATAATTCTGCCAATAATTTTTCTGCTTTTTCTAATTTTTCTGCACCTCCTGGTTTTAATTCTTTTACGAACTCTTATAATCCTGGATGGCGTAACCATCCCAATTTTTCTTGGAGTAATCCTGCTAATGCTGCACGGCCACCACATGATTTTACACCACCACCACCACCACAACAAAACCAAAATCTTCAAAAAACCCTCTCTTTGGAAGAACTTTTATCTAGATATATAAGCTCGAACGATGCTACTATTAGAAACTTAACAGGGTCCATGAAAAGTTTAGAAAATCAGGTCGGGCAACTTGCCAAGGCTTTTTCCGAGAGACCACCTGGAACTCTTCCCTCGAACACTAAACCTAACCCAAGGGAGCACGCAAATGCGATTTCCCTTCGGAGCGGTAAGGGTATTAACGATCCCACCACCAGGGAAGAGCCAAAGGGGATTGTCCCTCCTGTTGTGGAAACAATTACCCCTACAGAAAATGATAAAACAATTTTTGGAAATGAAAAATCTACTTTAAATAAAGAAAAAGATATTTCTGTTTTTTCTGATTTTGGAAAAGAAAATGATGACGTTCAAAATGATGCTCCGGTTGTTATAAAGGAATTCCCGCCACCTCCTTATCCGGCTCGACTTAGGAAAGAAAAACTAGACGATCAGTACCAACGCTTTCTTGAAATGTTTAAACAAATTCACATTAATTTGCCATTCCATGAAGCGATTAGTCAAATGCCTAAGTATGCAAAATATCTTAAGGATTTATTAACAAACAAGACGAAATTGGAAAATTTATCGCATGTAACCTTAAATGAAGAATGCTCAGTGGTCGTTAAAAACTCTAATCTTGCTAAAAAGATAAACGATACGGGTAGTTTTTCCATTCCATGCGTTTTTGGTGATCTGTTTATTAAACATGCGTTGGCGGATCTAGGAGCGAGCATAAATTTGATGCCCTTTTCTTTATTCAAAAATCTAGGATTGGGCAATCTTAGCCCTACAAGAATGAGTATCCAGTTAGCCGATAGGTCGATCAAATATCTGTTAGGTATTGTTGAGGACGTGTTAGTAAAGGTCGACAAATTCATCTTCCCGGTGGATTTTGTCATTCTCGATATTGAAGAGGACGTCGAGGTCCCTCTTATCCTCGGTCGACCCTTCCTAGCCACCTCTCGAGCGGTCATCGATGTTAGTAACGGAAAGTTGTTTTTGCGTGTGGGAGATGATGAGGTCATATTTTCTATCAATCAATCAATGAAAAACTCTTTAAAAAATGATGATTCATGCTACTTTCTTGATGTTTTAAATGAAGATTGTTCTCTTTCTCTTTCTAACATCTCTTCAAATGAATTTTCCTCTTCTTTTTCTGAAATTTCTTCACATGATTTTGAAAACACGGTTATGTCAGCACAAGAAAATTTTGAAAATGATTCTGTCTTTGGTAGAAAAAAGTATGAAAATCTTATTTTTGAAAAAGAAAAGAATTTGAAAAACTCTTATGATGAGCCGCCCCATCTCGATTTAAAACCACTCCCTGATCATCTAAAATATGCCTTTCTTGAAAAAAAATTCTAAGTTGCCCGTTATAATCTCGGCCTATCTATCTCAATCCGAAAACGATCAGTTGATCGAAGTACTACAAAAGCATCGCCGAGCTATAGCGTGGCAAATTTCCGACATTTCTGGCATAAGCCCTTCTTTTTGTACTCATAAAATATTTTTTGAAAATAATCCTAAGGGTGTAGTCCAACCACAACGACGTCTCAATCCAAATATGAAAGAGGTTGTGAAGGAAGAGGTTCTTAAGTTATTAGATGCGGGGATAATTTATCTGATTTCCGGTAGTCAGTGGGTAAGTCCGGTCCAGGTTGTTCCTAAGAATGGTGGGATTACGGTAGTAACAAATGAAAATAATGACTTAATTCCAACTAGGACGATAACGGGATGGAGGATGTGCATCGATTACCGTAAGCTAAACGATGCCACTCGAAAAGATCACTTCCCCCTCCCCTTTATCGATCAAATTTTAGAACGTTTATCCGGGCACAGTTTTTATTGCTTCCTCGACGGTCTCTCGGGATATTTTCAAATCCCTATCGCACCCGAAGACCAAGAAAAGACAACATTCACTCGCCCCTTCGGGACTTTTACTTATCGTAGAATGCCTTTCGGGTTATGCAACGCACCCGCTACCTTTCAGCGGTGTATGCTTGCTATTTTTGATAAATACGTAGAAAATATTATGGAAGTATTTATGGACGATTTTTCTGTCTTTGGCGACTCCTTTGACTTATGTTTAAAAAATTTGGAAAAAGTTTTGCAACGCTGCGAAGAAACCAACTTAGTTTTAAATTGGGAGAAGTGCCACTTTATGGTGCGTGAGGGCTTAGTCCTTGGCCATAAGATTTCCGCTAAGGGAATTGAAGTGGACAAGGCCAAAATTGAAGTTATTGAAAAGTTACCGCCGCCTACAAATATTAAAGCGATTAGAAGTTTTTTAGGGCATAGGGGTTTTTATCGACGATTCATTAAAGACTTTTCAAAAATTACTAAGCCTCTCACCCACCTTCTCGAAAAAGAAACACCTTTCATTTTTGATGAATCTTGTCGCGCTGCGTTTGAATTAATTAAATCCAAACTTATAAATGCTCCTATTATGATCGCCCCAGTTTGGGATTTACCATTCGAAATAATGTGTGATGCGAGTAGTCATGCGGTAGGTGCGGTTCTAAGACAACGAATTGCTAAGAACTTTCATCCGATTTACTATGCTAGTAAAACTCTAACTTCTGCACAAGAAAATTACACCACGACGGAGAAAGAACTTTTAGCTGTTATTTTTGCTTTTGATAAATTCCGACCATACGTTACTCTTGCCAAAGTTATTGTTTTTACGGATCATTCCGCTTTGAAGTACCTCCTTTCTAAACCGGATGTCAAGCCGCGTCTTATTCGCTGGATCCTCTTACTTCAAGAATTCGACTTGGAGATTCAGGATAAGAAAGGAGCGGAAAACCTAGCGGCTGATCATCTCTCTCGTCTTGAAAATCCCGAACTTGATATTTTAAATGAAAATTTTATTAATGACTCTTTTCCGGATGAGCGTCTTTTAAACATTTCTTCTTCTACCCCCTGGTTTGCTGATCTGGCCAATTATCTTGTGGCTCGGGCCCTTCCAAAAGAATACTCTTCTCACCAAAAGAAGAAATTCTTTTCGGAGTTGAAGTATTATTTTTGGGAGGACCCCTTTCTATTTCCCATTTGTGCAGATCAGGTGGTTAGAAGATGTGTTTCCCGGGAAGAAGGTCAGCAAATTTTAAAGCATGTTCATGAAGGTCCAACTGGCGGGCATTTTCAAGCAAACCGCACCGCCCACAAAGTGCTTAGTGCTGGCTTTTACTGGCCAAGCATATTTAAAGATGCACAACTCTTTGTGAGCGGGTGTGATCGGTGCCAACGGACTGGAAACTTATCTAATAAAAATGAAATGGAACAAAATTATTTTCTGGAATGCGAAGTTTTTGATTTATGGGGCATTGACTTTGTAGGCCCGTTTCCCTCCAGTCTAGGAAACAAATATATTCTAGTCGCAGTCAATTATGTTTCCAGGTGGGCGGAGGCCCAAGCTTTACCAAGAAATGATGCTCGCGTCGTAGTTGCCTTTCTTAAAAAGTTATTTTCTCGTTTTGGTTTTCCTCGAGCGATCGTTAGTGATAGGGGAAGTCATTTTTGCAACACTCAACTCGCTAAAACTTTAACTAAATATGGTGTTACGCATAAACTATCAACTGCTTATCACCCCCAAACTAACGGTCAGGTCGAGGTAGTCAATCGCGAGCTTAAAAGAATTCTGGAAAAAACCGTTTCTACTTCCCGTAAGGATTGGTCTTTAAAGTTAGACGATGCTCTTTGGGCCTATCGGACAGCGTACAAGACCACTATTGGTTGTACTCCTTTCCGACTAGTCTACGGAAAATCATGTCATCTCCCGGTAGAGGTAGAGCACCGTGCATTTTGGGCGTTAAAGTTTTTTAATTTCGATCCGCACTCGGTCGGTGAGCATAGAAAAAACCAACTAAATGAGCTTGACGAGTGGCGAGCGTACGCTTATGAAAATAATAAAATTTATAAAGAACGCACAAAACTTTATCACGATAAGAACTTGCGCCATCCTAAAACGTTTAAACCTGGCAATCACGTTCTTCTTTTCAATTATCGCCTACGTCCCTTTCCTCGAAAACTTAAATCTAGATGGTCTGGACCGTTTACGGTCAAGGAAGTTTATCCTTATGGAACTGTGTTGCTTTCGCACCCCGATAAGGGTGATTTTAAAGTGAATGGACATAGACTTAAACTTAATTTTTCAAATGATACTGTGTCTCCTGCAATGGAGGATCTTGTTTTCGGCTCTTAAATATTTATCTTGTTGTGGAACATTTTTGGATATATTATTATTTAATTTTCTTCGGACTTTAAATGGTTGTAATAAAGAACAATCTTGGGCACCTGCCCACGGACTATATTTTTTTCTGCTTTTATTTTGCTCTTCCTTCTGGAGGCCAACCAAGCCAGTTCGTGACCGCCGCTCCAACGTTGCTGATATAAAGATGGATCAAGTCAAACCTGTTGCTGATCAAGTGCGCTAAAAAGCAAGCATGGGGGAGCGACATCCGCCGTCATCCCACAAACCTGGGGAAGTCCTGTTTTGTTCATTATTTCATTTACTTTATGCATTTTTCTCTCCTTCTCAGTCTCCTTCTCATTTTTCTTTTTTGTTTCTTTCATTGAGCACAATGAAAAATCTATGCTTGGTGGAGGGTTTAGTTAGTTTCTCTTTTTCCTTTTTCTTTCAAAAATTTTTCTAAAAAATTAGCATAGTTTTGTTAAGTTTTTTTTTAGTATTGCTTTTATTTTAGCCTTTTCAAAAAATCACAAAAAAAGAAAAGCAAAAATCCAAAAAATTGCTAAAATATATTTGAAAAACAAAATCGAAAATTATTTCCATCTTTATTTTTATGTTTCTTCTAGTGATGTGTAGGCCCGTGCGGTTTTGTAGTTCTATTTAGATCTCTTTGAAACAGTTTTCTAAATTTATCAGTTTAACATAGCTTATTTTTACTATTTTCTTTTTCTTAAATATAGGCATCCGATTTTTACGTTTTAAGTTAGCAATTTGTAGTTATATCTTTTTATTCGGTTAGTTGCTTACGAATGGTTGCTAGGTAATGTTAACTCTTTTTCATTTGCGGGGTAGTCTTTCTTGGTGTCTAGAACTTGTCTCTAGCGACTTTCGAAACATTTGCGTCATTTTTACGTACTTTAGAAATGATTTAGGCCACCCTTTGACTCGTTTGAGCTTTTCTTGCCCACCAAAAAATTTTTTACCATTGCAAAACACTTTTTGGGCCTTTTTCCATGTTTCTTTGTTTTTAGCTCCACCTTTCATTTCATTATTTCACCAAAGCCAAAATCCCTTTCCTATTTCTCACACTAAACTTTGAGCTTAAACATTAATTTTGTGAAGGATTATATCTTTGAAATGAAAAGGAAAATTTATAGCTTATATTTGGAGCTTTCCTTAAAGTTACAAAAAAAAGAGAGAGTTATTATCAAAAGTATAATCAAAATGAAATGAAAAAAAAAGAGTAGTATTTTTGGCCAATATTATGAAAAGAAAAGAAAAAAATACATGGCCTTATTTTTGTGTTAGCTTGAATTGAAGTACTTATCATTCCTCTTCATGTGTTTATGTTTATTTTTTTTAAGCTCAACCTTGGTTTAGTGTTTAAGCCCTCATGTTTATCCTTGTTTTCATTACCTAATCATTTACTATTAAATTTTCTCAACGTGGTCAGCAAGATAGCCCAAACGCCAAATTAATATCTTCGGAACTACCCAGTTCGCACGCTGAACCTGCGGAAAGCCCAAGGACTAGAGATTGCACCCAACAACACAATGGAAGCACAAGAAGGTCTTATTATGCATTCACTTCTTTACAATCCGAGGCATACATAGCGAGACATGATTTCGCTAGTACTACAGCTGTAAACAGAAAGAACCAAAAAACAAGCCGGGCGGACAGCACTCCAGTCCGCCGAGACTGCGAGGTCGCCGAGACCGCCGAGACCGCTGAGCTCGCCCAAGCTATGCTGCAATCCGCCGAATACCACGGAGTCCGCCGAAGACGCGAGGCCGCGTGGACAGACCGTTATTCGCCTCCTGCTGAACCTGAACTGAGGAACTCCCCTACCCGCCTGAAGCCGACGGATAGGTTATTGAAGCTGGCAAAGTTGAAACAGAACTGACAAGCCGCAGAGCGACCTCCTGCTGAGTCCGCAGAGACCGCACACTTACAAGCACTGACCGAAGTCACAGCCAAACTCCTGGCTCCTTGAAGTTATCCGCGCGACCTGCACACAGCAAACCGTCAGCCTGAAACAATCCGCGCGAACTGGCAAACACAGACCGCAGCACTTCGCACACCCCAACTTACTGTTCACTCAAGTTACTTAGGTTACTGTAGATGTGCCAGGGGGGTCCTATTTATAGGCAAGGTGAGGAGTGTGGTCACCGCCCAAGAGATAGCGACACCACCCTCAGTCCGCGCGAATACAACCACCGTCCGCTGAGTCCGCATGGACTTAGCCGGATACCAAGGAAACCGCCAGGAGCAAGGCAACCATTGACGAACCCTCTCCAGTCCGCCCAAGCTAAGCGGACAAGGCACCAGCCCGCAAAGCTCCAACTACTTCAGGACAGCAAACCCCCTTCAATGGCTGTCCGCACCAACCCGAGGCAGTCCGCAAGACTCACACCTCAATCCGCCACAAGTCCACGACCAAAGGCAAACAGCAAGTCCGCCCGGTCACAGCGGACTTGGCGGATACGGCGGACACCATGAACTTGGCACAATGTGTGACCAAGTCCAAAACCATCAAGGGCCAGTGCGAGCATGGCGGACACAAAGTCCCGTCCGCCAAACACCCTAGCCCAGACCGCAACCAGTCCGCGAGCTCCTCGCACTTATCCAATGCAGCAGCTTCCTCCCGGACTCCAAACACCAGTCCGCCAACCGGTCTCCACAGCAAGACCTGCTGTAACACCTGAGCTCGACAAGGCCTCAGCCAAGCTCAAGGCCCAGTCCGCAACAGCCCAAACCGCGGACACACCAGTCCGCAAGGCTTCCCGCGAACTCGAACCAACCCGCCAACAGCGCAAGCTTGCACCCGCGACCACTGAGCAAAGTATCAGTCCGCAAGCCTCTCTATCCGCAGATACCAGGCCGCACCAAACCGCGGACTCCATGCAACAACCCGCTCAGAACACAGCCGGCTTCCACCAGACTTTCCACCAGGCCGCAAACCTCAGTCCGCCCAGTCCGCCCAGTCCGCCAAGGCTGTCCGCCACAGGCCGCGCGGCCTGTACCGTCACCCACTTCCACTTCACAAATTTCAACACTCCCCCTTGAAGTGAGAAGTGGTGACCAAGCCCAGCAAGCTGCGCAAGCGTTCAAAGGGCCCCTTCGACAGCGGCTTCGTGAAGATGTCAGCAAGATTATCTTCACTCCGAACATGCCCGACCAGTAGAGACCCCTCCAACACCTTCTCCCTGATGAAGTGGTGATCAATCTCTATATGCTTGGTCCTGGCGTGACACACTGGATTGTTTACCAGTTTGAGAGCACTCTCATTGTCACCCCGGAGTAAAGTAGGCCCTTGCACTTCTTCATGAACATCCTCTATAAGCCTCCTCAACCAAACGGCTTCCCGAGCAGCCAAGGCCGAAGCCTTATACTCCGCCTCCGTGGTTGAAACCGACACCGAGTCCTGCTTCTTGCTACACCACGAGATGCTAGCTGATCCGCAAGTGAACACATAACCTGAAGTAGACCTTCGATCATCCGAATCACCGCCATAGTCAGCATCCGTATACCCGAGCAACGCAAACTCCGCGTCCCTTCCATAGAGGAGTCCCATCTCAGAAGTCACCTTGACATACTTCAAAATCCCCTTTGCTGCCAACAGATGAGATTTCCTTGGTTCAGCCATATATCGACTTACTCGGCCAACAGCATAAGCTATATCCGGCCTTGTAATCGTCAGATAGATCAAGCTCCCAACAAGAGCCCTGAACACCAAGGGATCATTAAGAACTCTTCCCTCATCTCGTCGAAGCTTTAGCCCAGGTTCCAGTGGAGTAGAGCACTTCTTCCCTTCGCCCATGCCAAACCGCTTCACAATACGATCAGCATACCCTTTCTGGCTAATGAGAATCCCGCACTCCTTCCTCTCCACTTCCAGACCGAGAAAGTGATGCAACTCTCCCAGGTCTTTCATCTCGAAGCGTATAGCAAGCTCTCCCCTGAGCCTTGCTACTTCCTCCTCCGAGTTCCCTGTGATGATCATGTCATCCACATACAGTAGGACCAAGACTCTTAGCTCTCCCTTCTTCTTGACGAACAAGCTTGAATCCGAGTTGGAAGCCAGGTATCCACAGAATTGCAAGTACTCTGCAATCTTCCCATACCACGCTTGAGGAGCTTGCTTCAACCCATAGAGAGCCTTCCTGAGTTTGCAGACATAGTCCGGATGCTTTTCAGAGACAAAACCAAGCGGCTGATCCATGAAGATGTCCTTGTCAATCTCTCCGTAAAGAAAGGCATTCTTCACATCGAGTTGCCACAACCTCCATCCCTTGCTAGCAGCCAAGGCGATCACCACTCTTACAGATGTCATCTTCGCAACTGGACTGAATGTCTCCTCATAGTCTTCTCCATACTGCTGTGAGAATCCTCTAGCGACCAGGCGAGCCTTGAACCGATCAATGCTCCCATCAGCCTTCTTCTTCAACTTATACACCCACTTACAAGTAACCGGAGTAATGCCATCAACTTTGGGCACAAGGTCCCAGGTTTCATTCTTCTTCAGAGCATCAATCTCTTCCTTCATGGCACCTTCCCACTCCTTCACTCCAGTGGCCTCGTTGAAGCTTGCAGGCTCTCGCTCATCCAGAGGACCTGCAAAGAAGCAGGAGACAAAGCTCACTGCATTCCCATCACAGTACCGAGCCGGTGGCTTAACCACCCTCTTCGATCTCCGAAGATACGGCTCCTTGCTCACGGCTTCCGTTGCTTCTTCAGGCTCCACTCCTACCTGGGGCAAGCATTGAGCAGTGCTCCCCCTGCTTCCTGAGCCAGAAGGCTCAGCCTCGGAGTTCGAAGCAACAGGAGCTGCTGGTGAAACAGCAAGCTCCTCTTCCAAGCCATCAGCAGCCTCCACCGGTGCTTCCTCAACCTTGCTACTTCTGGTAAGCTCCACCGAGCCACCTCCATATGACGTCAGCTCGTCAAAGACAACGTCTCTTGACACCACGAACTTCTTCGTCACAGGGTCCATGCATTTCCATCCCTTCTTCCGCTCATCATAGCCAACAAAGACAAGTTTCCTTGCCTTTGCATCCAGCTTTGTCCGTGAAGCATCCGGGACATGCACGTAGCAAGTTGAACCGAACACCCTAAGGTGTCCCACACTCGGCTTCTCCTTTAGCAACAGCTCAACAGGAATCTTCATGTTGATAGGGCTGAGTGGCATCCGGTTGATAACATAGGCAGCACAAGACATTCCCTTCGCCCAAAAGGACCTTGGGATATCTTTCGCATGAAGCCATCATTTGCAGGTCTCCGTCAGATGATGAATCTTCCGCTCCGCTACCCCATTTTGTTGTGGAGTGTGAGCACAAGTAAGCTCTCGTTGGATCCCGTGCTTCCTGCAAAAGTTAGAAAACTCGGAGGAGACAAACTCCCCCCCGTTATCAGTTCTAAACTTCTTAATCCGCAAGCCAAGCCGGCCTTCTACCAACTCCTTGAACTCCACGAACAAACGGAAGGCTTCCGACTTCTCCTTTAAGAAGTACACCCAAGTATACCTTGAGTAGTCATCAACCAAGACAAGCATGTATTTGCTTCCACCAAGGCTGGCAGTAACAGTCGGTCCCATCAGGTCGCCATGAATACACTCCAATGGTTTCTTGCTCCTTGTTTGAGATTTATCAAACGGAAGGCGATGTGCCTTACCGTATTGACAGCCCGCACAAACATGCCCATCCCCAAAGGAGGACAACTTTGGCAACCCCCTCACCAGACTTCTACTCGCCATTGCCTTTAGCTTGTCCATGCCAACATGCCCCAGCCTTACATGTCAGATAGCCGCACTATCATTGGCCCTCATCCTATTAACATAGGCACTGGTGGAAAGAACAAACAAGTTCTTCACCCTCCTCCCAACATGAGCAACATCAGCCTTTATCGCTGATACGTTGTGAAGGAACCTCACGTCTGTTGGCCCAAACAGAACGTGATACCCAGCATCCACCGCGTTGGTCAACGAGAAGAGGTTCTTCTTCATGCCCGGCACGTGATACACACTCCTTAACGTGAGTGGCCCCTGATCACTACCCAAGGACACGACCCCCTCCTTCTCTACTGCATAAACAGTATTATCAGCAGTGATAATAGCTTCATTACCTGAGTAAGCCTGCATGGAGGTGAACTTCGATTTGTCTCCGGTGAGGTGATGACCACACCCGGAGTCGACGATCCACTCGCTGTTGAAGTCCTCAGCAGATAAGGCCCGGACACAAGTGCCCGTCATGAAGGCTCCTCCCCATTCTGCTTCTTCACTTCGCGAGCAAGCTTCCTCCTTGCCCGCAGCATGCCCAGGCTGCAGTTTGACCTTGCAGTCCCGCTTGAAGTGCCCTCGCTGATGACACCGGTAGCACTTCAAGTTCTTCTTCCAGTCCTTAGGAGCATTGCTCCTCTCCGGCAGATATGAAGATGAAGTCTCCTTCTCAACAGCGGCCTGCACCTTCTTCTTCTTCTTCCCTTCCCATCCCTTCTTCTTGCCTGAGAAGAGAGCCTCGCTGCCTTCCTGATTCAGATTCACTCCAGCCATCTGCCTTGCTAAGCTCTCCTGCGAGGCAAGCAGATTCTCCAGCTCCAGCAACGACGGCTGAGTAGCCCACCCTTGAACAGATGTAACAAAGGCCACATACTCCTTCCGCAAGCCGCGGATAATGTGCCTTTTCATCTTTGCCTCAGAGATAGGCTCATCAGGATCCAGTGCCGACAGCTCAGCACACAAGCTCTTCATCTTTAAGAAGTACTTGGAGATGGAAAGGTCTCCCTGAGTTGCCCTGGCCAACTCATTCTCCAGGAACTGAAGCCGCGCCACATTCTTCCTATTGAACAACTCATCAATGGTTGTCCAAATATCAGCAGCCGACTCACACCCAATGATGTGATCAAACAGTTCCGGAGAAACAGCTCTCTTCAGAATGAACTCCGCCTTAGCATTAGTTCTTCTCCAGAGCCTCACCTGCTCAGCAGTACCGAAAGCAGCAGTAACTTCCTGTCTATCGTCTCCACCGACGACTTCCCACAGCTCCTCGCCTAGAAGATAACTCTTCATGCACGACTTCCACTTTTTATAGTTAGTCAGCGTTAAGAGTTCAATGCCCAGACCTCTTGCTAAGCTTCCTTCCATTGCAATCACCTGTTGGTACCCTTCAGCAGCTCCGAGCAACAACACAGGTTGAACACCACTCAATCACTGAGTAACAACTCTGGCTGACTTCCGCTCACGCAACTGAACCACCGCAACCTCAGAAACCTTGCTTTGATACCATGTTAAATTTTCTCAACGTGGTCAGCAAGATAGCCCAAACGCCAAATTAATATCTTCGGAACTACCCAGTTCGCATGCTGAACCTGCGGAAAGCCCAAGGACTAGAGATTGCACCCAACAACACAATGGAAGCACAAGAAGGTCTTATTATGCATTCACTTCTTTACAATCCGAGGCATACATAGCGAGACATGATTTCGCTAGTACTACAGCTGTAAACAGAAAGAACCAAAAAACAAGCCGGGCGGACAGCACTCCAGTCCGCCGAGACCGCGAGGTCGCCGAGACCGCCGAGACCGCTGAGCTCGCCCAAGCTATGCTGCAATCCGCCGAATACCACGGAGTCCGCCGAAGCCGCGAGGCCGCGCGGACAGACCGTTATTCGCCTCCTGCTGAACCTGAACTGAGGAACTCCCCTACCCGCCTGAAGCCGGCGGACAGGTTATTGAAGCTGGCAAAGTTGAAACAGAACTGACAAGCCGCAGAGCGACCTCCTACTGAGTCCGCAGAGACCGCACACTTCCAAGCACTGACCGAAGTCACAGCCAAACTCCTGGCTCCTTGAAGTTATCCGCGCGACCTGCACACAGCAAACCGTCAGCCTGAAACAATCCGCGCGGACTGGCAAACACAGACCGCAGCACTTCGCACACCCCAACTTACTGTTCACTCAAGTTACTTAGGTTACTGTAGATGTGCCAGGGGGGTCCTATTTATAGGCAAGGTGAGGAGTGTGGTGACCGCCCAAGAGATAGCGACACCACCCTCAGTCCGCGCGAATACAACCACCGTCCGCTGAGTCCGCATGGACTTAGCCGGATACCAAGGAAACCGCCAGGAGCAAGGCAACCGTTGACGAACCCTCTCCAGTCCGCCCAAGCTAAGCGGACAAGGCACCAGCCCGCAAAGCTCCAACTGCTTCAGGACAGCAAACCCCCTTCAATGGCTGTCCGCACCAACCCGAGGCAGTCCGCAAGACTCACACCTCAATCCGCCACAAGTCCACGACCAAAGGCAAACAGCAAGTCCGCCCGGTCACAGCGGACTTGGTGGATACGGCGGACACCATGAACTTGGCACAATGTGTGACCAAGTCCAAAACCATCAAGGGCTAGTGCGAGCATGGCGGACACAAAGTCCCGTCCGCCAAACACCCTAGCACAGACCGCAACCAGTCCGCGAGCTCCTCGCACTTGTCCAATGCAGCAGCTTCCTCCCGGACTCCAAACACCAGTCCGCCAACCGGTCTCCACAGCAAGACCTGCTGTAACACCTGAGCTCGACAAGGCCTCAGCCAAGCTCAAGGCCCAGTCCGCAACAGCCCAAACCGCAGACACACCAGTCCGCAAGGCTTCCCGCGAACTCGAACCAACCCGCCAACAGTGCAAGCTTGCACCCGCGACCACTGAGCAAAGAATCAGTCCGCAAGCCTCTCTATCCACAGATACCAGGCCGCACCAAACCGCGGACTCCATGCAACAACCCGCTCAGAACACAGCCGGCTTCCACCAGACTTTCCACCAGGCCGCAAACCTCAGTCCGCCCAGTCCGCCCAGTCCACCAAGGCTGTCCGCCACAGGCCGCGCGGCCTGTACCGTCACCCACTTCCACTTCACAAATTTCAACATTTACCTAAGACAAGTTTTAACGCCTACTAGAAGTCCTATTAATCTTTAGAACGTAAATTCCGCGTAGTGGAGAAAGTGTGAACGGACAAGCCTATGGCCACCATCATTGATGGATTTCTTTGGAGGTTATCTTGAGGTGATTTAGGGTTAATTGTTATTCTAGCAACCTAGTAGTTCGTAATGCGCCGATTATTTAGAATTTCTACTCTTGTTTCTCTTATTTTCATTAATTTTGGATGCCTTGTTTTAAGATTTAGAAATGTGTAAATTTTCTTTATGTTCTAATGATATTTTTAGGTCTCCACTTTCAAGTTTTCTATTGTGCACTTCTCACCCTAGTAGTTGTTAACATAGGAATTAGGATAGTTTAATTTTTCATGTTTTGTTTTTCTTAATTATGCAACCTAAATCTTCTTTGTTTTCTTTCCCTAGTTCTTTAAGTTTTATTTGCTTGAGGGCAAGCAAATACTCTATCATGGGGGAATTTGATGACTTGTTTTAGTCATCATTTTTTGGGTAGCTTAGTATTCAAATTTCTTAAGTATATTTATATTTTTATGAATTCTTATGTTTGTTTTGTTTTATTTTATGATTAAGGTCTTTTAGCTATGATATTTTAATTCCTAAGTTTTATTTTATCTTTTTTATGTCTTGTTATGTTTAACTTTAATTTTAATGACTAATGTTTTTATTATGTTATGTTGTGCTTAATTTTTAAAAGTTATCTATGTTTTGTCATAAAAAAATTATAACTAATATGTTGTGTTATTTTGTTTTATTTGTAGGATATGGCCCAAGTGCATGCAACATGGTGCAGCCCTCTCATCATGGTGCGACACTCTCATCATGGTGCAGCCCCCTACATGTAGCCCTTGAAGATTGGAGCAGCCCGGCCCTTTCCCTTGAAGCCCACATGATGCATTCAGCCCCTCTTCAAGCTACCCGAGCCCATATAGAAGCAGCCCTCTTCCACCAAAGCAGCCCACCTCATTGGAGCAGCCCACAAGATGCAGCCCGGCCTCCTCCCCACTTCAAAGTGCAGCCCACAAAGTGCAGCAAGCCCCCTCCATGGTGCAGCCCAACATCTCTCCAAATCACCCTACCCGAGCTTACAACAAAGCCCAAACCAAGAAGCCCACTCATGCATTAGCCGGCCACTTGCCACACCATCCCTCCTCTCTCTCCTTTTTATTATTTTTCTCCACTCTTTATTATCATCCATTCCCCCTTATTTACTCTCTTTATTTTATTTGATTTCTTTTAAATACTATACATTGAATCATCCTCTCCCTCTCCCTTCATTAAATGAAATGCATGCACTTCTCTCCCTTTACATGGTCGGCCACCCCCCTTGGCCTCCTCCTCTTCATTTCATTCTAGATCCTTCTCCATCTCCTATAAAAGCCACCCCATCCCTCAAGCCAAAGGGGAGAAATTTTTGAGAAGCGGAGTTTTAAGTTGAATGTGAGTGTTGAGTTGGAGAGTGGAGAGTGCTTGTGAGTTGTTGTTAGTTTCATTATTGTATTAGTTTTCTTTTCGATTAGTGCAAGTTTCTTCATAGCATAATCTTGTCTTTTTTATATTTTGTGCACTTTTTTTTGCAAGTAATGAAAATGTTCCTCTCTTATCTTCTTTTGTCTTCCTTTTCAATTATGCGTAGCTAATTTTATTTAGCGTTCGATCGTGAGGATCCATAAAATGAGATGAGGGTTTCTTTTATTTCATAGTTTTATTTTTGCTTAATTTTACTCGATCCTTCTTTGATTTTTATTTTGTCGACTCCGTATTTCCGGTATACGGTAGTAGGCTTGGGATTTCATATTTGAGTAGTCGAGAGGCTCATGAATGTGAAAGATCACTCAAAGAAGGAACGAGTTAAACGCAACCCTAGAGATAGGATGACGTAAATCTTCCGGATTGGAGTCAAATCCAATAGTGCGGGTCACCTCGATAATGCAGCTTTAGGCTTTTTTTTGACTTGAAAGAGATTTCGGTCAAAACGTCTATAAGTCAGGGGATTTAATTCTCTAGCGAGATTATTTCCTAATTTCGGATCCGTCACGGTCAAGTATGATTTGCAAATTTAAAACTATGCCTTTTTCATCCCTCTCATTTCATTTTATGGTGAATCTTCGATCGAATGCTAGCTTTTTATTATAAAGTTTTTCATCTAAAAAATTATCTTTCGTTTTAGTTTAAAAATTCTCAAAACCCATTTTCTTTCGGTAGGATAATAGTTCAAGCGTGAGTAGCAGTATTTGACAACCCCGTGTTTAAATATGACCTTGATACTACAATTCGATAGGTACACTTGCCTGTTCGGGTTTAGCACATCAATTACCTCCTAGGGCCTATAAATAGACCCCCATACCTCTCATTAGGTGGGGACACAGACATGAGGGCAACCTCCGACAAGGTCAAGCATCAGACCTTGCAGACTTGACTTTCCAGTCTGTACGACCTCACCTGTCCTCTCTGTTGACCTCACTTCTCAGTCTGCGTGACCTCCTCTAGCAACTTCTTTCCTTAGTCGCCAGCTTCCCCCTATGTACCATTTATTTGCTTTCCACGTAAAGGTGCAACTCAAGCTGTAATAACTGAATGTTAATGAAAGAAAATCATGTCACAAGAGTGGCATTTAAGCTGCGGCGGGCGAAGTCTATTGTTGCCACTAGTATCAGCCCCCTCTTCATCTCAACTAACTTTTCTCGGCATCAACCTGCAAATAAAACCATCAAAGTAACCGTCTGCTCGACAGTTCCTGATAAACCTCTCGAGCATCTCCGCACTCGGATCAACATCCTCCTCTCCTCTATCCCCGCAACCCTTAATCAAGCACTTGCTCCACTCTTGAGCACTCAGAAGCTTTACCTCTCCATTATCCCCGCAAACTCATTACTCAATCAACCTCTTAACCTCATCTTCTTTGAGACCGAACACACTCGTTAGTTGTTGGTGCCTGCAACAACCTCTCTTCTCCCATTTTCGCACATCAACAGTTAACACGCGACCTTCAGATTTCAAATAGACGGTGAAAACTGACAGTTAGCCATGTCAGATCATCAATCAGCCAAGAACTTTGCTCTAAGTCCTGGTGAGGACTCACTATGGGAAGCCTTGGATCAATTATGTCGTGAAACTGCCCAATAATTTCAGTCAATCAACCGTACTCTAGCTGCAATCGCGCAGCGATTATAGATGCAATCAACAACTACACCTGCTCCTCCAGTCAATCCAACACCAACATTGGAGAATCAGCAAGCTTATCCTCCGGATTATCCTCCAGCCTATCCTCCTCCTTACGCACCAACCTTTCCACAAGGGCCTGCAGCCCCTTTGCGACCTCAAAATGATGAGTTTGCAGCTTATCAAAACTTCTTTCGGGAAGCTGCCCGGGGAAGCCCAGCAAGATTTCTGAACTTTTAGGGAAGTCACCCTTACTCATCAGATCCTACCTTTACTCCTCCTACAGCAGCTTTTTCTTTCTATCCTCCAGCTCCTTTTGCAGCTACAACTTATGCTCCCTTCTTTCCTTATGTTGTAGGAGAACAGGAATTGTCGTCACCATTTTCAGAAAATGTTCGGCATGAACCAACTCCAGCAAATTTCAGAGAGTCGCGGTTACCAATTTACACTGGAGAGACTTATTCAATGAAGCATCTTCAAGCTTTTGAATCATCCGTAGCTCTCAAGACTCTGTCAGATGCTACCAAGTGCAAGATCCTTGTAACAACCTGAAAGTGAAAGTTAGATCTGAAATACTCTAGAGGGGGGTGAATAGAGTATTGTGGTCTCTTAAAAAATCTTTACAACTTTTGCTGTAAAGCTAGGTGAACAGGTTAGCAAACAAAGTAATAAGCACATCAACCTAATAAATCACAGAACACAGCCAAAACAAAAGAAAAGGGTAGCCAGACGACACAAGAAATTATAGTAGTTCCCCAACCTGGGTACATCCACTCTTCTTCCACCCTGGTAGGAATCCACAAAGATTTTTGATCAGGTGCCTGACACCAATGAGCTTTTGTTCAGGTGCACAAAAACCAAAACCTCAAGTCTTTTGGTAGGAGACTTGCAACCAGGAATAATTTTGAAGGGACTTAAAACCCTGTACAGAGGATGAAAAAGGTGATGGTGTCTTCTCTTTCTCAATAACAACTGAGAAGACTAGTGGATTGATTTCAGCAGATTGCTCCCCCTGAGATCTTGAGGGGATCAGGAAATCTGGAGCACTGCTTCAGGGTGACAGGTCTTTAAAAACTTGATTGCCTTGACAAGAGATTGCTTCAGGAACTTCTTTGACAGATATAGTTTTTGTTGTCCTTCTGAAGTTGTCCTGTAGAGTTGAAAGAAGAAGACTCTTGATAGAGATTGTATGTTCTTCTTCTTCTTGATGATGATGTTCTCTGGCCTAGGCTGATTGCAGTGTGTCAAGACTTTTTGATTTTTGTAAGACTTCTTTGAATGTGATCTGTGTGTCAGCAGGACTGCTTGATCTTTTCTTTTGTTGAAACTGACTGAAGAACACACTCGAAATTTGAATGCTTGAGCAGTAAATGCAGCCGGCCTGGGAAGGAAGCGACAATCAATGAATTCCCTAACTGTCCCATGGAAAAATGGCACGAAATAATCCATGATCAATGCTCGTTCTAACGGTAACATTCCGAGAAGATTGGGCATTAATTACTCAGGAATCATCGCCAAGAAAAGGGACGGAAAACTGGAGAAGACCTAGTCTGGAATCGTTGAACGAAGAACGGAAATCATCGAGTTGAGTTCACAGTTCGTCGAGCTGAGCTGATGAGTTCGTCGACCAGAAAATAGCAATTAGTCTTCAAGGGAAACTTGTCAATTCTGCTACAATCTTCGTCGAACTGAGAATCATCATTCGTCGAACAGACAATCATCATTCGTCGAATAGACAATCATCATTCGTCGAACAGACAATCATCATTCGTCAAACAGAGATCCAAATTCGTCGACCGAAGAATGATTATGGACTTAGAATATGAGAAGTCTCTGGCTGATAAGGATTCAAATTAGTAGACCATAGTTCATCGACCATAGATTGTGGTTCGTCAAGCTGAGATCGACGAACGTCGAACAGATTTCCTTGAGCTGAAAATATCTCTAAGTCTTGAGTTTCTCTGGCAGTCTGGAGGATGGTTGGTCCACAGGATGATGTTCTAAGGACAAACCTTAGACTCTAGGACACAACCAATGACCCTGACTAAACAAGGTGGGTCAAAGACATCCTAACTCAGTGAACCTATCCCAAATCCAAACTAGGGATCGAACAATCTCCCCCTATTTGGGTGAGGTCACTAAGTGAAGACACAGACTGAATCAAAACAAAGCAGAAAAATCATATATCTGACAGAAAATTTATAACACATGTAGCAGATATATAAAAGCTTTGTCCAGAAACATAACCAGAGAGATGTAAAAGCAAAAATAGGAAAAGAAAGAAAAACTTAGATCATATCTTGCTCTTCTTGGATTTGTCTTTGTCTTTCTCTTTGCTGCTGCTGCTGCTAGCTACAGGCTTTGAGAATTTGATCTCTCTGTTTGGATTAGCTGCCTGAGCCATTGTCATTGTCATATCAGCTATACCAAGCATATTCTGAGTACAGGCTCTGGGAACAAAAGCCTCTGGATGGAGTTTCATATAGTCATCAACATTGAAAAGTTTGTTTGCTTTGTCAAACCTTTTAAGTTCTTCTTTTCTATATTTCGACATGGTTGAGTATCCTGAAATGTCCTTTCCTTCAGCTTTTGCTTTATTAATCAATAAGAGGCCAATCGGTTCCTGGAATTTGCCCATTTTAGCAGTGTTAGATGTTTCAGGATCCTTAAAAGGAATATGAGATGATTCTGGTATTTTGGGACTGTCAGCCTTCTGTTCTACAGATACATTTTGTTGTTGCTACTGAGGTTGTTGCTGTTGATGTTAATTTCCTGAAGAATGATGCCCTTGCTGACTGCTTCCAAAAGATCTCCCTAGATTTCTCTGATAAGTTTGCATAGGGGAAGATCTCTGAGAGCTGGAGCCAGTGGCACCAGCTGCTAGAGGAGGTGGAGGAGGTGGATCTCTTCTGTATCTCTGAACTGGTGGAGGAGAATATCTCCTACTTCTTTTCCTCTCCTTTTGTTGATTCTTTGACAGCCACATCCAATCTGGCATTCCTTTATAAGGAGTAACATTATGCAAGATGTAGTAGGGAGTGTCAGCTGTTGGATTGGGCTTAGGAGAAGAAGGAGGAGGGGCTTTCCTTTTCTTTGACATCAGTTGCTTTTTCTTCTTGGCAGCTTCTTGATCTGAATCATCTTCATCATCATCTTCATCATCATCACTTGCAAAACCCTGAGGATTGTCATACATAGCATCCAATGCCTTTAAGGCTCTATCAGAAATAGCAGGCTTTTCTGTAGAAGGAGTAGAAGATTCAGAAGCTGGAGTTGGAGAGCTGATTAAGATTGAGCACTCTTCTTGAGCTTTATTCTCTTCCTCAATGTCTGCCAGAATTAATGCATCTAGGTCAGACATTGGGGAATCATCCATAACAAAAATAGGGGCAGAAATCTCTTCTGGGGGGGAAGAGATGACTTGCTCTGGAACAGAAAAACTGTCTCTAAGTTGCTTAGCAACTGTAGGACTTATTGGAGAGGTGACAGGAATAATAGCCAAGGATGTCTTAGTAGAAGGGAACTGTACATAAATTGTATCAAAATATCTCAACAAACTAGACAAATCAACTGTGGGATTCAAATGGAAATCACCAACATTTTTGATCTGCTCTGGAACTGACTCATCTAATAAAATGTATCTATCCATGAAATGAATCAATTCAATCAAATCTGAATCAAATTCTGTCAAACTTGCTGCTGCTTCAGCATCTGAGACTGCTGTAGGAGAAACTGCTGCTATATCTGCTGCATCTGAGACTGCTGTAGGAGAAACTGCTGCTATATCAGCTGCATCTGAGACTGCTGCTATATATGCTGCTGCTTCATCACAGAGCATCTCCCCCTGCCTGGTTTCAGGAGAACCTGGAGCCAGGCCCCTGAATGAAGAGGGGACAGCAGAAAGAAGAGATACTTGGGCAGATAAAGAATTAATAGAATTTACAAGAGGTGTAATGGCCTCTGTGATTAGGGATTTGAGGAGGGGAGTGAGTAGGGTTATGATGGTAGATACATTGGGGGGGTCCAAATATGGAGAGGTAGTTGGTGAGGGTAGAGAAGTAGATGAAGTGAGGGCAACAGATGGAGGAGATACATGTGGAATGGCATCTGTCATGGTGGTGTCTGGTGGAGGTGGAGAAGGGGATGGTATATGAAAATGTGTAATGTTAGACAGATGAGGTGGAGGAGGTGATGCTGGAGGAGTTGGGTGTGGATTCTCTTGAAGGGGGGTAGATAGACTATCAATGATGTCAAGTGGTGGAGATGGAGGAGGAGTAGGGATATGAGAATGTTATTGTGATTGGGGCGCTGGAGGGGATAGAAGACTGGTTGAAGATGGAAGATGGGTTGCTAAAAGAGGTTGAGGAGATGGGATTACCTCTTCTACAGGGTGGGGAGTGGCCTTCACGGCCCTTGTGCTCTCAGAAGCTGGGATGGAAGAGGAGGAAGCCTTGGAGGGCTTAGAGATCATCCTCTCCCATCTGCCAAACAAAGCGCATGTGAGGCGCTTGCTGGCATTGATGAATATGGTCGGGGAGACCATGAATTCACCAGCTTTTGCTTGAAGGCAAATCCCCAGGATCCTTCCAAAGCAAACCTCTTTCTTACTGTTTTTCTTCTTTATCAAATCAAAGAAGATCTTGCCCCAATCAACGTGACTCTTGTTGACCACCGTGCACATGACAAGGAATTGATATCTTGTTATGTAATCGTGCACGGAGTGCTTGCCCATCAACACTTTTACCACAACATCCGCTAGGAACTGGTAGGCGACAAACAGCTATTTCTTTAACAGCTTGTTACGGTTACTCCCAGTAAACCCCATCAGCTTCAGCATCGAACTAAACTCATCAGAATCTATATCCAAATCTTCTTCTCCATTGACCAACTCAAAAATTTCAGAAATAACGGCGGGGGAACAAAGAAACAACATGACCCCCGATATTCCCTGTCATGATGTTGTCCTCAGAAGCAGAAGAAGTATATACCCATTCTTTAATCTCCATTGCATGCAGTTTGATTCTCCTGGTCATAAAATCCTTGAGACCCTGCTCTTCTAGAAGTTCCAGAATGTAAAGAAATATAGGATCTGAATGCTGAAATGAATCAAAGTCCATGTCAAAGCATGTATCAAATTTCATTGCAGCCAGGGTGCTCGCTGGAATCGCTATTGATTACCTGCAAGAGAAACAAACAGCGATCAAGTGCAATAGGAACTGAAAGCGCGGGACGGAGGTCGAAGAAATCCTAGATATAGGGTTTTCCTGAATATGAATCGACAAACTCCGTTCTACGAAAAAATTAGTTCTCCGAACTGAGGTCGACGAAATAAATTGTAGATAAATAATTCGTCGATCTCATCCAGAAGAAACGAAAATAGTTCATCGAACTCCGTTCGACGAAATATCTTCTGAAGCAAAGTTTGTCGATCTCCAGTCGACGAAAATTGTTTCCACACAGAGAATTCGTCGATATCCGTTCGACGAGCATCTCTCAAACTTTCCCTAATTCGTCGAACTCCGTTCGACGAACTCTGGAAAATTCGTCGAGTGCAGACAGAAACTAATTAAACTCTTCTCCATTGATCATTCCCAGTTGATTTATAAAGAACAGATGATTTTTCTCATCCAAGGGTTTGGTGAAAATGTCTGCTCTCTGTAAATCAGTAGGAATATAGATTAGGTTAATTTTCTTTTTGTCTACACTATCTCTAATGAAATGATGCCTTATATCAATATGTTTAGTCCTACTGTGGTGAACTGGATTCTGTACTATAGCAATAGCACTAGTGTTATCACAAAATAATGTTGAATTATTTAAGTTGACACCATAGTCTAGGAGTTGGTTTTATATCCATAACATTTGTGAATAGCAGCTGGCAGCAGCCATATATTCTGCTTCTGCAGTTGATGTAGACAGAGATGTTTGCTTTTTACAAAACCAAGAGACAAGTCTCATACCCAGGAACTGGCAAGTTCTAGAGGTACTTTTCCTATCCACTCTACATCCAGCATAGTCAGCATCTAAGTATCCAGTTAACTCAAACTCTGACTCTACAGGATACCAGAGTCCTAGATTAGGACAACTCTTTATATATCTCAAAATTCTTTTTAAGAAAATAAGGTGAGATTCTTTGGGGTTCACTTGGAACCTAGCACAAAGGCATGTGGCAAACATGATATCAGGCCTGCTAGTTGTTAGGTATAATGGGGATCCAATAATTGCCCTATAATGCTTCTGATCTACAGGTTTCCATGCTGCATCAGAATCCACAACAGCATTGGTAGCCATAGGTGTTTTCATTCCTGAAGCATCACCCATCCCAAACTTCTTAATAAGCTCTTCAGCATACTTAGCTTGGGAGAGGAAGATACCATCAGGGAGCTGTTTCACTTGGAGACCAAGGAAGTAGGAAAGCTCACCCATGCTACTCATCTCAAATTTGGAATGCATAAGGTCAGCAAACCTCTTGCATAATTTGGGATCAGTAGACCCAAAGATGATGTCATCCACATTGATTTGCACTAATAATATTTGGTCCTTATGATGTCTAGTGAAAAAGGTTTTATCTATGGTTCCTCTTGTAAATTTATGCTCTAAAATAAAGCTTGCTAAGGTCTCATACCATGCTCTTGGAGCTTGCTTTAAACCATAGAGAGCTTTATGCAATTTAAACACAAAAGTGGGTTGAGTTAGAGAGATAAAACCTGGAGGTTGTTCCACATAAACCTCTTCTTGAAGCACTCCATTCAAAAATGCACTCTTGACATCCATTTGGAAAACTTTGAATCTCCTGTGAGCTGCATAGGCAAGGAATATTCTTATGGCCTCTAACCTTGCAACAGGGGCAAAGGTTTGGTCATATTCAATTCCTTCCTCTTGCCTGTAGCCCTGAGCAACAAGCCTAGCCTTGTTTCTCACAATATTTCCTTGAGCATCCAGCTTGTTTCTATAGACCCATTTGGTTCCAATAACTGGGTAGTTATGAGGTCTTGGAACCAAATCTCAAACTATACATCTCTCAAACTGATTTAATTCCTCTTGCATTGCACTGATCCAGTGGGGATCTTGCTCAGCTTCATGGATGGAGAGAGGTTCAATCTGAGAGAGAAAATAGGCATGCATCAAGTCTTGGTTGAGTTGATGCCTTGTCTGTACACCTGCTGAAATGTCTCCAATCACTTGAGATCTGGGGTGATCTCTAAGTGTGACAAGATCAGTGGGTGGAGTTTGTTCAGCAACAGCTTCTATAATTAATTCCTCTTGACGAATGTTATTAGCTGTTGAGGGAAGTTCAGCCACTTCCACTTGAATTTCTTCTTCACTGTCTTCATCAACCTGTAGAGAAGGATGGGTTGATACCTTTTGGGTAAGGTTTAGTCCATCCATAGACTCACACAATTGTGGAACCTGCAAAGAGCTTTTGGTAGAAATCTCTTTCTCCTTATAAGACATGTTAGCTTCATCAAAAGATACATGGACTGACTCTTCAATTTTAAGAGAGGATTTATTAAAAACCCTATAGGCTTTGCTTACTTGGGAGTATCCTAGAAAAATCCCTTCTTCAGCCTTAGCCTCAAACTTTCTAATGTATCTTTTGTTGTTTGTGTGAATATAACATATACAACCAAAAACTTTAAAATATGTGATTTTAGGTTTCTATCCTTTAAGCAATTCATAGGGGGTCTTATTTTTCAGCTTATGTATGAGTCTTCTATTCAGGACATAGTTGGCAGTGTTTACAGCTTCTACCCAAAAGGATAGAGGAATGTAAGCATCTGCCAATAATGTACCTGCAGCTTCAATGAGTGTCCTATTTTTCCTTTCAGCTATCACATTTTGTTGGGGAGTTCTAGGGGCTGAGAAGCACTGCCTGATACCTTCTTTCTCACAGAACTCATGCATAATAAGAGACTCAAACTCTGTGCCATGATCACTTCTGATCAATGCAACATGAGTAGAGCACTCAATCTGTATGGTCCTGAGAAAATCTGTAAGAACCTTGAATGTATCTGACTTAGTTCTTAGAAAGGCCACCCAACTGAATCTGGAGAAGTCATCAACAATTACTAAAGTGTAAGACTTCCCTCCTAGGCTTTGTACTGCAATGGGTCCAAATTGGTCCACGTGAAGCAAATACAAAATCCTAGGTGAGTCACTCTTATTAATAGATTTGAAACTAGTTTTAGTTTGCTTGCCTAATTGACAAGCCCTGTATAGGTTTTCCTTCTTGTAGGGACTAGAAGGTAAGCCTCTAACAAGATTGTATTTAGATAACCTAGCTATATTTTTAAGGTTTACATCACCTAATCTTTTATGCCACAACACATTTTGGTTACTAGTGATATTGAGTAAACAAACATCAATTTTGGCAGAAATAAAATCTACTAGATATATGTTACCTTGTCTAGTTCCAATTAAAACAGTTTTGTTTTCATTATTAATAATAGAACAGGAGGAAGAGTTAAAGTGTACCTGATAACCTTCATCACATAATTGGCTTATGTATATTAGGTTATATTTGAGTCCTCTTACATATGTTACTCTCTTGAAAGTAACTGTTCTAATCTTTACTGCTTCATATCCTTCAGACTGGCCACTATTTGAATCACCCAAGATCATCTTTGGTCCTAGCTTGGACTTGTAATTGGACAGATTGTCCTTGCTACCTATCATATGCTTGGAACAACCATTGTCCAAGTACCAGGTCTGACTCACCCTTGGACAGCTCTTCACCTGTAATGAAAAACAAAAATTAATTGTTCTTGACCCAGGTCACCTTGGGTCCTTTATTTGGTTGAAATGAAAAGCTGGATATAACTAACAAAGTAGGTTGAGATTTATAACCTAAGGGGCGATATCTCCTAGGTAGAATAACCCAATCAGCTACTGGAGTGAATGGTTTATTAGCTGGCTTAGAATTTCTATAAGAGAAATGATTTATGTTTGGTCCTTCTGGGTTCGAGGAGTTTCTGTAAGTTCGTCGACCAGAGTTCGACGAATAGGGCTGAGATCGTCGATCTCTGCTCAGAGAATGAGAATAGTCATTTTCTGCGCCCCATGTTCGTCGACCTCTGCTTGATGAACCATATAAAGTTCGTCGATCGCAGTTAGACAAATTGTTATTACTAAAGTTTGCGTCCAACATTCGTCAATCTAGGTTCGACGAACGGGCCACATTTCGTCGATCTGAGTTCGACGAATGTGCTAAATTTTGTTTTTATTAGCTATTTTCTGATTTTTATTTCTCTTGTCTATGGGTTTTGGATTGTTCTCAGACATTGGTTTGTTTATTATCTTCTCTTTTCCCTTGGCAGAAACAAATTTAATGGGTGTTGTAAGGATATTTTTCTTAATTATGGGGGGCAAACCTGATGATGCACCCAAGCCCAGCTTGCCATTTAATCTGGCATTTACTGTGCTTGTTATGTCCATCAGCTTGAGACTTCTTCCATTGAGAGATTGCTCAAGTTGTTTAGCCTCACATAAATCAGATTTTAATTTAATTATCTGCTTATTTGCTAAAGTTAGTTGATCTTTTAGTTTAAGATTTTCTGAGTTAACAGATTCAAGGTTTCCTAGTTTTTCTCTAAGTGTTTTTACTTCTTTCTTTGAACTAATTAAATCTAAACACATAGTCTTGAATTCAATTTTAAATGAATCAGAATTAAAATCAAAACTTGAAAGAACCTGATGATTGGCCCGCGAACAGACTCTTACTGTGGTTGGTTCGGTGATTCGATTGTCGCGGGCTTGCTAGGGTAGGCAAGTGCACCTACCGCAAGTAGTACACGATATTCGGGAGAATACCGAGGTCGTATTATTCCCTGGAACGGGTTGATTACCCCTACTGCTCCGAAAACACTATTATTTTATCGAAATAGTAGTTGAGGTTTTTAATTAAAATAGGAACGAAAATAGATTTAAGAAAATAGTCGATGAAGAGATAACTCCCGGTATCGAATTACGTTAGGATTAAAAATATATTTGAATAACTAGAGATCTAAAGTTTCAATTTAATTAAAGCGGAAACTTGGCCGTGGAGGTTCAAAATAATAAGCTCACTTATCTCTAGGAATATCGCTCACCTGGACATTAAGGCTATTCGAGTGGGCTCTCGTCCGATGAAGGATTCCCCTTAATGCCCGCAGTACGCTAAGAACCCCATTATTGGGTGGGGAACCCAATCCGGTAGAGTTAGCGCGCCTCCTCTCTCGAGGGTTAGTGCGGAACTCTATTTACCCAGGGGTGATCTGTCCATACGCACGGCCTCTCGGTTAGCTAGCGTTTGGATAACGTAAATAGAACTCACACATCGATATGTGGTTCTACGCGTCGTTAACCCGGGGTAAACCTTAAGTTTTTTAATTAAATTGAAAAATTAGACATTTGGTTATTTAAAACATTTTATATCCCAAAGCTCTTCGATACCGAGGGCTAAAAGCAATTAGCCACTCATCGGAATGGGGATAGCTTATATGTTTGGTTAAGCGAGCGTCCTAAACTATTCGTTGAAGGGTTATAAAGAAAATAAGAAGAAAAGTAAAATATCCTATCGTTAGAAAAGTTATTACAAATAAACACACCCGCACTCATTCAAACATATAACAAGAGACAGAAATAAAACTAAGTTACACATAAGAGAAAATTGCATAATTGAAATTTGCAGGTCCCACTCAAACGAGTGGGGGCGGGAAATAAAAGCTGAAATTTACAAGTCCTACTCAAACGAGTAGGACTGAAATGAAAGCGAGTCCTACTAAAACGAGTAGGAGAAAATAAATGCGATTACAGGGCTTTCTCAAATATTTACATCAAAATAAAGTCCGACCATTTAACTCCTAGCGAGTAGGCGAAAAATCAAATCGAGTCATTTAACTCAAATGAGTAGGCGGAAAAATAAAGAATGAAAATTACAAGTCCTACTCGAGCGAGTAGGACTGAAAATACAGTCCAGCCATTTAACTCAAGTGAGTAGGCGGAAAAATAAAAGCTACAAACACTTGCTTGAATAAAATCCAACCATTTAACTCAGATGAGTAGGCGGAAAATAAAAATACACATACTTGCTTGAATAAAATCCAGCCATTTAACTCAAATGAGTAGGCGAAAAAATGAAAACAACACACGCACTCTACTTGAAAGTAACTACTCACGCACTCGACATAAATAAACACACACACACACACACACTTCCATAAATTAAATAAGATGATAAAGATTATCTCATACAGTCACGCACTCGGGCGTAAACTAAGAAAAACAAAGTTATTGAACAATTAAAATGACTGCATTTCTACCGCTGGAATGCAGTAGAAATGCATAAAAAGGCAAAATAAAAATTGTTTGAGCAAAAAGTTTTCAAATTAAAGTGAGAAAGGCATGTGCCCGAAAAATTAAAACGTTTACATTTTTACCGTTAAATTTTGATAAAAATGCATAAAAAGTGAAAATAAAAATTGTTCGAGCGAAAATATTTTTTGTAATTGCAAAAATCTAAGTTCTTGAAAAATTATAATAACGCATTATACATTCTTATTGGCTTGTAAAATGGTTTAAAAAGTGAAGAAAACTAAAAAGAAGCAAAAGGATTGTAACAAAAAAAACAAGGAAAAGAAAATATAAGTTAGGAGTAATGAAAACCACTTTTTATCGTTTTACAAGTTTATAAGAACGAATTTTAGAGCATAAAATTCCTAAGTCTAACCAATTTTTAAGAGTTTGAGAATGAAATCGGCTATAATAATAGCTATAAATTTTGATAAAATTGAAAGGAAAACAAGAAGAGTTTCGTTTTAAAACATAATTTTTGCAATTTTAAGCTCATACACACACACACGGATTATGAAAATGAAAATGAAAATATATAAGATTGATGAAAAGGAGGCCTTTAGAGAAAATTCAGAGTATATAAGGATGAGAAAAATATCTATTTTATTAACAAAAGAAGTTGATTACATGAGCTTAAACAAACAAACTTAAAAAGGAGGGGGGATCCTTACATAACACTAAAGCAGCTCCAACAGCATCCCTAAGTCATCAAAATGATTTCAAAAATTGGAACCCCTAACTCATACAGCAGCTGCCCTTTTATAGGCAAAAATTTCCAAGTACACGCCCTCCGACACGGGCGTGTCTGGGGGCGTGTCAGCACTATTCAACAGCAGAATTCGGTGATCTGACGGCGATGTGACATTGCGGCTGAAAATGCGGCGGTCACGCCCCATGTCACGGGCGTGACGGTGGGCGTGTCGTTCGGCGATTAAAGGCGTTGTTGACTTCGGGAGTCGCCGACGGCGGTTTGTCGGGCCAGGTGACACGGGCGTGCCGCCAGGCGTGTCAAGCTTTTCTCTTCAAAAATCTTTGATTTCGCTGGAATTTGACGGGTCACGCCCTGGTCACGGGCGTGACCAACAGTACACGGGCGTGACATGTATATTTTGGGCAGATTTTTTTGATTTTTATCTGCAAAACAACATAAAATAAATTAGCAAAATATTTACAATAAAAGAAACATTTTATTGAACAAAAGTAAGTAAAAATGACAAACATAAAGTAAAACGACTGATATAATCTACATAAAACTAGATATATTTACAATTCATCAAATACCCCCGTACTTAAGCTTTTCCTATTCCAGAGCAAAAGTTTGAGATGAACTTATAAGGAATAGAACAAAACTCTAAGTTTAGCTACCGCTTAATCAATTATAAGAGAGATTTAAATAAATAAACGGGGTGTAAGAGTTAAGTCCTAAATTTATGAAGATGATTTAAATAGCGCAAAAGTTTTGACCAAAAGACTTCTTGATATAATCAAATAGAAAGCAATAATTGTAATGGTTAGATTAACAAGAATAGTTTGGAATTATATGAACTTTTAGCTTATAGGAGTTTTACTGGAAATAATGCAATTTACAAATTATGCTCTCAAAAAGATTTTTGAATTAAATCTAGAATCGTGAAATTGGCTAAGGGGGTTGATGTTGGTTTATGAAGAGGATTTGAAATTTGAGGTGAGGTAATTTTTTCTCGAACCTCCATTTTTTTTTTCTTTTTGGATTATTAGTAAAATGAAATCTTATTTTCCTAATATCAAATTTTTTTTTCAACTTCATAATAAAATTTTACCCAATGTACATGTATAGGAGTAATGAATTTTATCCTCTTACTCCATAACATATAATATTTTAATCTATTGGGTGTCTATGTTTACGGAACGAAATCTTATTCCCATTGACATAGGATCTTTTAAGGATAAAAATTTTTATCATGCTAAGTAAGTCATGATAAGAATGGTAAGAAAAGAAAACTAGATTTTTAATTAAAAACAATTTTGAGAGCAACCTTAATAATTGTAAGTTCCAATTTTTCAGAAAGCTAAAAGTAAACATAATTGAATCCTATAGTCGTTATTTTCTAACATAAAACACGTGCTCCTATCAATGAAAAATTAGAAGTAGTGCCTAAAACGAGTTCTCTATTTTTAACAAAGCATAATGAATTCTTTAAAACTTAACCCCGAATATTTAAATTTTTCAATAAATAATTAACAAACGAATAACAAACAAAGAATTAATAAAATTCACATATAAATAAACTCAAAAAAAAAATTTTGGATAGCAAGAAACTTAAGGATGGTATATTTGATTTATTTGTTTCAAAATATTTTTTTTGGTTTTTTTAGAGTTTTTATCATCATTTTTTTGTGTGTTTTTGATCTATTATCATTTTTTTGTTTGAATTTTTGTTTAGTTTTCCTCTTTTTTTGAATTTTTTTAACTTCTTATCTTTTTTTTAGATTTTTAAGTTTTTGCGAAGAGTTCGAGAAAAATAGACGTTATTTACAAGAATGTTGGTGAAAAGGAAGTGGGAGAGAGAGAAGATGATTTACAAAAATATTTATAAAGATTTTTACAAAATGTAACTAAATATTTTTGGAATTTTTCGTTTTATAATTTTTTTGAATTTTTTTGTATTATAATTTTTTTTGGAAATTTATTTTTTTGAATTTTTTTGTTTTATAATTTTTTTTGGAATTTTGTTGTTTTTTTATATATAATTTTTTTAGAAATACAGTGCAGAAAATAGAAATACAGTGTAGAAAATAGAAGTACGAAAAAAAGAGAGAAAATACCCTCATACTTAAGTCCAACATTGTCCCCAATATTGTAACTTAAGTATGCGGAACAAAACAGGTAAGATAATTTATACAAAGAAAAGAAAGAGAGGGGGGTAGAAGCTTCACTGACGGGAGGTGGGGAAGGAGCAGTTTAGGAACCCTGAGGATCGGTCCGTTTTGGATCGATCACCTCCTTTCCGCTACGGAGGGTTATAGTGTTGATATTTTCCCGCGGATTAGGCTCCGTATTTCCCGGCAGTGCCCCGAGCGCGCGCTCGGACATCATTCGCGCTAGCTGTCCAACCTGGAGTTCTAAGTTTTTTAGCAATCCGGTGATGTTCCGGATATTTGACTCATTGGAAGCTATATATTTAGAAAAATTATCCTCCATCGGGGTTTTGGAAGAGGGGGAGGCGGCAGAAATCCGGGCGCGAATGAATTGGGGGGGCGCTGCGCATTATTCGCATTGCTCCATGAGAAGTTGGGGTGGTTCCTCCAACTCGGATTATATTTATTGCTATAAGGGTTGTTGTTGGGGTTGAAGGAAGGTCGCCCAGCATTTCCCATGTAGTCTACGAATTCATTGACCACACCGGCATTAGGGGGAATCGCCCAAGAAGGAGTGGTGGAGGTAGCAGACATCTCCGCCACCTGCTTCGTCAGCCTTTCTACTTGAAGGGATAAGTGGGTAGTAGCATCCACTTTGAAGAGGCCGGCCTCCTACTTGGGACGTCCCCAAGGGATGTTCCATTGGTAGGCGTTCATAGTCATCTCTTCAATAAGAGCTTGGGCAGCCTCGGGGGTCTTATTATTCAAGGTACCCCCAGCAGCCGCGTCAATCATTTGACGCGTCTGATCGTTAAGCCCATTGTAGAAGATTTGGACCTGCAACCACGCAGGCAGCGCGTGGTGCGGACACTTGCGGAGGAATTCCTTAAAGCGCTCCCAAGTCTCAAAAAGAGACTCAGAATCGTTCTGCACAAACGAAGAAATGTCCGCCCGCAACTTTGCAGTTTTGGCAGGAGGAAAATACTTTGTTGAGAACCGTTCCGCAAGGTCGGCCCAGGTGGTGATACATCCTCGTGGGATGGAATTCAACCACGCCTTAGATTTGGATCTGAGGGAGAATGGAAAAAGGTGCAAACGAATGGTGTCATCAGTGACGCCATTGATCTTAAAAGTATCGCAAATCTCCAAAAAACTAGACAAATGAACGTTCGGGTCCTCATCCGGCTGTCCGTCGAACTACACGGCATTTTGGATCATTTGGATAACGCTCGATTTGATCTCAAAATTACTATTCGCCACCGTCGGGCGAACAATACTGGACCCAGTATCGTCCAAATTCGGCCGGGCGTAATATGACATTGTAGGCTCGACGGGCGCGTTTGGATTGGGGTCGGCCATAGCAACGGCAGAGGGTTCTCCGATGGATTCTTCGGGATCCAAAGAGGGATTTCGGCGTTGAGACCGAATACGCGCAAGCGAGCGTTCGATCACAGGATCGAAATCCAAATATTCGGACTCCGAAGGCTGTCCCCTGTTTATACACCGTAAAATAGAAAGTAGAAAATTAACTTCTTTTTTTGGATTTTGAAGAAAAGTTTTTAAGTTTTTTTTTAGAAATAAAGGTAAAAGTAATAGACTTCGGATTTGGAATAACAACTCAAAGAGTTCCCCGGCAACGGCGCCAAAAACTTTATTGGCCCGCGAACAGACTCTTACTGTGGTTGGTTCGGTGAGTCGATCGTCGCGGGCTTGCTAGGGTAGGAAAGTGCACCTATCACAAGTAGTACTCGATATTCGGGAGAATACCGAGGTCGTATTATTCCCGGGAATGGGTTGATTACCCCTACTGCTACGAAAACACTATTATTTTACCGAAATAGTAGTTGAGGTTTTTAATTAAAATAGGATCGAAAATAGATTTAAGAAAATAGTCGATGAAGAGATAACTCCCGGTATCGAATTATGTTAGGATTAAAATAGATTTGAATAACTAGAGATCTAAAGTTTCAATTTAATTAAAGCAGAAACTTGGCAGTGGAGGTTCAAAATAATGAGCTCACCTATCTCTAGGAATATCGCTCACCTGGACATTAAGGCTATTCGATCGGGCTCTCGTCCGACGAAGGATGCCCCTTAATGCCTGCAGTACACTAACAACCCCGCTATTGGGTGGGGCACCCAATCCGGTAGAGTTAGCGCGCCTCCTCTTCAAGGGTTAGTGCAGAACTCTATTTACCCAGGGGTGATCTGTCCATACGCATGGCCTCTCGGCTAGCTATCGTATGGATAACGGAAATAGAACCCACACATCGATATGTGGTTCTACGCGTCGTTAACCCGGGGTAAACCTTAAGTTTTTTAATTAAATTGAAAAATTAGACATTTGGTTATTTAAAAGATTTTATATCCCAAAGCTCTTCGATACCATGGGCTAAAAGCAATTAGCCACTCATCGGAATGGGGATAGCTTATATGTTTGGTTAAGCGAGCGTCCTAAACTATTCGCTGAAGGGTTATAAAGAAAATAAGAAGAAAAGTAAAATATCCTATCATTAGAAAAGTTATTACAAATAAACACACCCGCACTCATTCAAACATATAACAAGAGACAGAAATAAAACTAAGTTACACATAAGAGAAAATTGTATAATTGAAATTTGCAGGTCCCACTCAAACGAGTGGGGGCGGGAAATAAAAGCTGAAAATTACAAGTCCTACTCAAATGAGTAGGACTGAAATGAAAGCGAGTCCTACTCAAACGAGTAGGAGAAAATAAATGCGATTACAGGGCTTTCTCAAATATTTACATCAAAATAAAGTCCGACCATTTAACTCCTAGCGAGTAGGCGGAAAATCAAATCCAGCAATTTAACTCAAATGAGTAGGCGGAAAAATAAAGAATGAAAATTACAAGTCCTACTCAATCGAATAGGACTGAAAATACAGTCCAGCCATTTAACTCAAGTGAGTAGGCGGAAAAATAAAAGCTACAAACACTTTCTTGAATAAAATCCAGCCATTTAACTCAAATGAGTACGCGGAAAATAAAAATACACACACTTGCTTGAATAAAATTCAGCCATTTAACTCAAATGAGTAGGCAGAAAAATAAAAACAACACACGCACTGTACTTGAAAGTAACTACTCACGCACTCGACATAAATAAACACACACACACACACTTGCATAAATTAAATAAGGTGATAAAGATTATCTCATACAGTCACGCACTCGGGCGTAAACTAAGAAAAACAAAGTTATTGAACAATTAAAATGACTGCATTTCTACCGCTGGAATGCAGTAGAAATGCATAAAAAGGCAAAATAAAAATTGTTTGAGCAAAAAGTTTTCAAATTAAAGTGGGAAAGGCATGTGCCCGAAAAATTAAAACGTTTACATTTTTATCGTTAGATTTTGATAGAAATGCATAAAAAGTGAAAATAAAAATTGTTCGAGCCAAAATATTTTTTGAAATTGCAAAAATCTAAGTTCTTGAAAAATTATAATAACGCATTATACATTCTTATAGGCTTGTAAAATGGTTTAAAAAGTGAAGAAAACTAAAAAGAAGCAAAAGGTTTGTAACAAAAAAATAAGGAAAAGAAAATCTAAGTTGTGAGTAATGAAAACCACTTTTTATCGTTTTACAAGTTTATAGGAACGAATTTTAAAGCATAAAATTCCCAAGTCTAACCAATTTTTAAGAGTTTGAGAATGAAATCGGCTAAAATAACGGCTATAAATTTTGATAAAATTGAAAGGAAAACAAGAAGATTTTTGTTTTAAAACATAATTTTTGCAATTTTAAGCTCATACACACACACACGCATTATGAAAATGAAAATGAAAATATATAAGATTGATGAAAAGGAGGCCTTTAGAGAAAATTCAGAGTATATAAGGATGAGAAAAATATCTATTTTATTAACAAAAGAATTGATTACAGGAGCTTAAACAAACAAACTTAAAATGGAGGGGGGGAATCCTTACATAACACTAAAGCAGCTCCAACAGCAGCCCTAAGTCATCAAAATGGTTTCAAAAATTGGAACCCCTAACTCATACAGCAGCTGCCCTTTATAGGCAAAAATTTCCAAGTACATGCCCTCCGACACGGGCGTGTCTGGGGGCGTGTCAGCACTATTCAACAGCAGAATTCGGTGATCTGACGGCGATGTGGCATTGCGGCTGAAAATGCGGCGGTCACGCCCCATGTCACGGGCGTGACGGTGGGCATGTCGTTCGACAATTAAAGGCATTGTTGACTTCGGGAGACGTCGGCGGCAGTTTGTCGGGCCAGGTGGAGAAAGTCACGCCCCAGGTCACAGCGTGACTCTAGGCGTGTCGGTGGTTCGATGATCGTCGAGCGGCAAAATCGTCGAGCGGGATGGATACGGGCTTGGGTCACGCCCCGTGTCAGGTGACACAGGCGTGCCACCAGGCGTGTCAAGCTTTTCTCTTCAAAAATCTTTGATTTTGCTGGAATTTGATGGGTCACGCCCTGGTCACGGGCGTGACCAACAGTACACGGGAGTGACATGTATGTTTTGGGCAGATTTTTTTATTTTTATCTGCAAAACAACATAAAATAAATTAGCAAAATATTTACAATAAAATAAACATTTTATTGAACAAAAGTAAGTAAAAATGACAAAACTAAAGTAAAACAACTGATATAATGTACATAAAACTAGGTATATTTACAATTCATCACCTGATCTGCCTCTGACTCTGAGGCTGCCTCATCTTCAGATTCACTTTCTGATCCTGAACTGCTCCTGGCGGCATCAATTGCCATAAGGCAAACATCCTTGTTTCTTGCTTCTTTCTCTTGTTCACTTGAGATTTAAGAGGATGATTCTTCTTCAGTGTCACTCCATGTTTCAGCAACAAAGCCTTTGTCTCTCTTTTTGTACTTGCTGGAGGAGGGTCTGCTGCTGTGTGTTCTCCTGGAGTCTTTTTCTCTACTTTTCTCATTCTTCTGGCTTTCTGGACATTCAGATATGTAATGTCCAGGCTTTCTACATCCAAAGCACACAACCTCCTAGGTTGGTGTCTTGTCATATTTGGGCTTATCATCCTACCTGGATGATTTTCTTCTGAAGTCCTTTCTAGCTATCTTATAAAATCTTTTTGCAAAGAGGCTCATTAGTTCTTCATTGGATGTTGAGGTCTCACTTTCCTCTGATGCCTTGAAAGCTATACTGTGATCTTTTCTCACTGGAGTTGTTGATTTTTGTTCAGCTGCTTCTCTTGATTTAATCAACTACTCATAAGATTTTAGTTTGCCTAGCAGAGATTCAGTTGATATCTCATTTAGGCTTTTGGCTTCTTTGATAGGCCAGATTCTTGAGTCCCAAGAGCTGGGGAAGCACATCAAGATTTTGTCATTCACCTCTGTAAGGGTGATATCTTAATCCAAGGTTTTAAGCTCATTGATGATTGAGCTCAACCTATTGTACATTTCAGCAACTGATTCAGCCTCATCCTTCTTAAAATTATCATACAAGGATATGAGATTTGATCTCCTGTCTTTCCTTTCATTAGCTGAACCAGCTACCATTTTGTTGAGGGAGTCCCAAATGGCCTTGGCTGAGGTGCACTCAGCCACCTTCTTAAATATATCATCTGACATAGTCTGAGCCAAGATGTTCATTGCTTTTGCATCTGCAATTTTGGCTTTCCTCTGGGCTTCAGTCCATTCAGGTGGTGGAACTACTGTTGTGCTTGAAGATGTTGCAGAAAATGTGAAGACTTGGGGAGGACCTGTCAAAATAGAATCGTAGATATCTTCATCAATAGAGTTCATATACAATTTGATTCTTGCCTTCCAGATGGCAAATCTGTTAAGATTGTATACTGGAGGTCTGATGCTTGCATAATCTTTGTTTTGAGCCATTCTGTGAAGAAATAAATCTAATAAAGGAAACAAAACAATCAGATCTAACAAGAGGGATCTTTATGGTTCAGGTGTTAGCCTGTGCAAACAATCAATAACTAACCTGGTAAGGTGTGGTAGTTTAACCAACCTCCCTCTGATACCAATTGAAAGTGAAGGTTAGATCTGAAATACTCTAGAGGGGGGTGAATAGAGTATTGTGGTCTCTTAAAAAATCTTTACAACTTTTGCTGTAAAGCTAGGTGAACAGGTTAGCAAACAAAGTAATAAGCACAGCAACCTAATAAATCACAGAACACAGCCAAAACAAAAGAAAAGGGCAGTCAGACGACACAAGAAATTATAATGGTTCACCAACTTGGGTACATCCACTCTTCTACCACCCTGGTAGGAATCCACTCAGATTTTTGATCAGGTGCCTGACACCAATGGGCTTTTATTCAGGTGCTCAAAAACCAAAACCTCAAGTCTTTTGGTAGGAGACTTGCAAGCAGGAATAATTTTGAAGGGACTTAAAACCCTGTACAGAGGATGAAAAAGGTGATGGTTTCTTCTCTTTCTCAATAACAACTGAGAAGACTAGTGGATTGATTTCAGCAGATTGCTCCCCTAGAGATCTTGTGGGGATCAGGAAATCTGGAGCACTGCTTCAGGGTGACAGGTCTTCAAAAACTTGATTGCCTTGACCAGAGATTGCTTCAGGAACTTCTTTGACAAATAGAGTTTTTGTTGTCCTTCTGAAGTTGTCCTGTAGAGTTGAAAGAAGAAGACTCTTGATAGTGATTGTATGTTCTTCTTCTTCTTAATGATAATGTTCTCTAGCCTAGGCTGATTGCAGTGTGTGAAGACTTTTTGATTTCTGTAAGACTTCTTTGAATGTGATCTGTGTGTCAGCAGGACTGCTTGATCTTTTCTTTTGTTGAAACAGACTAAAGAACACACTTGAAATTTGAATGCTTGAGCAGTAAATGCAGTCGTCCTGGGAAGGAAGCGACAATCAATGAATTCCCTAACTGTCCCATGGAAAATGGCACGAAATAATCCATGATCAATACTCGTTCTAACGGTAACATTCCGAGAAGATTGGGCATTAATTACTCAGGAATCATCGCCAAGAAAAGGGACGGAAAACTGGAGAAGACCTAGTCTGGAATCGTTGAACGAAGAACGGAAATCGTCGACCTGAGTTCACAGTTCGTCGAGCTGAGCTGATGAGTTCGTCGACCAGACAATAGCAATTAGTATTCAAGGGAAACTTGTCAATTCTGCTACAATCTTTGTCGAACTGACAATCATCATTCGTCGAACAGACAATCATCATTCGTCGAACAGACAATCATCATTCGTCAAACAGAGATTCAAATTCGTCGACCGAAGAATTATTGTGGACTTAGAATTTGAGAAGTCTCTGGCTGATAAGGATTCAAATTAGTAGACCAGAGTTCGTCGACCATAGAATGTGGTTCGTCGAGCTGAGATCGACGAACGTCGAACAGATTTCCTTGAGCTGAAAATATCTCTAAGTCTTGAGTTTCTCTGGCAGTCTAGAGGATGGCTGGTCCACAGGATGATGTTCTAAGGACAAACCCTAGACTCTAGGACACAACCAATGACACTGAATTAATAAGGTGGGTCAAAGACATCCTAACTAAGTGAACCTAGCCCAAATCCAGACTAGGGATCCAACACAACCTTTGATGGATAAGTGGGGGATTGGTTCTATGTTCTATTCCCTCATTCCATCACTTCTTTTACTGATCTGCGAAGGGAGTTCTTGCTTAGGTTTTCTACTTCAACAAAGAGAAAGGGCGGTCCAGAAGACCTCTTTGAGATCAGGCAATGAAAGAATGAGACTTGGTCTCAGTTTGCAGATCGTGTTGGATCCCTAGCAAGATTTGGGCTAGGTTCACTAAGTTAGGATCATATGACCCAGAATGTATAGCCAGGGTCATGGTTGTATCCTAGAGTCTAGGACAAGTCCTTAGTATCAACATCACATGGACCAGCTATCAACAAGACTATCAGAACTAAAGACTTAGAGTTTTTCTAAAGACCAAGTAAAATGGTTTCAATGTTCGTCGAACTCAGGTCGATGGTAGTCGTGCTCAGCTTGACGATCTCAGAATAAATTCTCTGGGCTGAGCTCGATGAACTTGTACTCAGGTTGAAGAACTTTGGACACTATACTTCAACACTTCAAGATCAGAAAACATCTCTTTATTCTAAGTCCAGAGTCAGACTTTGGTCGACGCACTTGATTCTCAGCTCGACGAACTGTGACCACAATAGCTAGAGTTATCCAGCAGCAGTTAAGTGGTCCTCAGGTCGATGAAACCAATTCTTAGGTCGACGAATTCTGGACACTTCACTTCAACACCTTCATCCAGAAGCATCTGAAATTATTCTAAGTCCAGAAATATTTTGCTGAACTTCAGTCGACGAAACCAGATATCAGCTTGACGAACTCCATAGACAAAAAAGGCATAGTTTCTAGAGAATATAGTTCTGCTCTCTGCTCGACGATCTTGGAACTCAGCTCGACAAACAGAAGTCATCTAGTCGACGAACTCAACAACTCAGCTCGACGAACTGTGAACACAGCTCGACAATTTCTGTTATCAATTCGACGAATCCACACTTAGTTATTTTCCATCCTTCCGTCCCCTTCTTACTGCAATAATTCCTGACTAATTATTGCTCAAATATTCTCTGGAATATAACCATTAGACAGAGCATTGATCATTGTCTTCTCCAGGATTATTGCCTGCCGTTTTTCCATGGGACAGTTGGGGAAATAATTCAATGTTGTTTATTCTCAAGGCCATCAGCATTGATTGCAGAGGATTTCAAAATTTCGAAAGACCATTTTTGACAAGAAATATAAAAGAGATTTTCTCTCTTCTTCCTGTAGACAGATAAAACAAGATACACAATACAGAGAGACGATAAATACAAAAAATAGTCAGTCTGAAATAAGAGATTCACTGATGTTTGTCAACATAGAATTCTGACATAACAAGAAGCCATATTCCTGAAGATCATCAGCTATCTGAAGAAGAAGAACACCTAATCAAAATCAAGAGTCTTCTGTCTTCAACACTCCAGGATACTGCAAAGGACAACTACATCACTATCTGTCAAAGAAGTTCCTGAACAGCTGCTGATCAAGGCTGTATTACTGAAGGCCTATCACCCTACAGCAAGGTTTCTTCTACCTAAAACATTCTATATCTCAGGGGGAGCCTGTGCTAAAATCAATTATCCACCAGTCTTCTCAGTTGTATATTGAGAAAGAGAACACACGTTCATCTCTCACCCCCCCCCCCCACTGTATAAAGGGTTATAACTCCCTTCAAAATTTATTCCTGGTTTCAAGTCACCTGTTCAAAAGACTTGAGGATTGGTTTTTGAGCACATGTTCAAAAGCTCATTGGTTTCAGGCACCTAATCAAAAATCTGAATGGAATCCTACCAGGGTGGTAGAAGAGTGGATGTACCCAAGTTTAGGGGAACCACTATAAATTCTTGTGTTGTCTGGATTGCTCTTTTCTTTTATTTTTTGTGATGTGGCTGTTTGTTAGGATTGCTATTTTAATTTTGTTCCTGCACTAGATTAAATCAGAAGAAAATTTTATAAATCGTGATTACTCTATTCACCCCCCCCCACTAGAGTATTCCTGATCTAACAGCTCACTTTCAATTGGTATCAGAGCTTCGATTCCTTAGTGTACACAAGCTAACCCTTGAACCGAAGATCCTGTGTTAGATCAGATTTCATCTTTTATCTTTATTTTTATTTAGATTATATACATAGCAATGGCACAGAAAAAAGACTATGCAAGCACCAGACCTCCAGTTTGTAACCTAAATAGGTTTGTCATCTAGAAGACAAGAATCAAATTGTATATGAACTCTATTGATGAAGATATCTACAATTCCATCTAGACAGGTCCTCCTCAAGCCACTGCTTCTACATCTACAACAGCCTCAAGCACAAATACAGTTCCACCACCTGAGTGGTCTGAGGCTCAGAAGAAGGCCAAGGTTGTTGATGTCAAGGCAATGAACATACTGACACAGACTATGTCAGATGATATCTTCCAAAAGGTTATTGAATGCACTTCAGCCAAAGCCATCTGGGATTCCCTAAACCAAATGGTGGCTGGATCAGCAGATGAAAGAAACGATAGGAGATCCAACCTTATATCCTTATGTGAGAATTTCAAGAAAGAGGAAGCTGAGTCAGTAGCTGAAATGTATAATAGGTTAAGCTCAATCATCAATGAGCTAAAAATCTTGGACAAGGACATCACCCTCACTGAGGTGAATGACAAGATCCTTGAAAGAACTAGTGCCTAAACACCTAGAGGGGGGGTGAATAAGTTCACTTAATCTTTTTAAACTTTGATGGCAGAAACACAGAATTATATGCAATTCTTCACAGCAATACAGCACATACACCATAGCAATCACAGAATAAAGCACACACAGAGAACACACATATTTTATAGTGGTTCCCCAAGATCTGGGTACATCCACTTTCCCCCTTCTCCTATCTAGTAGAGTACTAGATTCGGCCAAACTTCTCCACTACTCCTCAGATCCTCAGATCTTACAGCTCAGAACCCCAAACAGGTTCCTACAACTCAGAGTGATCCCACTCATATAACTCAGGCACACAGCCCTACCACTCAGTCTTCACAAAGACCTACACTCAGCCTTCAACAAGGCCTACACTCAGAGAAATGAATCTCCTACACTCAGGCAGACAGGCCCTACCACTTAGCCTTTATAATTTTCAGGCTTACAACTCAGATCCCTTAGGATCCTACAAGAAATTAAAATTACAAAGTATATAACCACAACTCAGAATGAGAGAGAAGAGTTGACAGGTTTCTTGATGAGTTCTTGGAAGAACTTTGCTGAGATCAACCTCCCTTGGCTTTCTTCAAAGCTTCTTGAATTAGAACATAGTAGGGTTGAAACTCTATGCAGATGATCTTCAATCACTGCTGACTTAAGAATCAGATCTCAATCTGAAACTTTCTTCGCAGCCTGGTTCAACAGCTGTCTTCTTAGAAGGAGCTCTCTCTCTCCAACTTCTTAGATCTTCACTTGAAGGTCTTCTTCTGGTTTGTTGTTTCTTACTTCAGTGATTGCTTCAATCTATTCAATCATCAATTCTGTCGAAGGAGAAGGGTCTTTATATAGAATTTCTCCAAGGTAACCGGCTGTTCCGGTTTCTAACAACTTTCTGACAGCTCTGACAGTTGAAGTAGACCGGCTGGAATGGCAGCTGTCAAGTCATCCAGTCATTTCTTGAATTTTCTATAACTGTCTGAATGTGTCGAGACAGTCAGTCTTTAAGTGTCGACACTGATAGACTAAGTGTCGACACAAGTAGACTAAGTGTCGACACTAGCCTTCATTGTGTCGACACTATTCCTTGTGTTGTTGTATCTGTATCTCGACACAGCTTCTTCTGAATGCGTCGACACTGATTCTGTGTGTCGACACAAGCCTTCTGTTGAATGTGTCGACACTGATTGAAGGTGTCGACACAAGTACTTCTTCAATACTTTATCTGATTTCTGCTGAGTGCCGACACAACTCCTTTGTGTTGACATAAGCCTTCTTGTGTTGAACTTTGTTGAGTGTCGACACATCCCCTTTGTGTTGACACATGCCTTCTGTGTTGAAACTTCAGATGAGTCTCGACACATCTCCTAGTGTCGACACATTCTTCATGTGTTGAGACTTTTGCTGAGTGTCGACACATTGTTCATTATGTCGACACTTGTACTTAAACTCTGTTGAAGTTTGCTGAGTGTCGACACAGCCTCCTAGTGTCGACACTTGTACTTGAACTTTGTTGATGTTTTGCTTAGTGTCGACACAGCCTCCTAGTGTCGACACTTGTACTTGAACTTTGTTGATGTTTTGCTGAGTGTCGACACAGCCTCCTAGTGTCGACACTTTTGATGTCGACAAAGTTCCTCTGGGTGTCGACACTGCTTCTAAGTGTCGACACAGATTCTTTAGACATTTCTTTATTGAGTGTCGACACTTCCTGTATGTGACGACACTTTTCTTCTGTTGTCGACTCTGCATTCCTGGTGTCGACACAATTACTCTAAGTGTCGACACAGCTCCTCTGGGTGTCGACACAAACCTTCTTAAGTGTCGACACTTTTCTTCTGGGTGTCGACACATGGACTTAGAAACTTTTTGCTTTCCTTGCAATTACTTAACCTGCACACATCAACTCAAAAACACATCAAATACACCATGATGTATATCATTGAGTAGGGTGAGGCTTCTTCAAATATGGTACATTTAATCCAATGTACCCAACAATCCTAATGTGCTTCCCAAGCTCATGGGATTCAAGGATCTGGCCTATTAAATAAGCCAGAAGCCAGAAGCCTAAATGAGATATCCACTGAATCTCTATTAGGCAAACTTAAGTCCTATGAATAGCTAATTAAATCCAGGGAGGCAGCTGAGCAGAGAACACCCCCTCCAGCAAGAAAAGAGCATATCATTGCTTTCAAGGCAGCTGAAGAGACAGAGACTCCCTCAACAAATGAAGAACTCATGAGTCTTTTTGCCAAAAGATTCTACAAGTTGGCAAGAAACGATTTCAGGAGGAAGTCATCCAGACAGGATGACAAACCAAGGTATGATAAAACACCAACTAAAGAAGTGGTATGCTTTGGTTGCAGGAAAGCTGGACACTTCATCTCTGAGTGTCCAGAAAATCAGAAGAAAGAAAAGAGAAGAGAGAAAGATATCGAGAGACAGCACAACAGCAGACCTTCTTCCAGCAAATACAAGAAGAAGGAGACGGTTTTTGTGGTTGAAACTTGGAGTGAGACTGAAGAAGAATCAACATCTTCTAGCTCCATTGAAGATGAGGAAGAGGCAAGGGCCAAGGAGGTTTGCCTCATGGAAATTGATGCTTCCAAGAGCCATTCAGAAGAAGAGGACTCGGACAATAAAGTAGTTTCAGATTCTGAAGCTGACAAGATGAAGAGTTATCCAGCAAATAATCAAACATGGTACCTTGATAGTGGGCGCTCCAAACACATGACTGGCAGCAAGGACATCTTACACAACTACAAGTCCAAGCTGGGGCCAAAGGTTATCTTTGTGGATTCCAAATGTGGCCAGTCAGAAGGCTTTGGAGATGTGAAGATTGGAGTAGTTACTTTCAAGAAAGTAATTTATGTCAGAGGACTCAAGTATAACCTCATCTCCATAAGTCAGTTATATGATGAAGGTTATCAGGTACACTTCAACTCATCTTCTTGCATTATTTCTAATTAAAAAAACCAAACTATTTTAATTGGGAATAGACAAGGTAACATATACTTAGTTAATTTTATTTCTGCCACTTCTGATATCTGCTTACTTAATATAACTAGTAATCAGAATGATTTATGGCATAAAAGGCTAGGTCATGTAAACTTGAAAAATATTGTTAGGTTATCAAAAGACAACCTTGTTAGAGGTCTACCTTCTATTCCCTACAAGAAGGAAGGCCTTTGCAGAGCTTGTCAACTAGGCAAGCAAACTAAATCTTATTTTAAATCAGTTAATAAAAGTGATTCACCTAGGATTTTGTATTTGCTACATATGGATCTCTTTGGACCCATTGTTGTACAAAGCCTAGGAGGGAAATCCTATACCTTAGTTATTATGGATGACTTCTCAAGGTTCACTTGGGTATCTTTTCTGAGATCTAAGTCAGATACCTTAAATGTTCTTATAGATTTTCTCAGGACCATACAGATTGAGTTCTCTACTCATGTTGCATTGATCAGAAGTGATCATGGCACAGAGTTTGAGTCTCTTCTTATGCATGAGTTCTGTGAGAAGGAAGGTATCAGGCATTGCTTCTCATCTCCTAGAACTCCTCAACAAAATGTGTTAGCTGAAAGGAAAAATAGGACACTCATTGAAGCTGCAGGTACATTGCTTGCAGATGCTTACATGCCCCTAACCTTTTGGGCAGAGACTGTGAGCACAGCAAATTATGTCCTGAACATGAGTTTAATTCATAAACTAAAGAATAGGACTCCTTATGAATTACTTAAAGGGAAGAAACCTGAAATCTATTATTTTAAAGTATTTGGATGTATATGTTATATTCACAACAACAACAAAAGATATATTAGAAAGTTTGAGGCCAAGGCTGAAGAGGGAATCTTTCTAGGATATTCCCAAGTAAGCAAAGCCTATAGGGTTTTTAATAAATTATCTCTAAAAATTGAAGAGTCTATACATGTTACATTTGATGAAGCTAACATGTCTTGCAAGGAGAAAGAGATTTCTACCAAAAGCAATTTGCAAGTACCTCACTTGTGTGAGAATTTGGATTGACTAAACCTTACCCAAGAGGTTCCAACACATCCTTCTCCACAAGTTAATGAAGATAGTGAATATGAAGGCACTGAAGGGATTGATATTCCCCCAACAGCAAACATAATTCCATAAGAGGAATTAGTTCCTAATGCTGTTGCAGAACCAACTCCACCCACTGATCTTGTCACACTAAGGGATCATCGCAGATCTCAAGTGATTGGAGACATATCAGTAGGTGTACAGACTAGGCATCAACTCAACCAAGATTTGATGCATGCATGTTTTCTCTCTCAGGTTGAACCTCTATCCATCCATGATGCTGAGCAAGATCACCACTGGATCATTGCAATGTAGGAGGAATTAAATCAATTTAAGAGATGTAGAGTTTGGGATTTGGTTCCAAGTCCCCAAGACTATCTAGTCATTGGAACCAAATGGGTATACAGAAATAAATTGGATGCCCAACGTACAAAAGTGAGGAACAAGGCTAGGCTTGTTGCTCAAGGATACAGGCAAGAGGAAGGAATAGATTATGACCAAACCTTTGCACCTGTGGCAAGGTTAGAGTCAATCATAATATTCCTGGCCTATGCAACCTACAAGAGATTCAAGGTGTATCAGATGGATGTGAAGAGTGCATTCCTGAATGGAGCACTTAAAGAAGAGGTTTATGTTGAACAACCTCCAGGTTTTGTCTCTCCAACTCACCCTTATCATGTTTTCAAATTGCATAAAGCTCTATATGGTCTCAAGCAAGCTCCGAGAGCTTGGTATGAGACCCTAGCCAGCTTTTTGATAGAGCATAAATTCATTAAGGGCATAGTAGATAGAACACTCTTCACTAGACATCATAAGGATCAAATATTATTAGTGCAAATATATGTGGATGACATCATATTTGGCTCTACTGATTCCAAATTATGCAAGAGGTTCTCTGACCTCATGCATTCAAAATTTAAAATGAGTAGCATGGGTGAGCTTTCCTACTTCCTTGGTCTCCAAGTGAAGCAGTTGCTTGATGGCATCTTCATCTCTCAAGATAAGTATGCTAAAGAGCTTATAAAGAAGTTTGGGATGGCTGATGCTTCCGCAAAGAAGATTGTAACAGCCCAAATTTCTCAAACAGGAAATTTTAGGGTGACACGGCCTGGGACATGGGCGTGTCCTAGGGCGTGTCAAGCTGGGGTCGATGATTTGGCCGTGTAGTCGATGAAATTTGGAGTCGACGGTCGTTGAGTCGCGGACATGGCCTGCGACACGGGCGTGTCGCAGGGCGTGTGAAGGCCGTGTCGACTATCGGCTTTAGTGTCGACGATTTTTCGCTCGACGATGTGTCGATAGGGGGCACACAGCCCAGGACACGGGCGTGTCCAAGGCCGTGTCGTGTGCTCGACGATTTGCTCGACGAGTGTCGAGTGTCGAGTGTCGAGTGTCGAGTGTCGAGAGGTTGAACACGGCCTGTGACACGGGCGTGTCACAGGGCGTGTCAAATCAGGTCGATGAACTCAGCCCGACGAAGGTTTTTTACAGGGCGTGTCTTCGTGCTATGTCTGGGCACACGGCCTGGGACACGGGCGTGTCACAGGCCGTGTGAAGTCTCGGGATGTTTTGGGATTTTTTTGCCCAGGCACACGGCCTCAGACACGGGCGTGTTCGAAGGCGTGTTGGGTGACACGGCCCATGACACGGGCGTGTTCCGTGGGCGTGTCACTGGTCTGGATAGGTCGGTTGACCACCGCTTGAGGCACACGGCCTGGGACACGGTCGTGTCACAGGCCGTGTCAGGTCAAAATCAATGTTTTTGGCAAAATCTTGGCCGTCCATTCCTTGAGTCTGGATCCAAAGGCTGAGCTTCTTTCCTCTTTTCCTAAAGGCCGAAATCTGAGAAGTTATTCTCATTTTACTTGACCTTGATCTTTCTTTAAGTTAAGAGAGAAAGGAGAGGAAGAAGAAGGAGGAGGAGGAAAGGGGGCTGCTGCTGGTCGTGTTGCGGTTTCCCGACAAGAAATCCGAAGCCGGCGTTGCGGAGGAAACGCTCTTGCGAGTCTTTCAAGCAAGCTTTGAGTTCATGGCACCGAAGCGGTCGTCAAGGGTAACGACGTTTCTTCCTAGCCATGTGAAGGCTTTCTTTTGGCATATCTTTGTAATTCCCCCACCAAGAGGTGGCTGATTTTAGGAGTCATTTGGGTGATTCATGAAATCCCCTTTTGTTGGCATATAGATCCGGAAATGGAGTACGGAATAGGCATGCTGTGTGAAGCCCATCTGGACAGGTTGGTCTGGATTGGTGATGTTGCATACGAACCGGAGAAGACTCCGTGCGAAACGTGTAGTTTAAGGAGTCAACGGGTTATGCCTGCGAAAAGGAGTAGCAGGAAGTACTGGGGTGGTAGCCCAGGAAAATAGCTGTGGTATGTTTTTGGGTCCAACCTGTGAATGAGGTACAGGAAGTACTGGTGTGACCAGGAAAGGCGCTTTGTGATGCTTGATGTCGTAGGGTGTCCACCTGTGAAGCGAGTAACAGGAAGTACTGGCATGGTAGCCAGGAAATACCCCTGACATTTGTGATTGTGCGGTGTCCACCTGTGAAGAGAGTCACAGGAAGTACTGGGAGGCCCAGGAAAGACCTGCTGTTGTGCTAAGAAAGTGGGTATCGAGAAATACCCAGGCTTGAATGCCAAGAACAGGATTGGTGAGACCGACCCGCGCCTTTATTATAGCCATGAGTACGCTGTACTCGGAGAAGGCAAGGCGATTTGAGCAACGGGGGGTGGAGGATGCGACCTGCGCTATGTCCGTCTGACGTGAGACCAAAAGGTGCGGTCTGTTGGAGTGCATAGCAAGAGTCTTCGGCCTGCGCGCCATGACACCATGGGGGGCTACGGGTCATCCCGGTGTAGGAAGACTATAAAACTCCGGCTGCACGCCATGGAGTAAATGCTCAAAAGATTTACCGTTGGGTGGTGACCCTGATACGGTGGTGGGCAAGAGCTTTGCCAGAACACCAAGAATGTGCCCTGAGTGCACGGACCGTTGGGCCGGATGGCGAACGGTTCTGATGGCTTGTGTGCGTGAAAGCACATTTTGATGAGATATATTGCCATACTGTGATTTGATATGCCTGCAGGGAAGATTACCGCTGCCCCGAGAAAAGGGGTAGGGTCGTTATAATTTGGTCAGCTGAATGCTGACCGTTGCTTTTGTTTTCCACCGTTGGGTGGATTGTCCCTGTACAGGTGTTGGCGAGCCAAGCGGGACGCGTAAAGGCTGATATTCATGTTGTTGTTGCTGCTACTGCTAGCCCTCGAAGGCTATATGTGTTGCTTTTGTGTATTTTCTTTTCATGTGGCCGGCATGCGCGCCAATTGATTTAGGCCTCTGTTTTATAGCGATGTAAGGCCATAAGGCCAACTATTTGTACTTGTTGTAAGACATTCCTATATTGTATAAAATGTGGAGTTTTATGTTTGGACATTCATGAGGAGTTCAAGTTGTAGGATCGGCTTCCGCTAGAATGCTTTGTGATAGGTGTGATGCGCTACTCTGGTATCATCCTATACCTTCACCGTCTGTTTTGTGATATATCCTGTGGGGCCCTGGCCGGACCTTCTAGAATATACCATATGAACGGATGGGGTTGTTACATTTTTGGTATCAGTTGTCTTGGTCTTTCCCTCTCGACGTCGTGGCCGACTTCTTTTGTGGGGTGGCGAGCACGTGTTTGTGCAAACCAACGTCTACGAATGAACTCCTGAATGTCCATGATAGGAATGAAAACTTGATGTGTTTAAGGAACCTGCGTGTTCTTATTTTATGTTGTTTGTTTGGGTGAGACCGCTAATGTGTGTGTCTTGTTCCACCTTTAGGTGACACGAAGTGGAGCTGGGCCGTCTGAGCCTCAGCATTCTGATGAAAGTACGGCTCCAGCCGCGGTGCCTACACCTCCACCGTCTGCGGAACATGTGTGTTTAGTTGCGGAGGCTTTATTTACCATGATCCAAGGTCAGCCAATTAGGCAGGAACAAGCGGGTGTGAGGCCAGAACAGGTGGTGGCAAGGCCAGAACCTGTAGTGGATGTGGCTCCTCGAGCAGCTGAGAAGCAGCTAACGCGGTTTATGAGTTTCCATCCGCCTACGTTCTCAGGAGCGGGAACTCCGATGCAGGCTGAGGATTGGCTATTGCGCGTGAAGCGAGTGATGACGGCGATTGGAACGGCGGAGCATCAGAAAGTTACTTTAGTTACCTTCTTGCTTGAAGGAGAAGCTCGATTGTGGTGGGATGAGATGGAGTTGCATCACTTGGCCGGTCGTCCGTTAACCCAAGTATCGATGGAAGAATTCTCCCGGCTCTTCCTAGCGAAGCACCTTCATGCGGCTCAACGGATAGCCATGGAAAATGAATTCCAAAGGTTAACACAAGGTGATGGCAGTGTTGACGCATACCTGCATGAATTTACTCGCTTGGGGCAGTATGCGGGCTCTATATTTGCTGATGAACAGAGGAAGACCAATCGTTTCTATGAAGGACTGAGGGACGAGCTGAGGTTCCTTGTGTCAAGTTCGGTGAACCAAGGTTTTCAAGCGTTGGTTGACACTGCGAGCGCATTGGAAAAGGATATGAAAAGGGTGCAAGGGAAGAGAGCTTTGGCTGTGACGCAACCGGAGTGGAAGGCGCCCCGATCGGGAAAACCATTTTATAAGAAGAGATGGGGCAAGAAGTCCAAGCCTAATGGACAAGTTCCTTCATCAGTTACAATGGGAGCAACGTCAGGGGCTACCTCCAAGCCAGACACTCGTATCTGCTTCAATTGTGGCCGGATGGAGCATATTGCGCGAGATTGTAGGATGCCGCCAAAGATTGAAAAGAAGGCGGGCGCATCTTATGCTGAAAAAGGAAAGGCGGTGGTGGATTCCTCTGCCTCACAGGCTCAACCCCGGGTCTACAATCTTGGCCTACAGGAGGCCATCAAGCAGAGTGACGTGGTCACAGGTATGAGTTTAGTTCTGCATATGCTATTGTTTGTATGCTTTACTTAGGACATATATGTTTGCGGTTTGTGTGTGACATGTTTGTCACAGGTTTTGTGATGATTCGGGACTCACTGGCGTGAGCACTGTTTGATACGGGTGCGTCGCATTCTTTTCTGTCTAGCGCGTTTATTACGCGGCTTGGGATACCCAGTCGTGCAAAGACAGATAGCGTCAGAGTGGTGTTGCCGAATGGCTGTTGGATGCTTGCGGATAAAGCTTGCGATGTGGCGGTTCAAATAGGAAGTCGGGATTTCAGTTTGACTGCAGTTGTTTTGCCAATATCGGAATTCGATGTAATTTTTGGGATGGATTGGCTTGCAGAGCAGCGTGCCAAGATTGATTGCCAGTCCAAAGAAATCACGTTGGGCCAAAATACTGAACAGGAGACAAAGTTCGCGGGTATGCGAGGAGTAGGAGGGACATTGATGTCTGCACTCTAGGTCGTCAAGGCTGTTCGGAAGGGTGCGGAGTGTTACTTTGCACTACTTCAGGCTGTTGAGCATAAGGCCAGTGTGTGCGAGGTTTCGATTGTGGCGGACTTTACAGATGTGTTTCCCACGGATCTCCCTGGGCTACCACCCCAGCGGGAGATTGACTTCACGATCGAGTTGGTGCCAGGTGCAAAACCTGTGGCCCGCTCTCCATATCGCGTTGCGCCAAAAGAGATGGCTGAATTGAAGGTTCAACTACAAGAAATGCTAGAGCAAGGTTATATACGCCCAAGCATGTCACCTTGGAGCGCGCCTGTGCTTTTTGTAAAGAAGAAAGACGGTGGGTTGCGGTTGTGTATCGATTACCGTGAACTGAATAAGCTGACCGAGAAGAATAAGTATCTGATACCCCGGATTGATGAGTTATTCGATCAGCTGGTGGGCTCAACCGTCTATTCGAAGTTGGACCTGAAGTTTGGTTATTACCAGTTGAGAATTCGGGAAGGTGACATTCCCAAAACCGCATTTGGAACGCGTTACGGGCACTATGAATTCACCGTCATGCCATTTGGACTATGAAATGTGCCCTCGGTGTTTATGGATTTGATGCACCGTATTTTTCGCGAGCACCTGGATCTGTTTGTGATTGTATTCATTGATGACATCCTGGTGTACTCGAAGTCGAAAGCTGAGCATGAGATTCACTTGCGGTTAGTGTTGAATATGTTGAGGCAAAATCAGCTCTATGCCAAGTTCTCGAAGTGCGAGTTTTGGCTATCGTCGGTGGCATTTCTAGGCCATGTGGTGAGTGGAGCGGGCATTGCAGTGGATCCAGCGAAGATAAGGGCCATACAGGAGTGGCCAATCTTGTCTTCCGTGGCCGAGGTCAGGAGTTTTCTTGGACTTGCGGGCTACTATAGATGATTTGTGGAAAACTTCTCGCGGATCGCTTTGCCGCTCACCACATTGATGCAAAAAAATCAGAAGTTCGTTTGGACGCCAGAGTGCGCACGAGCTTTTGAAGAGCTGAAGGTTCGGTTGACCACGGCGCCGGTGTTGTCTTCGCCACGTGGAACCGACGGATTTATGATTTATAGTGATGCCTCAGGGAGCGACTTAGGCTGCGTTCTTCTGCAGAATGGAAAGGTTATTGCTTATGGCTCACGCCAGCTGAAGGTGCAAGAGCGAAATTATCTCGACCATGATTTAGAACTAGCGGCGGTGATTTTTGCACTCAAGTTGTGGCGACACAACCTTTATGGAGTGAAGGTAGAGATCTATACAGATCAGAAGAGTCTCAAGTATCTTTTGGAGCAGAAAGATTTGAATATGCGACAACGATGGTCGTTGGAGTTCCTTGGGGACTACACTTTCGAGATTCACTACACGCCCGGGAAGGGGAATGTTGTCGCGGATGCGTTGAGTTGGAGGGTTCCGGCTAGAGCAAATTGGTTACAAAGGCATGATGAACGTCTTATCCAGGAGTTGGAGGCGTTGGAGATTTATTGTGTTGACAAGAATTCCACTGCCACTGCATGTTTGAACTGGACTGAGGTGCAATGTGACCTTGTAGACCGAGTTCGACGGGCAATGGAGTTGGATGAAGATCTCTTACACTATGTGAATGAAGGGCCAAAGGGCAAATTCACCTGGAATGATGGTCTTTTGCGTAAAGAAGGACGTTTGTGCGTCCCGAATGTGGGGAAATTGAGGGAGGAACTAATGTATGAAGCGCATTATACAAAGTATTCCATTCACCCCGGGAGCACGAAGATGTTCAATGATATGAAGAAGCTATTCTGGTGGCCAGGGCTCAAGAGAGATGTTGCCCTTTATGTCTCTAAATGCCAAACATGTGCGATGGTGAAGGCGGAATGCCAAAAGCCGGGCGGTTATTTGAAGTCACTGCCGATCCCAGAGTGGAAATTTGATGATATTTCCATGGATTTTGTGCACGGGTTGTTAAGATCGCAGCGAGGAAATGATTCCATTTGGGTAATTGTTGACCGGCTAACGAAAGTGGCACATTTTCTCCCGAACAAGCGGGATGATTCAGTTGACAGTTTGGCAAAGTTATATGTTGACCAGATTGTGCGGCTTCACGGTGTTCCTCGGAGCATCGTAAGTGATCGAGATGGGCGCTTTATGTCAAATGATTGGAGGCTAGTTCACCGACTGTTGGGCACGAAATTGACTTTCAGTACGGCCTTTCATCCCCAAACGGATGGCCAAACTGAACGTACCAACAGAACAATGGAGGACATGCTCCGAATGTGCGCCCTTGATTTCGGAAAGAGATGGGAAGATCATCTCTATATGGTAGAGTTTGCATATAATAACAGCTACCAGGGGAGAATTGGGATGGCACCATATGAAGCGTTATATGGAAGGAAGTGTCGTACTCCCTTGGCTTGGGTAGAAGCGGGCGAAGCTCGGATTTTTAAACCAAATGAGGTTGATGAAGCAAACTCAACCATACGGACGATTAGAGAGAAATTGCTGATTGCTCAAGATCGACAAGCAAAGTACTACAACGCCAAACACCGGAACGTGGAATTTGCGGTTGGCGATTGGGTCTACTTGAAGATCAAGCCATTCAAAGGTGTCTCCCGGATTCGACGATTGAAAAAGTTGAGTCCAAGATATTTGGGTCCTTTTGAAGTGGTTGAGCGAGTTGGCGAAGCGGCTTATTGGCTAGCTCTATCGGCAGACTTGGGTGGATTACATGATGTATTTCACATCTCGGTGCTTCAGAAGGCCGTGAAAGATCCAGCTCAAGTGATCGCGGATGATCGTGTGCCGATGGAATATGGGCTAACAACGAGAGTTAGACCCATTCAGATCGAAGATCGAGCCGAGAAATAGTTGCGGAACAAGATAGTCGGCATGGTGAAAGTCCGATGGGATAACTGCGGCCGTAAAGAACAGACATGGGAGCGAGAGCAAACCATGCGAGAAGAGTTCCCTGAGCTGTGTTTGTAATCTGTAGAGAGGATGTTGTAACATAAAATTTTGGATGTTGTAACATTTTTCTTGCTGGTTACTGTTGCCTTCCTGTGTCTGAATTTCGAGGACGAAATTTCTTGTAGGAGGGGAGGATTGTAACAGCCCAAATTTCTCAAACAGGAAATTTTAGGGTGACACGGCCTGGGACACGGGCGTGTCCCAGGGCGTGTCAAGCTGGGGTCGATGATTTGGCCGCGTAGTCGACGAAATTTGGAGTCGACGGTCGTTGAGTCGCGGACACGGCCTGCGACACGGGCGTGTCGCAGGGCGTGTCAAGGCCGTGTCGACTATCGGCTTTACTGTCGATGATTTTTCGCTCGACGATGTGTCGAGAGGGGGCACACGGCCCAGGATACGGGCGTGTCCAAGACCGTGTCGTGTGCTCGACGATTTGCTCGACGAGTGTCGAGTGTCGAGTGTCGAGTGTCGAGAGGTTGAACACGGCCTGGGACACGGGCGTGTCACAGGCCCTGTGAAGTCTCGGGATGTTTTGGGATTTTTTTCGCCCAGGCACACGGCCTCAGACACGGGCGTGTTCGAAGGAGTGTTGGGTGACACGGCCCATGACACGGGCGTGTTCCGTGGGCGTGTCACTGGTCTGGATAGGTCGGTTGACCACCGCTTGAGGCATACGGCCTGGGACACGGGCGTGTCACAGGCCGTGTCAGGTCAAAATCAGTGTTTTTGGCAAAATCGTGGCCGTCCATTCCTTCAGTCTGGATCCAAAGGCTGAGCTTCTTTCCTCTTTTCCTAAAGGCCAAAATCTGAGAGGTTATTCTCATTTTACTTGACCTTGATCTTTCTTCAAGTTAAGAGAGAAAGGAGAGGAAGAAGAAGGAGGAGGAGGAAAGGGGGCTGCTGCTGGTGGTGTTGCGGTTTCCCGACAAGAAATCCGAAGCTGGCGTTGAGGAGGAAACGCTCTTGCGAGTCTTTCAAGCAAGCTTTGAGTTCATGGCACCGAAGCGGTCCTCAAGGGTAACGACTTTTCTTCCTAGCCATGTGAAGGCTTTCTTTTGGCATATCTTTGTGATTCCCCCACCAAGAGGTGGCTGATTTTGGGAGTCATTTGGGTGATTCATGAAATCCTCTTTTGTTGGCATATAGATCCGAAAATGGAGTACGGAATAGGTGTAACAGCCTAAATTTCTGAAAAAGGAAATTGTTGGGTGACACGGCCTGGGACACGGGTGTGTCCCAGGGCGTGTCAGTTGACACGGCCTGCAACACGGGCGTGTTGCAGGGCGTGTCGAGGTTGTGTCGACGATCGACCTTTGTCTCGACGATTTTTCTCGCGTCGATGCGTCGAGAGGGGGCACACATCCCAGGACACGGGCGTGTCCAAGGCCGTGTCGTATGCTTGACGATTTTGTCTCGACGATCGTCTAGTGTCGAGAAGTGCGTGTTGAGTGTTGAACACGGCCTGTGACACGGGCGTGTCACAGGGCGTGTCAAATCAGGCGACGAACTCAGCCCGCCGAAGGTTTCGACAGGGCGTGTCTTTGTGCCGTGTCTGGGCACACGGCCTGGGACACGGGCGTGTCACAGGCCGTGTGAAGTCTCGGGATGATTTGGGATTTTTTTTCACCCAGGTACACGGCCACAGACACGGGCGTGTCTGAAGGTGTGTTGGTGACACGGCCCATGGCATGGGCGTGTCCAATGGGCGTGTCACTGGTTTGGATAAGTCGGTTGACCACCGCTTGAGGCACACGGCCTGGCACACGGCCGTGTCAGAGGCCGTGTCGGGTCAAAATCAGTGAGTTTGGCAGAATCGTGGCCGTCAATTCCTTCAGTCTGGATCCAAGGGCTGAAGCTTCTTCCTCTTTTTCCTTAAAGGCCGAAATCAGAGAAGGATTCTCATTTTTCCTTGGCCTTAAGCTTTCTTCAAGTTAAGAGAGAGAAAGAGAGAGAGAAAGGAGGAGGAAGAAGAAAAGGGGGCTGCTGCTGGTGGTGCTGTTGTTTACCGACGAGAGATCCGAAGCCGGCGTTGCGGAGGAATCAATCTTGCGAGTCTTGCAAGCTAGCTTGGAGGTCATGGCACCGAAGCGGTCGTCAAGGGTAACGACTTTTCTTCCTAGCCATGTGAAGGCTTCCTTTTTGGCATATTTTGTGATTTCCTCCACCAAGAGGTGGCTGGTTTTGTAAATCTTTGGGTGGATGCTTGAAATCCCCTTTGTTAGCATATAGATCCGGAAATGGAGTACGGAATAGGCATGCTATGTGAAGCCCATCTGGACAGGTTGGTCTGGATTGGTGATGTTGCATACGAACCGGAGAAGACTCCGTGATAAACGTGTAGTGTAAGGAGTCTACGGGTTATGCCTGCGAAAAGGAGTAGCAGGAAGTACTGGGGTGGTAGCCCAGGAAAATAGCCATGTGATGGTTTTGGGTCCAACCTGTGATTGAGGCACAGGAAGTACTGGTGGGACCAGGAAAGGCCCTTTTTGTGATGCTTGATGTCGTAGGGTGTCCACCTGTGAAGCGAGTAACAGGAAGTACTAGCATGAGAGCTAGGAAAGACCCCTGACATTTGTGCTTGTGCGGTGTCCACCTGTGGAGAGAGTCACAGGAAGTACTGGTGTGCCCAGGAAAGACCCGTTGTTGCTGTGAGGAAATGGGTATAGAGAAATACCCAGGCTTGAATGCCAAGAACAGGATTGGTGAGACCGACCCGCGCCTTTGATATAGCCATGAGTACGCTGTACTCGGAGAAGGCAAGGCGATTTGAGCAACGGGGGGTGGAGGATCCGACCTGCGCTATGTCCGTCCGACGTGAGACCAAAAAGTGCGGTCTGTTGGAGCGCATAGCAAGAGTCTTCGGCCTGCGCGCCATGACACAATGGGGGGCTACGGGCCATCCCGGTGTAGGAAGACTAACTCCGGCTACACGCCATGGAGGAAATGCTCAAGAGAGTTACCGTTGGGTGATGACCCTGATACGGTGGTGGGCAAGAGGTTGCCAGAACACCAAGAATGTGCCCTGAGTGCACGGACCGTTGGGCCGGGTGGCGAACGGTTGTGATGGCTTGTGTGCGTGAAAGCACATTTTGATGATATAGTTTGCCATACTTGTGATCTAATATGCCTACAGAGAAGAATACCGTTGCCCCGAGAGAAGGGGTAGGGTCGTTATAATTTGGTCAGCTGAACGCTGACCGTTGCCTTTGTTTGCCACCGTTGGGTGGATTGTCCTTGTACAGGTGCTGGAGAGCCGAGCGGGATGCATAGAGGTTGATGTTCCTGCTGGTGTTGCTGCGATTGCTGCTAGCCCTCGAAGGCTAAATGTGTACTTTTGTGTGTTTTCTTTTCTTGTGGCCGGCCTGCGCGCCAATTGTTTAGGCCACTGTGTGAAAGCCATGTAAGGCCATAAGGCCAACTCTTTTGACTTGTTGTAAGACATTCCTATATGATATAAAATGTGGAGTTTTATGTTTGGACATTCATGAGGAGTTCAAGTTGTAGTCTAGGCTTCCGCTAGAATGCTTTGTGTTAGGTGCGATGCGCGACTCTGGTATCATCATGTACCTTCACCGACTGTTTTGTGATATATCATGTGGGGCCCCGGCCGGACCTTCTAGAATATATCATATGAACAGATGGGGTTGTTATATTTTTGGTATCGGTCCTCTTGGTCGTTCCCTCTCGAAGTCGTGGTCGACTTCTTTTGTGGGGTGGCGAGCACGTGTTTGTGCACACCAAAGTCTACGAATGAACTCCTGAATGTCCATGATAGGAATGCATATTTGTGTGTTTGAGGAACCTGTGTGTTCTGATTTTGTGTTGCTTGCTTGGGTACGACTGCTAATGTGTGTGTCTTGTCCACCTTTAGGTGACACGAAGTGGAGCTGGGCCGTCTGAGTCCCAGCGTTCTGATGGAAGTACGGCACCAGCCGCGGTGCCTACACCTCCACCGTCTGCAGAACATGTGCGTTTAGTTGCGGAGGCCTTATTCACCATGATCCAAGGCCAGCCCCTTAGGCAGGAGCAAGCGGTTGTGAGGCCAGAACAGGTGGCGGCGAGGCCTGAACCTGTCGTGGTTATGGCCCCTCGAGCGGCTGAGAAGCAGCTAATGCGGTTTATGAGTTTCCATCCGCCTACGTTCTCGGGAGCGGGAACCCCGACGCAGGCTGAGGATTGGCTATCGCGTGTCAAGCGAGTGATGACGGCGATAGGAACGGCGGAGCATCAGAAAGTTACCTTATCCACCTTCTTGCTTGAAGGAGAAGCTCGATTATGGTGGGATGAGATGGAGTTGCATCACTTGGCGGGTCGTCCGTTAACCCAAGTGTCGATGGAAGAATTCTCCAGGCTCTTCCTCGCGAAGCACCTTCCTGCGGCTCAGCGGATAGCCATGGAAAATGAATTCCAACGGTTGACTCAAGGTGATGGCAGTGTTGACGCGTACCTGCATGAATTTACTCGCTTAGGGCGGTATGCGGGTTCTATTTTTGCTGATGAGCAGAGGAAGACTAATCGGTTCTATGAAGGCCTGAGGGACGAGCTGAGGTTCCTTGTGTCAAGTTCTGTGAACCAAGGTTTCCAAGCGCTGGTTGACACCGCGACCGCGTTGGAAAAGGATATGAAGAGGGTGCAAGGGAAGAGAGCTTTGGCTGTGACGCAACCGGAGTGGAAGGCGCCCCGATCAGGAAAACCATTTTATAAGAAGAGATGGGGTAAGAAGTCCAAGCCTAGTGGACAAGCTCCTTCATCAGTTGCAACGGGAGCAACATCAGGGGCGACCTCCAAGCCAGACACCCGTATCTGCTTTAATTGTGGCCGGATGGGGCATATTGCGCGAGATTGTCGGATGCCGCCAAAGAGTGAAAAGAAGGCGGGAGCATCTTATGCGGAAAAAGGAAAGGCGGTGGTGGATTCCTCTGCCTCGCAGACGCAACCCCGGGTCTACAATCTTGGCCTGCAAGAGGCCATCAAGCAGAGTGACGTGGTCACAGGTATGAGTTTAGTTTTGCATATGCTATTGTTTGTATGCTTTGCTTAGTACCCCATGTTTGCGGTTTGTGTGTGTGTGACATGTTTGTCATAGGCTTTGTGATGATTCGGGACACGCTGGCGCGAGCACTGTTTGATACAGGTGCATCGCATTCTTTTCTGTCTAGTGAGTTTCTTACGCGGCTTGGGATACCCAGTCGTACAAAGGCAAATAGCGTCAGAGTGGTGTTGCCGAATGGTTGTTGGATGCTTGCGGATCAAGCTTGCGATGTGGCGGTTCAGTTCGGAAGTCGGGATTTTTGTTTAACCGCATTTGTTTTGCCAATATCGGAATTCGATGTGATTTTTGGGATGGATTGGCATGCGGAGCAGCATGCTATGATTGATTGCCAGTCCAAAGAAATCACGTTGGGCCAGAATACCGAACAGGAGACAAAGTTCGCGGGTATGCGAGGAGTGGGCGGGACGTTGATGTCTGCACTCCAGGTAGTCAAAGCTGTTCGGAAGGGTGCGGAGTGTTACTTTGCACTAATTCAGGCTGTTGAGCCTAAGGCCACTTTGTGCGAAGTTCCGATTGTGGCAGAATTTACAGATGTGTTTCCCACGGATCTCCCTGGGCTACCACCCCAGCGGGAGATTGACTTCACAATTGAGTTGGTGCCAGGTGCGAAACCCGTGGCCCGCTCGCCATATCGCGTTGCGCCTAAAGAGATGGCTGAGTTGAAGGTTCAACTACAAGAAATGCTAGAGCAAGGTTATATCTGCCCAAGTATGTCACCTTGGAGCGCGCCTGTGCTTTTTGCAAAGAAGAAAGATGGTGGGTTACGGTTGTGTATCGATTACCGTGAATTGAATAAGCTGACCGAGAAGAATAAGTATCATATACCCCGGATTGATGAATTATTTGATCAGCTGGTGGGATCTACCGTCTATTCGAAGTTGGACCTGAAGTCTGGTTATTACCAGTTAAGAATTCGGGAAGGTGACATTCCCAAAACTGCATTTGGAACGCGTTATGGGCACTATGAGTTCACAGTCATGCCCTTTGGATTGTGTAATGCGCCCTCGGTGTTTATGGATCTGATGCACCGTATTTTTCGTGAGTACCTGGATCTGTTTGTGATAGTGTTTATTGATGATATCCTGGTGTACTCAAAGTCCAAAGCCGAGCATGAGAGTCACTTGCGGTTGGTGTTGAACACGTTGAGGCAAAATCAGCTATATGCCAAGTTCTCGAAGTGCGAGTTTTGGCTATCGTCAGTGGCATTTTTAGGCCATGTGGTGAGTGGAGCGGGCATTGCAGTGGATCCAGCGAAGATAAGAGCCATCCAAGAGTGGCCAAGATTGTCTTCCATAGCCGAGGTCAGGAGTTTCCTTGGACTTGCGGGCTACTATAGACGATTTGTGGAGAACTTCTCACGGATCGCTTTGCCGCTAACCACACTGACGCGAAAAGATCAGAAGTTCGTTTGGACGCCAGAGTGCGCACGAGCTTTTGAAGATCTGAAGGTTCGGTTGACCACGGCGCCGGTATTGTCTTCGCCATGTAGAACCGATGGCTTTGTGATTTATAGTGATGCCTCAGGGAGCGGCTTAGGCTGCGTTCTTCTGCAGAGCGGAAAGGTGATTGCTTATGGCTCACGCCAACTAAAGGTGCACGAGCGAAACTATCCCGTCCATGATTTAGAATTAGCGGCGGTGATTTTTGCACTCAAGTTGTGGCGACACTACCTTTATGGAGTGAAGGTGGAGATCTATACCGATCATAAGAGCCTAAAGTATCTTTTGGAGCAAAAAGACTTGAACATGCGACAACGAAGGTGGTTGGAGTTCCTTGGGGACTACACTTTTGAGATTCACTATACGCCCGGGAAGGGGAATGTTGTCGCGGATGCCTTGAGTCGGCGAGTTCCGGCTAGAGCAAATTGGTTACAAAGGCATGATGAACGTCTTATCCAGGAACTGGAGGCATTGGAGATCTATTGTGTTGACAAGAATTCCACTGCCATTGCATGTTTGAACTGGACTGAGGTGCAATGTGACCTTGCAGACCGAGTTCGACGGGCAACGGAGTTGGATGAAGATCTCTTGCGCTATGTGAATGAAGGGCCAGAAGGCAAATTCACCTGGAATGACGGTCTTTTGCGAAAAGAGGGCCGTTTGTGCGTCTCGAATGTGGGGAAATTGAGGGAAGAACTGTTATATGAAGCGCATTATACAAAATATTCCATTCACCCCGGGAGCACAAAGATGTTCAACGATATGAAGAAGCTATTCTGGTGGCCAGGGCTCAAGAAAGATGTTGCCCTTTATGTCTCTAAATGCCAAACATGTGCGATGGTGAAGGCGGAATGTCAAAAGCCGGGTGGATATTTGAAGTCACTGCCGATCCCAGTGTGGAAATTTGATGATATTTCCATGGATTTTGTGCATGGGTTGCCAAGATCGCAGTGAGGAAATGATTCCATTTGGGTGATTGTTGACCGGCTAACGAAAGTAGCACATTTTCTCCCGAACAGGCGGGATGATTCAGTAGAAAGTTTGGCAAAGTTATATGTTGACCAGATTGTGCGGCTTCACGGTGTTCCGCGGAGCATCGTAAGTGATCGAGATGGGCGCTTCACGTCAAATGATTGGAGGCTAGTTCACCGACTGTTGGGCACGAAGTTGACTTTCAGTACGACCTTTCATCCCCAAACGGATGGCCAAACTGAACGTACCAACAGAACAATGGAGGACATGCTCCGAATGTGCGCCCTTGATTTCGGAAAGAGATGGGAAGATCACCTCTATATGGTCGAGTTTGCATATAATAACAGCTACCAAGCAAGCATTGGGATGGCACCATATGAAGCGCTATATGGACGGAAGTGTCGTACTCCCTTGGCTTGGGTAGAAGCGGGCGAAGCGCGGGTTGTTAAACCAAATGAGGTTGAGGAAGCAAACTCAACCATACGGACTATTCGAGAGAGATAGCTTATTGCTCAAGATCGACAAGCGAAGTACTACAACGCCAAGCACCGGAATGTAGAATTTGTGGTTGGCGATTGGGTCTACTTGAAGATCAAGCCATTCAAAGGTGTCTCCAGGATTCGACGATTGAAAAAGTTGAGTCCCAGATATTTGGGTCCGTTTGAAGTGGTTGAGCGAGTTGGCGAAGCGGCTTTTCGGCTAGCTCTGTCGGCGGACTTGGGTGGGTTACATGATGTCTTTCACATCTCGGTACTTCGGAAGGCCGTGAAAGATCCAACTCAAGTGATCGCGGATGATCGTGTGCCGGTGGAGTATGGGCTAACAACAAGAGTTAGACCCATCCAGATCGAAGATCGAGCCGAAAAACAGTTGCGGAACAAGACGGTCGGTATGGTAAAAGTTCGGTGGGACAACTGCGGCCGTGAAGAACTGACATGGGAGCGCGAGCAGACCATGCAAGAAGAGTTCCTTGAGCTGTTTTTGTAACCTGTAGCAAGAATGTTGTAACATAAACTTTTATATATATGTTGTCACATTTTTCTTGCAGTTTTCTATTGCCTTTCCTATGTCTGAATTTCGAGGACGAAATTTCTTGTAGGAGGGGACGATTGTAACAGCCCAAATTTCTGAAAAAGGAAATTGTTGGGTGACACGGCCTGGGACACGGGTGTGTCCCAGGGCGTGTCAGTTGACACGGCCTGCGACACGGGCGTGTCGCAGGGCGTGTCGAGGTTGTGTCGACGATCGGCCTTTGTCTCGACGATTTTTCTCGCGTCGATGCGTCGAGAGGGGGCACACGGCCCAGGACACGGGCATGTCCATGGTCGTGTCGTATGCTCGACGATTTTGTCTCGACGATCGTCGAGTGTCGAGAAGTGCGTGTTGAGTGTTGAACACGGCCTGTGACACGGGCGTGTCACAGGGCGTGTCAAATCAGGCGACGAACTCAGCCCGCCGAAGGTTTCGACAGGGCGTGTCTTTGTGCTGTGTCTGGGCACACGGCCTGGGACACGGGCGTGTCACAGGCCGTGTGAAGTCTCGGGATGATTTGGGATTTTTTTCACCCAGGTACACGGCCACAGACACGGGCGTGTCTGAAGGCGTGTTGGTGACACGGCCCATGACACGGGCGTGTCCCATGGGCGTGTCACTGGTTTGGATAAGTCGGTTGACCACCGCTTGAGGCACAGGGCCTGGCACACGGCCGTGTCAGAGGCCGTGTCGGGTCAAAATCAGTGAGTTTGGCAGAATCGTGGCTGTCAATTCCTTCAGTCTGGATCCAAGGGCTGAAGCTTCTTCCTCTTTTTCCTTAAAGGCCGAAATCAGGGAAGGATTCTCATTTTTCCTTGGCATTAAGCTTTCTTCAAGTTAAGAGAGAGAAAGAGAGAGATAAAGGAGGAGGAAGAAGAAAAGGGGGCTGCTGCTGGTGGTGCTGCGGTTTACCGACGAGAGATCCGAAGCCGGCATTGCGGAGGAATCAATCTTGCGAGTCTTGCAAGCTAGCTTGGAGGTCATGGCACCGAAGCGGTCGTCAAGGGTAACTAATTTTCTTCCTAGCCATGTGAAGGCTTCCTTTTTGGCATATTTTGTGATTTCCTCCACCAAGAGGTGGCTGGTTTTGTAAATCTTTGGGTGGATGCTTGAAATCCCCTTTGTTAGCATATAGATCCGGAAATGGAGTACGGAATAGGCATGCTGTGTGAAGCCCATCTGGACAGGTTGGTCTGGATTGGTGATGTTGCATACGAACCGGAGAAGACTCCGTGATAAACGTGTAGTGTAAGGAGTCTATGGGTTATGCCTGCGAAAAGGAGTAGCAGGAAGTACTGGGGTGGTAGCCCAGGAAAATAGCCATGTGATGGTTTTGGGTCCAACCTGTGATTGAGGCACAGGAAGTACTGGTGGGACCAGGAAAGGCCCTTTTTGTGATGCTTGATGTCGTAGGGTGTCCACCTGTGAAGCGAGTAACAGGAAGTACTGGCATGAGAGCTAGGAAAGACCCCTGACATTTGTGCTTGTGCAGTGTCCACCTGTGGAGAGAGTCACAGGAAGTACTGGTGTTCCCAGGAAAGACCCGTTGTTGCTGTGAGGAAATGGGTATAGAGAAATACCCAGGCTTGAATGCCAAGAACAGGATTGGTGAGACCGACCCGCGCCTTTGATATAGCCATGAGTACGCTGTACTCGGAGAAGCCAAGGCGATTTGAGCAATGGGGGGTGGAGGATCCGACCTGCGCTATGTCCGTCCGACGTGAGACCAAAAAGTGCGGTCTGTTGGAGCGCATAGCAAGAGTCTTCGGCCTGCGCGCCATGACACAATGGGGGGCTACGGGCCATCCCGGTGTAGGAAGACTAACTCCGGCTGCACGCCATGGAGGAAATGCTCAAGAGAGTTACCATTGGGTGATGACCCTGATACGGTGGTAGGCAAGAGGTTGCCAGAACACCAAGAATGTGCCCTGAGTGCACGGACCGTTGGGCCGGGTGGCGAACGGTTGTGATGGCTTGTGTGCGTGAAAGCACATTTTGATGATATAGTTTGCCATACTTGTGATCTAATATGCCTGCAGGAAAGAATACCGCTGCCCCGAGAGAAGGGGTAGGGTCGTTATAATTTGGTCAGCTGAATGCTGACCGTTGCCTTTGTTTGCCACCGTTGGGTGGATTGTCCTTGTACAGGTGCTGGAGAGCCGAGCGGGACGCATAGAGGTTGATGTTCCTGCTGGTTTTGCTGCGATTGCTGCTAGCCCTCGAAGGCTAAATGTGTACTTTTGTGTGTTTTCTTTTCTTGTGTCCGGCCTGCGCGCCAATTGTTTAGGCCACTGTGTGAAAGCCATGTAAGGCCATAAGGCCAACTTGTTGTAAGACATTCCTATATGATATAAAATGTGGACTTTTATGTTTGGACATTCATGAGGAGTTCAAGTTGTAGTCTAGGCTTCCGCTAGAATGCTTTGTGTTAGGTGCGATGCGCGACTCTGGTATCATCCTGTACCTTCACCGACTGTTTTGTGATATATCCTGTGGGGCCCCGGCCGGACCTTCTAGAATATATCATATGAACGGATGGGGTTGTTACAATAGGCATGCTGTGTGAAGCCCATCTGGACAGGTTGGTCTGGATTGGTGATGTTGCATACGAACCGGAGAAGACTCCGTGCGAAACGTGTAGTTTAAGGAGTCAACGGGTTATGCCTGCGAAAAGGAGTAGCAGGAAGTACTGGGGTGGTAGCCCAGGAAAATAGTTGTGGTATGTTTTTGGGTCCAACCTGTGAATGAGGTACAGGAAGTACTGGTGTGACCAGGAAAGGCCCTTTATGATGCTTGATGTCATAGGGTGTCCACCTGTGAAGCGAGTAATAGGAAGTACTGGCATAGTAGCCAGGAAAGACCCCTGACATTTGTGATTGTGCGGTGTCCACCTGTGAAGAGAGTCACAGGAAGTACTGGGAGGCCCAGGAAAGACCCGCTGTTGTGCTAAGAAAGTGGGTATCGAGAAATACCCAGGCTTGAATGCCAAGAACAGGATTAGTGAGACCGACCCGCGCCTTTGTTATAGTCATGAGTACGCTGTACTCGGAGAAGGCAAGGCGATTTGAGCAACGGGGGTGGAGGATTCGACATGCGCTATGTCCATCCGACGTGAGACCAAAAGGTGCGGTCTGTTGGAGCGCATAGCAAGAGTCTTCGGCCTACGCGCCATGACACCATGGGGGGCTACGGGCCATCCCGGTGTAGGAAGACTATGAAACTCCGGCTGCACGCCATGGAGTAAATGCTCAAGAGATTTACCGTTGGGTGGTGACCCTGATACGGTGGTGGGCAAGAGCTTTGCCAGAACACCAAGAATGTGCCCTGAGTGCACGGACCATTGGGCCAGATGGCAAACGGTTGTGATGGCTTGTGTGCGTGAAAGCACATTTTGATGAGATATATTGCCATACTGTGATTTGTTATGCCTGCAGGGAAGATTACCACTTCCCCGAGAAAAGGGGTAGGGTCGTTATAATTTGGTCAGCTGAACGCTGACCGTTGCTTTTGTTTGCCACCGTTGGGTGGATTGTCCCTGTACAGGTGCTGGCGAGCCAAGCGGGATGCGTAAAGGCTGATGTTCATGCTACTGTTGCTGCTACTGCTAGCCCTCGAAGGCTATATGTGTTGCTTTTGTGTATTTTCTTTTCATGTGGCCGGCCTGCGCACCAATTGATTTAGGCCACTGTTTGATAGCCATGTAAGGCCATAAGACCAACTATTTGTACTTGTTGTAAGACATTCCTATATTGTATAAAATGTGGAGTTTTATGTTTGGACATTCATGAGGAGTTCAAGTTGTAGGATCGGCTTCTGCTAGAATGCTTTGTGATAGGTGCGATGCGCTACTCTGGTATCATCTTGTACCTTCACCGTCTGTTTTGTGATATATCCTGTGGGGCCCCGGCCGGACCTTCTAGAATATACCATATGAACGGATGGGGTTGTTACAGAAAACACCTATGGCTACTAATGTTGTGATTGACTCTGATGCACATGGGAAACCTGTGGATCAGAAATTATATAGGGGCATTGTTGGGTCCCTACTATATCTAACAGCAAGCAGACCTGATATCATGTTTGTCGCATGCCTTTGTGCTAGGTACCAAGTGAACAATAAAGAATCTCATCTAATTTTCTTAAAAAGAATTTTGAGATATATAAAGGGTTGTCCTTGTCTATGCATATGGTATGATGCTGAGTCAGAATTTGATTTAACTGGATTTTCAGATGCTGACTTTGCTGGTTGTAGGGTTGATAGAACAAGCACCTCAGGGACTTGTCAGTTCCTTGGTATGAGGTTGGTATCTTGGTTTTACAAGAAATAGTCTTCTGTATCCACCTCAACTCCTGAAGCAGAATATATTGCAGTAGGCAGTTGTTGTTCTCAGATGCTGTGGATCCAAAACCAACTCCTAGACTATGGTCTCAACTTAAATAATTCAACTCTCTTTTGTGATAACATAAGTGTTATAGCAATAGCACAAAATCCAGTCCATCACAGTAGGACTAAGCATACAAAAATTAAGCATCACTTCATTAGAGAGTGTGTAGACAAAAACAAAATTAATCTTATCTATATCTACACTGATTTACAAAGAGCTGATATATTCATCAAACCTCTGGATGAGAGAAATCACTATTCCTTATAAATCAGCTTGGAATGATCAATGGAGAAGACTTAGTTTAGTTTCTGTTTGCACTCGACGAATTATACAGAGTTCATCGAACGGAGCTCGACGAACTAGGGAAAGTTCGGGAGATATTCGTCGAACGAAGGTCGATGAACTCTCTAAGAGTGAAGTTGTTTTTCGTCGAACGGAGATCGACGAATACACTTCAGAAAACTTTCGTCGAACGGAGCTCGACGAAATGTCTTCAACTCTTCCAGCTGAGCTCAACAACTTATTTCAATATCAATTATTTCGTCGATCTCAGGTCGAAGAATTTCTTATTTTTCGTCGAACAGAGTTTGTCGATTCATATTCCAGAAAATCTTATAACGAGGTTTTCTTCAACCTCCGTCCCGTGCTTTCTGTTCCCTTTGCAGTTGATCGCTATTTTTCTCTCTTGCAGGTGATTTCATGGCAATTCAAGCAGGAACCCTAGCTACAATGAAGTTTGACATCGGCTTCGATGTCGACTTTGACTCATTTCAACACTCAGACCCGATTTTTTTACATATTCTGGAACTTCTAGAAGAATAGAAACTGAAGAACCTAATGACAACCAGGATCAAACTATCTAGAACAGAGATTAGAGAATGGGTCTACAGTTCATCAACATCAGAAGAGAATACCCTGACAGGAACAATTGCGGGTAACGCTATAACTCTCTCTCCCGCAGTATTAACTGAAATTTTTGGATTGAACAATGGAGAAGAAGAACTGGAAATAGATTCTGAGGAATATGATTTAATGTTAAGTTTGATGGGCTATGCTGGCAATAATCCCCATAAACTGTTGAAGAAACATTTATCCGCAGAATATAAATTTCTGGCAGCTATTGTTGGGAACGACTTGCTAGGAAAGCACACTGCCCATGACTACATTACCAGGCATTAATTTTTGGTCATGTGTGCAGTAGTAAATAAGAAATAAGTAGACTGGGCTCAGATTATATTTGATCTAATAAAGAAAAAGAATAATAAGAAGGAAGTCTGTTTTGGAAGGATCCTAGGGATCTTCCTGAAGGAGAAGGCTGTTGAATCACTGGTCTCCCCGACAATATTCATTAATGCCAGCAAGAGTCTCACCTGTGCCTTATTTGGCAGGTGGGAGAAGACTATATCCAAGCCATCCAAGGCTTCATCCTCTTCCACCCCAACTTCTGAAAGCACAAGGGCTGTTAGAGACACTCCCCACCCTGCTGAAGAGATCATCCCCACACCTCCATCCCTTCCAGTAACTCAACAGCAATCACGCTCCACAGTTCATACTCCCTCTCTTCAACCACATCCACAACTCCAACAACAACTTCAACCATATCAACAACCACAACCCTCTGATCATGTTCCTACTACAGCTACATTACATGCCACCTCTCCACCAATAGACCTCACTAGATTCCCTTCCTCACCCACCCAGGAATACCATCTGCCACTCCAACACTGGACCCCTCCACCATCTCTTCTGTCCTTGCTCTCATCAAACCCCTCCTCAAAACCATCATAGCAGAGGCCATTACACCTCTTGCTACTTCCATCTCTACCCTATCTGCTCAAATTTCTGCCCTTTCTGCTGCCCCCTGTTCATTTAGGGGCCTGGCTCCAGTTGATACTGCAACCGGCAGGGGGAGATGCTTGATGAAGAAGCTGCAGCAGCTCAAGTAGCAGCAGTCTCAGTTTCAGTTTCAGTAGCTCCATCTCTAGCAGATGCAGAGGCAGTAGCAACAGCAGTAGATACATAGCTTACAGATACAGATTTAATTGATTTAATTCAGTTTATTGAGACTGACATGGATATGGAAGATGCAGTCATAGAAGAGTTAATTACTGCTGGTGATTTCATTTTAAATCCCACAGTAGATTTGGTTAATTTGTTAAGCATTTTTGATACTGCATACTTGAGATTCTTTCCAGCAGAGTATACTAAGCCATCTTTGGCTATTATCCTATACACCTCACCAATAAGCCCTAAAGTGGCTAAGCAGCTTAAGGACAACTTTGTGTCTCAAGAGGTTCCTACTTCACCTCTTCCTAAAGTTGTTTCCCCAATTGTCTCTTCCCCTTCAGTCCCAACTTTGTAATGGATGACTCACCCTTGCCTGATCTGGATGAGTTAGCCAGGGCTGACATTGAAGAAGAGAATAAGGCAACTACTGAAAGCACTGTCACAGTTATTTCTCCAGCTCCTCTTGAAATTTCTCTTCCAGCTCTAGCTCCAGCATTTACTCCAGCTCCATCCCAAGTTGAGAAACCCATTATATCTGATGAAACACTGAAAAAGCTAGATGCTTTATATGATAATCCACAGGATAGTAGTGATGATGATGATGATGAGGATTCTTATGAGGATGCTAAGAAAAAGAAGAAGCCAGTATCTAAAAAGAGAAATGCCCTTCCTCCTCCTGCTCCTAAGCCAAATCCAGCCAATGACACTCCCTACTATATTCTCCAAAAGATAACTCCATATAAAGGGATGCCAGCTTGGATGTGGTTATCCAAAGATGAACAGAAAGAGAGGAAGAGAAGCAGAAGATACTCTCCTCCTCCATCTCAGAAATACAGAAAAGATCCACCTCCTCCTCCTCCAGCTGTTGGTGCTTCAGGCACAACTTCCCAAAGATCTACCCAATTCCAAACATATCAGAGACATCAAGGGAGATCTTCTTCTGAAAGTAGTCAGCATAGGCATTACTCTTTAGGAAAGCAATATCAATTTCAGCATCAACCACAGCAGCAGCATCAACCACAGCATCAGCATCAACAACAGCTATCATTCCCTGCAGATCAGAAAGCTGAAAGTCCTAAAAGACCAAATTCTCCTCCTGTTCCTTATGAAGATCCTAAAACAGCTAATACAGCTAGAATGTCTAGGTTCCAAGAACTAGTAGGCCTTTCTATGATTAATAAGGCCAAAGCTAAAGGAAAGGATCCTTTTGAGTATTCCACAATGTCTAAGTACAGGAAAGAAGAGCTTAAGAGGTTTGACAAAGCAAACAAGTTTTTCAATGTTGATGACTACATGAAGTTGCACCGAGAAGCAGTTGTCCCCAGAGCCACATCTTTGAAGATTATAGGGGCTGCTGATATGACCATGACAAAAGTGTAAGCTTCAGATCCAAACAGAGAAATTGTCTTTACCAAGCCTGGATATAAAGGTAAAGAAGTAATGCCCAAAGAGAAGAAACAAAAGAAGTGATTCTAAACTGCTTTACTTCTGTTATGTTCTTATAACTGCTTTCAATTTCTGAACAAAGCTTATGTACATATATATATCTGTTGCATGTGTTATTGATCTCTGCCAGATATATGCTTTCTTGCCTTGTGATTTTCAATTTTGATTTGAGTCTGTAATTAGTGACCTCACCCAAATAGGGGAGATTGTTGGATCCCTAATAAGATTTGGGATAGGTTCACTAAGTTAGGATCATATGACCCACAATGTATAGCTAGGGTCATGGTTGTGTCCTAGAGTCTAGGTCAAGTCCTTAAAATCAACATCACATGTACCAGCTTTCAACAAGACTGTCAGAGACTCAAGACTTAGAGTTTCGTTTTGCATATGCTATTGTTTGTATGCTTTGCTTAGTACCCCATGGTTGCGGTTTGTGTGTGTGTGACATGTTTGTCATAGGCTTTGTGATGATTCGGGACACGCTGGCGCGAGCATTGTTTGATACAGGTGCATCGCATTCTTTTTCTGTCTAGTGAGTTTCTTACCGGCTTGGGATACCCAGTCGTACAAAGGCAAATAGCGTCAGAGTGGGTTGCCGAATGGTTGTTGGATGCTTGCGGATCAAGCTTGCGATGTGGCGGTTCAGTTCGGAAGTCGGGATTTTTGTTTAACCGCATTTGTTTTGCCAATATCGGAATTCGATGTGATTTTTGGGATGGATTGGCATGCGGAGCAGCATGCTATGATTGATTGCCAGTCCAAAGAAATCACGTTGGGCCAGAATACCGAACAGGAGACAAAGTTCGCGGGTATGCGAGGAGTGGGCGGGACGTTGATGTCTGCACTCCAGGTAGTCAAAGCTGTTCGGAAGGGTGCGGAGTGTTACTTTGCACTAATTCAGGCTGTTGAGCCTAAGGCCACTTTGTGCGAAGTTCCGATTGTGGCAGAATTTACAGATGTGTTTCCCACGGATCTCCCTGGGCTACCACCCCCAGCGGGAGATTGACTTCACAATTGAGTTGGTGCCAGGTGCGAAACCCGTGGCCCGCTCGCCATATCGCGTTGCGCCTAAAGAGATGGCTGAGTTGAAGGTTCAACTACAAGAAATGCTAGAGCAAGGTTATATCTGCCCAAGTATGTCACCTTGGAGCGCGCCTGTGCTTTTTGCAAAGAAGAAAGATGGTGGGTTACGGTTGTGTATCGATTACCGTGAATTGAATAAGCTGACCGAGAAGAATAAGTATCATATACCCCGGATTGATGAATTATTTGATCAGCTGGTGGGATCTACCGTCTATTCGAAGTTGGACCTGAAGTCTGGTTATTACCAGTTAAGAATTCGGGAAGGTGACATTCCCAAAACTGCATTTGGAACGCGTTATGGGCACTATGAGTTTACAGTCATGCCCTTTGGATTGTGTAATGCGCCCTCGGTGTTTATGGATCTGATGCACCGTATTTTTCGTGAGTACCTGGATCTGTTTGTGATAGTGTTTATTGATGATATCCTGGTGTACTCAAAGTCCAAAGCCGAGCATGAGAGTCACTTGCAGTTGGTGTTGAACACGTTGAGGCAAAATCAGCTATATGCCAAGTTCTCGAAGTGCGAGTTTTGGCTATCGTCAGTGGCATTTTTAGGCCATGTGTTGAGTGGAGCGGGCATTGCAGTGGATCCAGCGAAGATAAGAGCCATCCAAGAGTGGCCAAGATTGTCTTCCATAGCCGAGGTCATGAGTTTCCTTGACTTGCGGGCTACTATAGACGATTTGTGGAGAACTTCTCACGGATCGCTTTGCCGCTAACCACACTGACGCGAAAAGATCAGAAGTTCGTTTGGACGCCAGAGTGCGCACGAGCTTTTGAAGATCTGAAGGTTCGGTGACCACGGCGTCGGTATTGTCTTCGCCATGTAGAACCGATGGCTTTGTGATTTATAGTGATGCCTCAGGGAGCGGCTTAGGCTGCGTTCTTCTGCAGAGCGAAAGGTGATTGCTTATGGCTCACGCCAACTAAAGGTGCACGAGCGAAACTATCCCGTCCATGATTTAGAATTAGCGGCGGTGATTTTTGCACTCAAGTTGTGGCGACACTACCTTTATGGAGTGAAGGTGGAGATCTATACCGATCATAAGAGCCTAAAGTATCTTTTGGAGCAAAAAGACTTGAACATGCGACAACGAAGGTGGTTGGAGTTCCTTGGGGACTACACTTTTGAGATTCACTATACGCCCGGGAAGGGGAATGTTGTCGCGGATGCCTTGAGTCGGCGAGTTCCGGCTAGAGCAAATTGGTTACAAAGGCATGATGAACGTCTTATCCAGGAACTGGAGGCATTGGAGATCTATTGTGTTGACAAGAATTCCACTGCCATTGCATGTTTGAACTGGACTGAGGTGCAATGTGACCTTGCAGACCGAGTTCGACGGGCAACGGAGTTGGATGAAGATCTCTTGCGCTATGTGAATGAAGGGCCAGAAGGCAAATTCACCTGGAATGACGGTCTTTTGCGAAAAGAGGGCCGTTTGTGCGTCCCGAATGTGGGGAAATTGAGGGAAGAACTATTATATGAAGCGCATTATACAAAATATTCCATTCACCCCGGGAGCACAAAGATGTTCAACGATATGAAGAAGCTATTCTGGTGGCCAGGGCTCAAGAAAGATGTTGCCCTTTATGTCTCTAAATGCCAAACATGTGCGATGGTGAAGGCGGAATGTCAAAAGCCGGGTGGATATTTGAAGTCACTGCCGATCCCAGTGTGGAAATTTGATGATATTTCCATGGATTTTGTGCATGGGTTGCCAAGATCGCAGTGAGGAAATGATTCCATTTGGGTGATTGTTGACCGGCTAACGAAAGTAGCACATTTTCTCCCGAACAGGCGGGATGATTCAGTAGAAAGTTTGGCAAAGTTATATGTTGACCAGATTGTGCGGCTTCACGGTGTTCCGCGGAGCATCGTAAGTGATCGAGATGGGCGCTTCACGTCAAATGATTGGAGGCTAGTTCACCGACTGTTGGACACGAAGTTGACTTTCAGTACGACCTTTCATCCCCAAACGGATGACCAAACTGAACGTACCAACAGAACAATGGAGGACATGCTCCGAATGTGCGCCCTGATTTCGGAAAGAGATGGGAAGATCACCTCTATATGGTCGAGTTTGCATATAATAACAGCTACCAAGCAAGCATTGGGATGGCACCATATGAAGCGCTATATGGACGGAAGTGTCGTACTCCCTTGGCTTGGGTAGAAGCGGGCGAAGCGCGGTGTTGTTAAACCAAGAGGTTGAGGAAGCAAACTCAACCATACGGACTATTCGAGAGAGATAGCTTATTGCTCAAGATCGACAAGCGAAGTACTACAACGCCAAGCACCGGAATGTAGAATTTGTGGTTGGCGATTGGGTCTACTTGAAGATCAAGCCATTCAAAGGTGTCTCCAGGATTCGACGATTGAAAAAGTTGAGTCCCAGATATTTGGGTCCGTTTGAAGTGGTTGAGCGAGTTGGCGAAGCGGCTTTTCGGCTAGCTCTGTCGGCGGACTTGGGTGGGTTACATGATGTCTTTCACATCTCGGTACTTCGGAAGGCCGTGAAAGATCCAACTCAAGTGATCGCGGATGATCGTGTGCCGGTGGAGTATGGGCTAACAACAAGAGTTAGACCCATCCAGATCGAAGATCGAGCCGAAAAACAGTTGCGGAACAAGACGGTCGGTATGGTAAAAGTTCGGTGGGACAACTGCGGCCGTGAAGAACTGACATGGAGCGCGAGCAGACCATGCAAGAAGAGTTCCTTGAGCTGTTTTTGTAACCTGTAGCAAGAATGTTGTAACATAAACTTTTATATATATGTTGTCACATTTTTCTTGCAGTTTTCTATTGCCTTTCCTATGTCTGAATTTCGAGGACGAAATTTCTTGTAGAGGGAGGGGATTGTAACAGCCCAAATTTCTGAAAAAGGAAATTGTTGGGTGACACGGCCTGGGACACGGGTGTGTCCCAGGGCGTGTCAGTTGACACGGCCTACGACACGGGCGTGTCGCAGGGCGTGTCGAGGTTGTCGACGATCGCCCTTTGTCTCGACGATTTTTCTCGCGTCGATGCGTCGAGAGGGGGCACACGGCCCAGGACACGGGCATGTCCATGGTCGTGTCGTATGCTCGACGATTTTGTCTCGACGATCGTCGAGTGTCGAGAAGTGCGTGTTGAGTGTTGAACACGGCCTGTGACACGGGCGTGTCACAGGGCGTGTCAAATCAGGCGACGAACTCAGCCCGCCGAAGTTTCGACAGGGCGTGTCTTTGTGCTGTGTCTGGGCACACGGCCTGGGACACGGGCGTGTCACAGCCGTGTGAAGTCTCGGGATGATTTGGGATTTTTTTTCACCCAGGTACACGGCCACAGACACGGGCGTGTCTGAAGGCGTGTTGGTGACACGGCCCATGACACGGGCGTGTCCATGGGCGTGTCACTGGTTTGGATAAGTCGGTTGACCACCGCTTGAGGCACAGGGCCTGGCACACGGCCGTGTCAGAGGTCGTGTCGGGTCAAAATCAGTGAGTTTGGCAGAATCGTGGCTGTCAATTCCTTCAGTCTGGATCCAAGGGCTGAAGCTTCTTCCTCTTTTTCCTTAAAGGCCGAAATCAGGGAAGGATTCTCATTTTCCTTGGCATTAAGCTTTCTTCAAGTTAAGAGAGAGAAAGAGAGAGATAAAGGAGGAGGAAGAAGAAAAGGGGGCTGCTGCTGGTGGTGCTGCGGTTTACCGACGAGAGATCCGAAGCCGGCATTGCGGAGGAATCAATCTTGCGAGTCTTGCAAGCTAGCTTGGAGGTCATGGCACCGAAGCGGTCGTCAAGGGTAACTAATTTTCTTCCTAGCCATGTGAAGGCTTCCTTTTTGGCATATTTTGTGATTTCCTCCACCAAGAGGTGGCTGGTTTTGTAAATCTTTGGGTGGATGCTTGAAATCCCCTTTGTTAGCATATAGATCCGGAAATGGAGTACGGAATAGGCATGCTGTGTGAAGCCCATCTGGACAGGTTGGTCTGGATTGGTGATGTTGCATACGAACCGGAGAAGACTCCGTGATAAACGTGTAGTGTAAGGAGTCTATGGGTTATGCCTGCGAAAAGGAGTAGCAGGAAGTACTGGGGTGGTAGCCCAGGAAAATAGCCATGTGATGGTTTTGGGTCCAACCTGTGATTGAGGCACAGGAAGTACTGGTGGGACCAGGAAAGGCCCTTTTTGTGATGCTTGATGTCGTAGGGTGTCCACCTGTGAAGCGAGTAACAGGAAGTACTGGCATGAGAGCTAGGAAAGACCCCTGACATTTGTGCTTGTGCAGTGTCCACCTGTGGAGAGAGTCACAGGAAGTACTGGTGTTCCCAGGAAAGACCCGTTGTTGCTGTGAGGAAATGGGTATAGAGAAATACCCAGGCTTGAATGCCAAGAACAGGATTGGTGAGACCGACCCGCGCCTTTGATATAGCCATGAGTACGCTGTACTCGGAGAAGCCAAGGCGATTTGAGCAATGGGGGGTGGAGGATCCGACCTGCGCTATGTCCGTCCGACGTGAGACCAAAAGTGCGGTCTGTTGGAGCGCATAGCAAGAGTCTTCGGCCTGCGCGCCATGACACAATGGGGGGCTACGGGCCATCCGGTGTAGGAAGACTAACTCCGGCTGCACGCCATGGAGGAAATGCTCAAGAGAGTTACCATTGGGTGATGACCCTGATACGGTGGTAGGCAAGAGGTTGCCAGAACACCAAGAATGTGCCCTGAGTGCACGGACCGTTGGGCCGGGTGGCGAACGGTTGTGATGGCTTGTGTGCGTGAAAGCACATTTTGATGATATAGTTTGCCATACTTGTGATCTAATATGCCTGCAGGAAAGAATACCGCTGCCCCGAGAGAAGGGGTAGGGTCGTTATAATTTGGTCAGCTGAATGCTGACCGTTGCCTTTGTTTGCCACCGTTGGGTGGATTGTCCTTGTACAGGTGCTGGAGAGCCGAGCGGGACGCATAGAGGTTGATGTTCCTTCTGGTTTTGCTGCGATTGCTGCTAGCCCTCGAAGGCTAATGTGTACTTTTGTGTGTTTTTCTTTTCTTGTGTCCGGCCTGTGCGCCAATTGTTTAGGCCACTGTGTGAAAGCCATGTAAGGCCATAAGGCCAACTCTTTTGACTTGTTGTAAGACATTCCTATATGATATAAAATGTGGAGTTTTATGTTTGGACATTCATGAGGAGTTCAAGTTGTAGTCTAGGCTTCCGCTAGAATGCTTTGTGTTAGGTGCGATGCGCGACTCTGGTATCATCCTGTACCTTCACCGACTGTTTTGTGATATATCCTGTGGGGCCCCGGCCGGACCTTCTAGAATATATCATATGAACGGATGGGGTTGTTACAATAGGCATGCTGTGTGAAGCCCATCTGGACAGGTTGGTCTGGATTGGTGATGTTGCATACGAACCGGAGAAGACTCCGTGCGAAACGTGTAGTTTAAGGAGTCAACGGGTTATGCCTGCGAAAAGGAGTAGCAGGAAGTTCTGGGGTGGTAGCCCAGGAAAATAGCTGTGGTATGTTTTTGGGTCCAACCTGTGAATGAGGTACAGGAAGTACTGGTGTGACCAGGAAATGCCCTTTATGATGCTTGATGTCATAGGGTGTCCACCTGTGAAGCGAGTAATAGGAAGTACTGGCATAGTAGCCAGGAAAGACCCCTGACATTTGTGATTGTGCGGTGTCCACCTGTGAAGAGAGTCACAGGAAGTACTGGGAGGCCCAGGAAAGACCCGCTGTTGTGCTAAGAAAGTGGGTATCGAGAAATACCCAGGCTTGAATGCCAAGAACAGGATTGGTGAGACCGACCCGCGCCTTTGTTATAGTCATGAGTACGCTGTACTCGGAGAAGGCAAGGCGATTTAAGCAACGGGGGTGGAGGATTCGACCTGCGCTATGTCCATCCGACGTGAGACCAAAAGGTGCGGTCTGTTGGAGCGCATAGCAAGAGTCTTCGGCCTGCGCGCCATGACACCATGGGGGGCTACGGGCCATCCCGGTGTAGGAAGACTATGAAACTCCGGCTGCACGCCATGGAGTAAATGCTCAAGAGATTTACCGTTGGGTGGTGACCCTGATACGGTGGTGGGCAAGAGCTTTGCCAGAACACCAAGAATGTGCCCTGAGTTCACGGACCATTGGGCCAGATGGCAAACGGTTGTGATGGCTTGTGTGCGTGAAAGCACATTTTGATGAGATATATTGCCATACTGTGATTTGTTATGCCTGCAGGGAAGATTACCACTTCCCGAGAAAAGGGGTAGGGTCGTTATAATTTGGTCAGCTGAACGCTGACCGTTGCTTTTGTTTGCCACCGTTGGGTGGATTGTCCCTGTACAGGTGCTGGCGAGCCAAGCGGGATGCGTAAAGGCTGATGTTCATGCTACTGTTGCTGCTACTGCTAGCCCTCGAAGGCTATATGTGTTGCTTTTGTGTATTTTCTTTTCATGTGGCCGGCCTGCGCACCAATTGATTTAGGCCACTGTTTGATAGCCATGTAAGGCCATAAGACCAACTATTTGTACTTGTTGTAAGACATTCCTATATTGTATAAAATGTGGAGTTTTATGTTTGGACATTCATGAGGAGTTCAAGTTGTAGGATCGGCTTCTGCTAGAATGCTTTGTGATAGGTGCGATGCGCTACTCTGGTATCATCTTGTACCTTCACCGTCTGTTTTGTGATATATCCTGTGGGGCCCCGGCCGGACCTTCTAGAATATACCATATGAACGGATGGGGTTGTTACAGAAAACACCTATGGCTACTAATGTTGTGATTGACTCTGATGCACATGGGAAACCTGTGGATCAGAAATTATATAGGGGCATTGTTGGGTCCCTACTATATCTAACAGCAAGCAGACCTGATATCATGTTTGTCGCATGCCTTTGTGCTAGGTACCAAGTGAACAATAAAGAATCTCATCTAATTTTCTTAAAAAGAATTTTGAGATATATAAAGGGTTGTCCTTGTCTATGCATATGGTATGATGCTGAGTCAGAATTTGATTTAACTGGATTTTCAGATGCTGACTTTGCTGGTTGTAGGGTTGATAGAACAAGCACCTCAGGGACTTGTCAGTTCCTTGGTATGAGGTTGGTATCTTGGTTTTACAAGAAATAGTCTTCTGTATCCACCTCAACTCCTGAAGCAGAATATATTGCAGTAGGCAGTTGTTGTTCTCAGATGCTGTGGATCCAAAACCAACTCCTAGACTATGGTCTCAACTTAAATAATTCAACTCTCTTTTGTGATAACATAAGTGTTATAGCAATAGCACAAAATCCAGTCCATCACAGTAGGACTAAGCATACAAAAATTAAGCATCACTTCATTAGAGAGTGTGTAGACAAAAACAAAATTAATCTTATCTATATCTACACTGATTTACAAAGAGCTGATATATTCATCAAACCTCTGGATGAGAGAAATCACTATTCCTTATAAATCAGCTTGGAATGATCAATGGAGAAGACTTAGTTTAGTTTCTGTTTGCACTCGACGAATTATACAGAGTTCATCGAACGGAGCTCGACGAACTAGGGAAAGTTCGGGAGATATTCGTCGAACGAAGGTCGATGAACTCTCTAAGAGTGAAGTTGTTTTCGTCGAACGGAGATCGACGAATACACTTCAGAAAACTTTCGTCGAACGGAGCTCGACGAAATGTCTTCAACTCTTCCAGCTGAGCTCAACAACTTATTTCAATATCAATTATTTCGTCGATCTCAGGTCGAAGAATTTCTTATTTTTCGTCGAACAGAGTTTGTCGATTCATATTCCAGAAAATCTTATAACGAGGTTTTCTTCAACCTCCGTCCCGTGCTTTCTGTTCCCTTTGCAGTTGATCGCTATTTTTCTCTCTTGCAGGTGATTTCATGGCAATTCAAGCAGGAACCCTAGCTACAATGAAGTTTGACATCGGCTTCGATGTCGACTTTGACTCATTTCAACACTCAGACCCGATTTTTTTACATATTCTGGAACTTCTAGAAGAATAGAAACTGAAGAACCTAATGACAACCAGGATCAAACTATCTAGAACAGAGATTAGAGAATGGGTCTACAGTTCATCAACATCAGAAGAGAATACCCTGACAGGAACAATTGCGGGTAACGCTATAACTCTCTCTCCCGCAGTATTAACTGAAATTTTTGGATTGAACAATGGAGAAGAAGAACTGGAAATAGATTCTGAGGAATATGATTTAATGTTAAGTTTGATGGGCTATGCTGGCAATAATCCCCATAAACTGTTGAAGAAACATTTATCCGCAGAATATAAATTTCTGGCAGCTATTGTTGGGAACGACTTGCTAGGAAAGCACACTGCCCATGACTACATTACCAGGCATTAATTTTTGGTCATGTGTGCAGTAGTAAATAAGAAATAAGTAGACTGGGCTCAGATTATATTTGATCTAATAAAGAAAAAGAATAATAAGAAGGAAGTCTGTTTTGGAAGGATCCTAGGGATCTTCCTGAAGGAGAAGGCTGTTGAATCACTGGTCTCCCCGACAATATTCATTAATGCCAGCAAGAGTCTCACCTGTGCCTTATTTGGCAGGTGGGAGAAGACTATATCCAAGCCATCCAAGGCTTCATCCTCTTCCACCCCAACTTCTGAAAGCACAAGGGCTGTTAGAGACACTCCCCACCCTGCTGAAGAGATCATCCCCACACCTCCATCCCTTCCAGTAACTCAACAGCAATCACGCTCCACAGTTCATACTCCCTCTCTTCAACCACATCCACAACTCCAACAACAACTTCAACCATATCAACAACCACAACCCTCTGATCATGTTCCTACTACAGCTACATTACATGCCACCTCTCCACCAATAGACCTCACTAGATTCCCTTCCTCACCCACCCAGGAATACCATCTGCCACTCCAACACTGGACCCCTCCACCATCTCTTCTGTCCTTGCTCTCATCAAACCCCTCCTCAAAACCATCATAGCAGAGGCCATTACACCTCTTGCTACTTCCATCTCTACCCTATCTGCTCAAATTTCTGCCCTTTCTGCTGCCCCCTGTTCATTTAGGGGCCTGGCTCCAGTTGATACTGCAACCGGCAGGGGGAGATGCTTGATGAAGAAGCTGCAGCAGCTCAAGTAGCAGCAGTCTCAGTTTCAGTTTCAGTAGCTCCATCTCTAGCAGATGCAGAGGCAGTAGCAACAGCAGTAGATACATAGCTTACAGATACAGATTTAATTGATTTAATTCAGTTTATTGAGACTGACATGGATATGGAAGATGCAGTCATAGAAGAGTTAATTACTGCTGGTGATTTCATTTTAAATCCCACAGTAGATTTGGTTAATTTGTTAAGCATTTTTGATACTGCATACTTGAGATTCTTTCCAGCAGAGTATACTAAGCCATCTTTGGCTATTATCCTATACACCTCACCAATAAGCCCTAAAGTGGCTAAGCAGCTTAAGGACAACTTTGTGTCTCAAGAGGTTCCTACTTCACCTCTTCCTAAAGTTGTTTCCCCAATTGTCTCTTCCCCTTCAGTCCCAACTTTTGTAATGGATGACTCACCCTTGCCTGATCTGGATGAGTTAGCCAGGGCTGACATTGAAGAAGAGAATAAGGCAACTACTGAAAGCACTGTCACAGTTATTTCTCCAGCTCCTCTTGAAATTTCTCTTCCAGCTCTAGCTCCAGCATTTACTCCAGCTCCATCCCAAGTTGAGAAACCCATTATATCTGATGAAACACTGAAAAAGCTAGATGCTTTATATGATAATCCACAGGATAGTAGTGATGATGATGATGATGAGGATTCTTATGAGGATGCTAAGAAAAAGAAGAAGCCAGTATCTAAAAAGAGAAATGCCCTTCCTCCTCCTGCTCCTAAGCCAAATCCAGCCAATGACACTCCCTACTATATTCTCCAAAAGATAACTCCATATAAAGGGATGCCAGCTTGGATGTGGTTATCCAAAGATGAACAGAAAGAGAGGAAGAGAAGCAGAAGATACTCTCCTCCTCCATCTCAGAAATACAGAAAAGATCCACCTCCTCCTCCTCCAGCTGTTGGTGCTTCAGGCACAACTTCCCAAAGATCTACCCAATTCCAAACATATCAGAGACATCAAGGGAGATCTTCTTCTGAAAGTAGTCAGCATAGGCATTACTCTTTAGGAAAGCAATATCAATTTCAGCATCAACCACAGCAGCAGCATCAACCACAGCATCAGCATCAACAACAGCTATCATTCCCTGCAGATCAGAAAGCTGAAAGTCCTAAAAGACCAAATTCTCCTCCTGTTCCTTATGAAGATCCTAAAACAGCTAATACAGCTAGAATGTCTAGGTTCCAAGAACTAGTAGGCCTTTCTATGATTAATAAGGCCAAAGCTAAAGGAAAGGATCCTTTTGAGTATTCCACAATGTCTAAGTACAGGAAAGAAGAGCTTAAGAGGTTTGACAAAGCAAACAAGTTTTTCAATGTTGATGACTACATGAAGTTGCACCGAGAAGCAGTTGTCCCCAGAGCCACATCTTTGAAGATTATAGGGGCTGCTGATATGACCATGACAAAAGTGTAAGCTTCAGATCCAAACAGAGAAATTGTCTTTACCAAGCCTGGATATAAAGGTAAAGAAGTAATGCCCAAAGAGAAGAAACAAAAGAAGTGATTCTAAACTGCTTTACTTCTGTTATGTTCTTATAACTGCTTTCAATTTCTGAACAAAGCTTATGTACATATATATATCTGTTGCATGTGTTATTGATCTCTGCCAGATATATGCTTTCTTGCCTTGTGATTTTCAATTTTGATTTGAGTCTGTAATTAGTGACCTCACCCAAATAGGGGGAGATTGTTGGATCCCTAATAAGATTTGGGATAGGTTCACTAAGTTAGGATCATATGACCCACAATGTATAGCTAGGGTCATGGTTGTGTCCTAGAGTCTAGGTCAAGTCCTTAAAATCAACATCACATGTACCAGCTTTCAACAAGACTGTCAGAGACTCAAGACTTAGAGTTTTCGTAAAGACCAAGTAAAATGAGTTCGACGTTCGTCGAACTCAGGTCGACGATAGTCGTGCTCAGCTCAACGATCTCAGAGTAAATTCTCTGAGCTGAGCTCGACGAACTTGGTACACAGGTCGACGAACTTTGGACACTATACTTCAACACTTCAAGATCAGAAAAATCTCTTTATTCAAAGTCCAGAGTCAGACTTTGGTCGACGAACTGTGACCATAATATCTTGAGTTATCCAGCAACAGTTAAGTGGTCCTCAGCTCGACGAAACCAATTCTTAGGTCGACGAATTCTAGATACTTCACTTCAACACCTTCATCCAGAAGTATCTGAAATTATTCTAAGTCCAAAAATATTTTGCTAAACTTCAGTCGACGAAACCAGATATCAGCTCGATGAACTCCATACACAGAAAAGGCAAAGTTTCTAGAGAATATAGTTCTGCTCTCTGCTCGACGATCGTGGAACTCAGCTCGACGAACAGAAGTCATCTAGTCGACGAACTCAGCAACTCAGCTCGACGAACTGTGAACCCAGCTCGACGATTTCTGTTATCAGTTCGATGAATCCAGACTTAGTTATTTTCCATCCTTCTGTCCCCTTCTTACTGCAATAATTCCTGAGTAATTAATGCTCAAATATTCTTTGGAATATAACCGTTAGACAGATCATTGATCATGGTCTTCTTCAGGATTATTGCCTGCCGTTTTTCCATGGGACAGTTGGGGAAATAATTCAATGTCGTTTATTCTTAAGGCCGTCAGCATTGATTGCAGAGGATTTCATAATTTCGAAAGACCATTTTTGACAGGAAATATAAAAGAGATTTTCTCTCTTCTTCCTGTAGACAGATAGAACAAGATACACAATACAGAGAGATGACAGATACAAAAAATAGTCAATCTGAAACAAGAGATTCACTGATGTCTGTCAACACAGAATTCTGACACAACAAGAAGCCATATTCCTGAAAATCATCAGCTATCTGAAGAATAAGAACACCTAATCAAAATCAAGAGTCTTTTGTCTTCAACACTCCAGGATACTTCAAAGGACAACTACATCACTATCTGTCAAAGAGGTTCCTGAACAGCTGCTGATCAAGGTTGTACTACTGAAGGCCTATCACCCTACAGCAAGGCTTCTTCTACCTGAACCATTCTATATCTCAGCAGGAGCCTATGCTAAAATCAAATATCTGACAGTCTTCTCAGTTGTATATTGAGAAAGAGAAGACAATCATCTCTCACCCCCCCCCCCTGTATAAAGGGTTATAACTCCCTTCAAAAGTTATTCCTGGTTGCAAATCACCTGATAAAAAGACTTGAAGATTGGTTTTTAAGCACCTGATCAAAAGCTTATTGGTGTTAGGCACCTGATCAAAAATCTGAGTGGATTCCTACCAGAGTGGTAAAAGAGTTGATGTACTCAAGTATAGGGGAACCACTATAAATTCTTGTGTTGTCTGGATTGCTCTTTTCTTTTGTTTTTTGTGCTGTGGCTGTTTGTTAGGATTGATGTTTTAATTTGTTCCTGCACTAGATTAAATCAGAAGAAAATTTCATAAACCCTGAATACTCTATTCACCCCCCTCCCCCCCCCCCCCCCCCCGTAGAGTATTCCTGATCTAACAGCTCACTTTCAGATCGGTTCTAGAAAGAAATATTGGACAATGAGATCGTTGATCAAGAAATGTATTGGGTGGCTCTAATATACGGTCTGCGTGAAGGGCCACTCAAGTTTGAAGCTAATGTCCGAGCACCAAGAAAATACCAAGAGTTGATTGGTTTCGCCAACACATACATTCGAGGTGAGAAGAGCAACCCCAGCTTCATCTCCAGGCTTATAGTAGAGAAGGATTCTCCTTCTTACAAGCAGCCTCCGAGGTCTCCTCGGAAATATTTTCCATCCCACTCAAGGAAGGGAAGAAGATTTCAACATCATCGACCCACGTTCCCTAGTCATGATCGTGCTCAAGATCAATTGTTACTACTACCAGCCCCAGCTACACAAACAACTTTGATTCATCAGAAGAAAAATGATGACATGCCAGAGTCTGAACTAGACAAGGACATGCAAGAAGTAAGCCAAGTCATGAAGGGTAGGGCTAATTTCAAAAGGCCTTACCAGCCAACTGATCAAATATCTAAAGATTCGTACCCATACTACGAATTTCATAAAGATCCAGGGCACTCAACTGAAAATTATCAAGCACTTCGTCAACTAGTACAAAGGATGCTAAGGCAGGGTAAGATGCGTGACCTGCTCCCCAAAGATAATCGCTCTGATCCATTAACTTCAAAAGGCAAAGAGGTTGCAGAAACTCCTTCTTGCTCAAAAGGAGTTAGCCAAATCCATGAATACCCTAATCTAGTTATTAACGATACCATTGATGTTATTGACGAGGGCAATCTTGGAAGATTATTCTGAAGTGAAAAGAACACAGTTCCCAAAGCTCCTCACAATGAAGGCCGGTTGTTTTTACTCTTTAAGAATTTTCTTTCTAAAACACTTCTAAGTGTTGTTTCTTTCATTTCAATAAATTTTACGTCAGAGATCCCATACTGACACATTTCCCTTTTTGGAGTGCTTCCTCGTCTATTTTCTCTTTACCAAAGAGATCACTGAACCACCGAGATGTCACTGAGTCTTGTTGTTTCCTTCCATAGATTGTTCTCAAGCTTAAGGCTACAATGACCACATATAGTGGGGAGTGTTTGAGTATGTACAGTGGGTGTCGCTCAATCTATAAGGTGAACTTCAAGACTTCAGATCCTAGCCGGTATCTAACACAAAATGGTTATCAAGGGAGGTCCCATGTGTTAGCTCTGATGTGCTTCGCAAAGGATACATTACAGTTACGAAGATCTTTGCTTGACAAGCAATGGCGATCAAGTGTAGCATTGTCTCTTGGATCATCTCATGATTGTAGTAGTCGAATACTCTATGGTACTCTCAATCCGTGCTTTCGCGGGCCCCACGACTCTGTTGATCTTTCCACAGATAAGCAATGTTAAAAGCCACTTGGCGCATCTAGTCTCATTGATCAGCGATGTTGTAACCCGAGGCACGAGGGCAGTGTATCTAACCATCCTTCTCAGGATTTCCTATGCTTTTCTCTTTTATGCCCTTCTAAAGGATGCGCGGCTAGCCCGATCTAAGTAGGACTATACTCGTGATGACTTTTTTCAGGCAAACGATGCATAAGGCCCACAAGGAACACTTATGGCAGCATCCGGCCTTTCTTGGTCATCTCCGAGTATAGACCTCTTTTTATCAACTTCCACTTTAACAGGTTAATAGGTTAAAATCGACCTATCAAAAGGATTTGCAACATTCATTTTTGCTTATGCTCCTCTTATATGCATAGCTTGCATGAAGCTCTATCAGATGATTACTTACAAGCTCTATATTACTCTTATCAAATGATAATGGCTCAAATCATTGATCAAAGTATCTGGTTCTCCTTAATTAACAAGCCATGCTATTGGAGTCTAATTGAGATGGTTTCATCTTATTGATCTGGACTTCATATTCAAAATATCGTCACTATTGTTGTTTGATCTTTATACGGTTATCATCAGAATTCTTCAGATATTTCTTCTGCTACCAGATCATATCTTTCTTATCATATCGGCAGATAGCATTTGCAAGTTCCATTCAGGTATTTGCAGCATAATTTTTCTTTCATATCTGCTCCTAACACCTTTCTTGCAGAGTTCAGTGGATGCTTGCAAGTTCCCTTCAGGTACTTGAAGCTTAGTTTTTCTTTCATATCTGCTTCTAGCTCTTTTCTTGCAGAGATTGGCAGATACTTGTGAGTTCCTTTTAGGTACTTGCAGCTTATTTTTTCTTTCACATCTGCTTCTAACTCTTTTCTTGCAGAGTTCAGCAGATTCTTGAAAGTTCCCTTCAGGTACTTGTAGCCTACTTTCATATATTATATTTGCTTCTAACTCTTTTCTTGCAGAGATTAGCAGATACTTTCGAGTTCCTTTCGGGTAATTGCAGCTTAATTTTTCCTCCATATCCGCTTCTAACTCTTTTCTTGTAGAGATTAGCAGATACTTACGAGTTCCTTTCAGGTACTTGCAACTTAATTTTTCTTTCATATCTGCTTCTAACTCTTTTCTTGCAGAGTTCAACAGATGCTTCAAAGTTCCCTTTATATACTTGCAGCTTACTTTCATATATCATATCTGCTTCTAACTCTTTTCTTGCAGAGATTAGCAGGTATTTGCAAGTTCCCTCCAGGTACTTTCAACCTACTTTTCTTTTATATCTGTTGCTCACTCTTCCTTTTTGTAGAGATTAGCAGTTATTTGCAAGTCTTCTTCAGGTATTTGCAGCTTACTTTCATATATATCATCATATCTACGTATAACTTCTCTTTTGCAGAAACTAGCAAACACTTGCAAGTCCCCTTCAGGTACTTACAACTTATTTTTCTTTCACGCCTACTACTTACTCTTCCTTTTACATAGGATAACAGGTGCTTGCAAGCCTCCATCAGTTACTTGCAAGTTATTACTCTTATGTGCCTTTCTTCTCATCTTTGTTTTGCAGAGCTCACTGGAAGACATTCATGTCTTATTCATTTTGCGAAGGCAATTCAGTTACACACAAGATGTACCCTCCTTTCTTTGCTTACATTAACTTTGCCTTTACAGGAAAAAGATAAGCATTGATAAATTCATTCTAAGGAGAGACATCAAGTTCTATCTCTCCTTACCTCTTTCTTTTCTAAGGGGTGGATCACGATTTTCGTGGGTCTTCTATTTTTTGAAGTTCCCTTTAGGACTTAAAAAAGTGTAGGGATTATGTTAACCCAGAAATCGGTGATCCCTCCCAAGGTAGCCAGCTTGCTAGTCGCGGCCTGCTCCAGGTTCTCCCTGGAGGTCGCAACCAATATGTGTGGGCGGACAGACTTCTCTGTCCGCTCAGGCCGCATAGTTAGGGCGGTCTCCCCGATCTGACCGCCCAGGTCACGTAGCAGCTGCTTATTCTGTAGGGGCTGCAGACTGCTTCCTCAGTCCACCCCTACAGGCCGCACGGTTTGATCAGCTAACCGCACCATGATTCTCCATTCCGACAGGCGCTGGCCACAACTAAGTTGCGGACTCAAACTCCTATCCGCCTAGACCGCTACTTCACGAGGCAACCTGCATCCAAGTCGCTCAATGCCAGGCGACCTACATCCAGGTCGCCCAACAACGCGATAACTCTTAAGGTCGCCCACCAGAGGGAGACAACCTCCAGGCCGCCCAGCAGGGGCGGCAAGCGACCATTCCAACAGGGATGTGGACTTCAGCAAATGTGGCAACCTACTTCTTCAGTCCACCAGGTCGCCCAAGCGGCCAGCTTGCCCGCCTACATTTCACGAAATCTAGCTTAGTCCGCCCTAGGAGCGTGGACTTGATCCAGCTCTCCGTCATTCCGCAAACATCATGCGGACTCTTCTTCAATCCTCCTGCAGTAGACGAACTCCCCTAGCAGCAAAGGTGACCTGTTCTATTTAGCTCGCCAACCTCTGACCAAGCGACAAGCCTCCAGCAGTAGCGGACTCGTCTCGTCCGCCGTGGGCTGGGCGGACTCTTGCAGTCCGCCATTAAGCCCTCCAGCTTTCCACCAGTGAGCTTCCCTGCAATAGAGGCAGACTCACTACGCAGTCTGCCAACAAGCTCTCCAACCGCTTCTCCCAAGCAGAGGTGGATAACTCCTCAGCATGCATACATTGGCGCGGGCTCACTTAGCATGGAAGAGGTGGACTCGTCCCAGTCCGCTAACATCAGGATCAACTCATCCCCTGACCGCGGGACCTGGTGCGGGCTCTGCGGACTCCTAGTTCTACTAGCACAAATCACCGACTCACCGGGGTTGACGTTACCAAAAGTCGTTACCTCCTCGGGCCTATAAATATCCCCCATATCTCTCATTAGGTGGGGAAACAGACACGCGGGCAACCTTCGACAAGGTCAAGCATCAGACCTTGCGGACTCCGCTTTCCAGTCAGCGCGACCTCACCAGTCCTCTCTGCCGACCTCACTTCTCAGTTTACGTGACCTCCTCTGGCAACTTCTTTCCTTCGCCGCTAGCTTCCACCTATGTACCCTATATTTACTTTACATATAAAGGTGCAACTCAAGGTGTAATAACTGAATATTAATCAAAGGAAAGCACGTCGCAAAAGTGTCATTTAAGCTGTGGCGGGCGAAGTCTACAGTTATCGCTGCTTGCGGCCCCCTCTTCTTCTCAACTCACTTCTCTCGGCATCAACCTGCAAACACAACCATCAAAGTAACCGTCTGCTCGACAGTTCCTGTTCAACCTCTCGACCATCTCCGCACACGGATCAACATCCTCCTCTCCTTTATCCCTGCAACCCTTGATCAAGCACTTGCTCCACTCTCGAGCACTCAGAAGCTTTACCTCTCCGTTATCCCCGCAACCACATTCCTCAATCAACCTATTCACCTCATCTTAGCCTTTGAGACCGAACACACCCGTTAGATGCTGGTGCCCGCGACAACAACTCTTCTCCCATTTCCGCGCATCAACATAAACTATGAACTGGAATAGGACTAAATAAGTCCATATGCAGGAGGTGTAAACACCTCACAGATTCTTTGGTCCCAATGCTTTTGAAGGAATCTTTGGTCTGCTTGTCATTTTGTCATGCTGAGAAAATGTCTTCCTTGGTGCATTTCATCTTAGAACTAAGCCTAACTAGATTTTCGCTAAAGAGCTTGTCAATGGTCTTATAGTTCAAATGTGTTTCTCTATTGTGCCATTGTACATAATATGAGACTTTTTCATTTGTAACTATACATATAGGAGTTTCTTTATTAAGATATAGAAATTTTAAGCAATAAATTTTTCCACTCCTAGTACCTATCATGACCCGTATTTTCTCTGTATTCAAAAATATGTCAGAGTAGGGAAAATACGTGTCGTGATGTCATGCCGTGCAGGGGACAAATGCAGACGCTCAGTCAACCCGTCCTCACATTTACTTCATGTAATGATTTATGAAATAAACTTAAAAACAATACATATAAGTTATTAGAGTTAATGATCGTGTCCCTCGGTCGGGTGGATCACTAGTCCATTGGTGAGAAAATATATAAGTTTTACGCGGCGAAAATTACTGAGTTGATTCATTTGTTAACCTATATGAGATTGAAGGTCTAGTATCTTAAAATGATGATGTGATTTCTACATTTAATATATATAGAGGACTTTTATAACGCTTAAAAGTAGTAGATTTAGCAGTTAAAAGTCATGTCATGCTAATACTCCAGAATGCATTTTGTATATTTTAAAATATCTAAATGCATCCTAACATAAATCCTTCCCAGAGAGCAAGTATAAACAGGTAAAAAAAAGTAACAGCAGTAAACGCAGCAAGTAGTCTACCACAGAAAAAGTCAAAGACTATGGGTTTCAATAACTGACACGAACCCATAGTAAAATTTTACAAGTCTAAACAAAGTCAACTACCTCAAAGCTCTGAGGTGGAAGCTAAGGGCTGCAGCAACCCGCAACACTAGAAGCACAACACGGTCAGCTAAACATGTTACTGCTCTGATCTTGAGGCATTCAAAAGAAGAACACCTCAGAAGCAAGATACAAATGGTGCAAAGAGTAAAGACAGACTAAACAAACCTCAAAGTGAAGTAAATTGTAAAGCGACAACAACAAAAGGGTCAGCAGCATAGTAAAAGTAAGCAACAGTAAATCTAGCCGAGCAAGAATGGCTAATCACATTATCAGGACAGAACAAAGCACCAACATCAGAAGTTCAAACTTTCATTTTTCAATAATATTCGTGTTATTCATCAATAAAAATGAGACTGATCAGCTCAACAATAAAGAGTACTATGTCGGGGAAAAAGGTCCACAACGCGCACAAACCCAGCCAACAGGCACCATGGTGAGGGAGAAACCCCAACGCGCACAGACCAAGCTAACGTTATGTGTCGGGGATGAAAGTCCACAATGCGCACAGACTAAATCATAAGGCACTATGCCGAGGGAGAAACCCCAACGCGCATAGTTCATCTGTGTTTCTTTAGTTACATAATTATACAAGCAGAGTTCTTTTTTATTCATCACAGGCTCACGATCAACAATTAATGTGGACTGCATAAAGACATTTCAAGGTCAAGCAAAGTGAAGTTTAATCAAAAACAACGGAACGCATAAGGTGTCACAACGATCAAGATGACTAAATAGATAAAACAACACGACAACCGATTAGTTTACCAATTCTACGGACAAAAATTTTGGGGGTATGGTTTTAGGGACAAGTTACTAAGTAGTTGAAACATGACAAACTCAAACAAATATAGCAAAAATTTAGAATAAAGGAGCAAGAGGGAGAGCAAGAACACCACTTGCCTCGGTTTTATCGAAAAAATCCTCTGAATTACCCCACGTCGCAGATCAGGGCAAAAGGAGAAGCGGGGAAGCGGAAACTACAAGATCAAGGCCGAGAGAGAGAGGTTAGGGCCGGAAACCCTAATGAAAAACTTCCACGAAACGAGAAATACTTACAACGAACATGAAGATCAGGGCAAGAGCTTTCTGGATCTATGCTCGGTATGCGATTCCGAGCACCGTAGCTCTGACGGCGGCGATCCAAAGCATCACGAACGGACGTTCTATGGCTTGCTCTCGCTTCTCTGGTTCGGTGATGATGTGAGGAAGAAGATGATGATCTATATAATTTATAAGTTTAAGAGTGTGTGTGTGTGTGTATGTGTGTGTGTGTGTGTGTGTGTATATATATATATATATAGATATATATATATATATATATATATATATATATATATTTATAAAATTTCTTGTCTAAAACGAACTATCTACAAGCGGGTGCGCGAAAGACGAAAATAGAGATTTAGATTGGCTTAAAATCGAAAAGTGCCCAACATAAAAGTTGTAGAGCTCGTCTAGACAAACAAATTTCTTGTTAACTATTTTTTTATTCGACATCGTTTTGACTCTCAAAACAGCGCTCGAACGCAAACTGCAACGGACTACTCGAGGAGGGCTGCAGACCACTCGAGAACAAGTTTACAGGTACTCGAGAGATAGAAAACAGGCTACTCAAGTGGTTGGAAGCAGCACTCGAGTAACAAGAAGCGGCACTCAAGAGGTGAGAAGATCACTCGAGAAGCAGAACTAATTTACTCGAGTACTAAAACTTAGTACTCGAGTACATGGATGCAGTACACGAGAGGCAGACCAGAGCACTCGAGAGAAAATTTGCATGAACAGAAGACCTACTCGGGAAGCAGGAAAATTACTCGAGTAAAAATTTCCATGAACAGGACACCTACATGAGAGGAGGAAAATTTCTCGAGTAAAAATTGCATAAAAAACAATTTTTTGCAAATCTAATCTTTTGATCAAACTATATGAATGAATAGTACTTTTCATTTTTGAATTGTACTTTTCATTCATATAGTTTGATCAAAAGGTTAGATTTGCAAAAAATTTGTTTTTCATGCAATTTTTACTCGAGTAATTTTCCTCCTCTCGTGCAGGTGTCCTGTTCATGGAAATTTTTACGGGAGTAATTTTCCTGCTTCTCGAGTAGGTCTTCTGTTCATGCAATTTTTCTCTCGAGTGCTCTGGTCTGCCACTCGTGTACTGCATTCATGTACTCGAGTACTAAGTTTAAGTACTCGAGAAAATTAATTCTACTTCTCGAGTGATCTTCTCACCTCTTGAGTGCTGCTTCTTGTTACTCGAGTGCTGCTTCCAACAATTCGAGTTGCCTGTTTTCTATCTCTCGAGTACCTGTAAACTTGTTCTCGAGTGGTCTGCAGCCCTTCTCGAGTAGTCCGTTGCAGTTTATGTTCGAGTGCCGTTTTGAGAGTAAACACGATGTCGTATAAAAAAATGGTTAACATGAAATTTTTTTCATCTCGACGAGATCTACAACTTTCATGATGGGCACATTTCGATTTGAAGCAATCCTAAACCCCTATTTTCGTCTTCCGCGCACCCGCTCGTAGATAGTCTATTTTAGACAAGAAATTTTATAAATATATATATATATACTCTTATACTTTTAAATTATATAGATCTTCATCTTCTTCCTCACATCATCACCGAACCTAGAGAAGCGAGAGCGAGTCATAGAACATCTATTCGTGAAGCTTCACATCGCCACCGTCGGAGCTACGGTGCTCGGAATCGCAAACCGAGCATAGATCAAGAAATCTCTCGTTGTGATCTTCACGTTCGTTGTAAGTATTTCTTGTTTCGTGAAAGTTTTTCGTTAGAGTTTTTGGCCTTAACCTCTCTCTCTCTCAGCCTTGATCTTGTATTTTCCGCTTCCCGCATCTCCTTTTGCCCCGAACTACGACGTGGGGTGATTCGGAGGATTTTTTCTAGTAAAACCGAGGCAAGTGGTGTTCTTGCTCTCCCTCTTGCTCCTTTATTCTAATTTTTTGCTACATTTGTTTGAGTTTGTCATGTTTCAATTACTTAGAAACTTGTCCTTAAATTCTAATTTTCTTTCTCTTTTCCTTGAATTGCGACTTGTTTTCCCTAAAACCATACCCCCAAAATTTTAGTGCATAGAATTGGTAAACAAATTGGTTGTCGTGTCATTTTAACTATCGAGTCATCTTGATCGTTGTGACACCTTGTGCGTTCCGTTGTTTTTGATTAAACTTCACTTTGCTTGACCTTGAAATGTCTTTATGCAGTCCACATTGATTGTTGACCGTGAGTCTGTGATGAATAAAAAAAAATTTTGCTTGTATAATTATGTAACTTAAGAAACACAGATGGACTGTGCGAGTTGTGGTTTCTCCCTCGGCATAGTTTCTTATGCTTGAGTCTTTGCGTGTTGTGGTCTATCATCCCCGGCACATTACCTTAGCTTGGTCTGTGCGTGTTGTGGTTTCTCCCTCGACATGGTGCATGTTGGCTGGGTGTGTGCGCATTGTGGACCTTTTTCCACTGCATAGTACACTTTGTTGTTGAGCTGATCAGTCTCATTTTTATTGATGAATAACACGAATATTAATGAAAGATAAAAGTTTGAACTTCTGATGTTGGTGCTTTGTTTTGTCCTGATTAGCCATTCTTGCTAGGCTAGATTTACTGTTGCTTACTTTTGCTCTGCTGCTGACCCTTTTGTTGTAGTTGTTTTACAATTTCCTTCACTTTGACGTTTGTTTTTTCTGCCTTTACTCTTTGCACCATTTATATCTTGCTTCTGAGGTGTTCTTCTTTTGAATGCCTCAGGATCAGAGTAGTAGCAGGTTTAGCTGACTGTGTTGTGCTTCTAGTGCTGCGGGTTGTTGCGACTGTTAGCTTCCACCTCAGAGCTTTGAGGTAGTTGACTTTGTTTAGACTTGTCAGATTTTACTTTGGGTTCGTGTCAGTAGTTGACGCCCATAGTCTTTGACTTTTTATGTGGTAGACTACTTACTGCTTTTACTGCTGTTATGTTTTTTTACCTGTTTATACTTACTCTTGGGAAGGATTTATGTTAGGATGCATTTAGATATTTTAAAATATATAAAACTTCATTCTTGAGTATCAGCATGGCATGACTTTTAAATGCTAAATATAATACTTTTAAGCGTTATAAAAGTCCTCTATATATATTAAATGTAGAAATCACATCATCATTTTAAGAAACTAGACCTTCAATCTCATATAGGTTAATAAATGAATCAACTCAGTAATTTCCGCCGCGTAAAACTTATATATTTTCTCACCTATGGACTAGTGATCCACCCGACCGAGGGACACGGTCATTAACTCTAATAACTTATATGCATTGTTTTTAACTTAATTTCATAAATCTTTACATGAAGAAAATGTGAGGACGGGTTGCCTGAGCGTCTGCAGTTGTCCCCTACACGGCGTGGCATCGCGACGCATATTTTCCCTACTCTGACGTATTTTTGAATACGGAGAAAATGCGGGTCGTGATAGTTGGTATCAGAGGGAGGTTATTTTTTTGTAACAACCTAGGGAGGACCGCTAGCGTCGCCCGGCCCACCAGCAACCCATGGAGGACCCATGGCACCACGGTGGTATAGCCGGAATCTACAAGGTCTTCAGGTCGTACACCCGAAAGCATCTCCGACCTGTTTATCAGCATGGTGCGTTGTTGCCACGGGGTCTCGAACCCGCAATCTTGATAAGAAGCCTTTAATACCACTCCTCATCACCAACTGCAGCTCAGTTGGTGATGAGGAGTGGTATTAAAGGCTTCTTATCAAGGTTGCGGGTTTGAGACCCCGTGGCAATAATGCACCGTGCTGATAAATAGGCCGGAGATGCTTTGAGATGTACGGCCTGCAGGCCTTGTAGATTTCAGTTGTACCAACGTGGTTCCATGGGTCTTCCATGGGCTGCTGGTGGGCCGGGCGGCGCTTGGGGTCCTCCCTAGGTCGTTACAACAGTACTCTTTATTGTTGAGCTGATCAGCCTCATTTTTATTGATGAATAACACAAATATTAATGAAGGATGAAAGTTTGACCTTCTGATGTTGGTGCTTTATTATGTCCTGATGATGTGATTAGCCATTCTTGCTCGGCTGGATTTACTGTTGCTTACGTTTACTCTGTTGTTGACCCTTTTATTGTAGTCGCTTTACAATATCCTTCACTTTAAGGTTTGTTTAGTCTGCCTTTACTCTTTGCACCATTTGTATCTTGCTTCTGAGGTGTTCTTCTTTTGAATGCCTTAGGATCATAGCATTAGCAGGTTTAGATGACCGTGTTGTGCTTCTGGTACTGCGGGTTGCTGCGGCCGTTAGCTTCCAACTCAGAGCTTTGAGGTAGATGACTTTGTTTAGACTTGTCAGATTTTACTATGGGTTCGTGTCAGGTTTTGACGCCCATAGTCTTTGACTTTTTCTGTGGTAGACTACTTGCTGCTTTTACTACTGTTACATTTTTTTACCTATTTATACTTGCTCTCTGGGAAGGATTTATGTTAGGATGCATTTAGATATTTTTAAAATATACAAAACTGCATCCTGGAGTATCAGCATGGCATGACTTTTAACTGCTAAATCTACTACTTTAAAGCGTTATAAAAGTCCTCTATATATTAAATATAGAAGTCACATCATCATTTTAAGATACTAGACCTTCAATCTCATATAGGTTAACAAATGAATCAACTCAGTATTTTTCGCCGCGTAAAACTTATATATTTTCCCACCTATGGACTAGTGATCCACCTGACCGAGGGACACGGTCATTAACTCTAATATCTTATATGCATTGTTTTTAACTTAATTTCATAAATCTTTACATGAAGTAAATGTGAGGATGGGTTGCCTGAGCGTTTGCAGTTGTCTCCTGCATGGCGTGGCATTACAGCGCGTATTTTCCCTACTCTGACGTATTTTTGAATACGGAGAAAATGCGGGTTGTGATAGTTGGTGTCAGAGGGAGGTTTTGCAAGAGTGTTGGTTGGTTTGGCAAGCTAGTCGAACAACTTTCCCCTAAGCAAAACTCTAATTGTATCATTTCATTGCATACACACACCGATATGTCATCAGTAGATCTTGATGGAAGCACGAACACTACACTCATAGCAAGATAAGAAGTATACGTGGCATATTATGTAGTATGGGATCCATAATATGTGTTTGTATATGGATCCACCATAGGTGGCAACATGTGACGGTTATGTAGTATGGGATGCAAAACCATCATCACATGGATGCCCATTAGCACGTTTACTTTTCTTCATTACATACAATATTATGTAGTATGAGATGCATAACATTGTATGTGTACGCCGCTCATAACATGCACTAAGGCCTTTTTTTAGAATGCATAGAACTGCATACATAACATGTCATTGCATGAGCACACGTGCCAAGTTAAAGATCAGCATGATGACATATGTACACCCATGATTTGAGATGAAATTTAAACATTCATGCATTCATATTATAGGCACAATTTAGAAGCATAGCATCATTTTATTATTTCCAAGAGCAAGGTAACAGCAAGAGCAAGTATCTATTCTTTTCCGATCTGATCTGAGTTTGTTCGTTCCTGATCTGATCTGAGTCGGGGTATTCGAGTTTTCTTGCTTCGGTTTCGTAAGTTAGGTCCTTGATAGGTCGTTTGTTCGTATCGATAAAATATGAACCCGAAACAGTTGCTAAGGGAATATCTTCCCAGTTTGTGATGTCTTAGGCAAGGTTTGACTAGATATCCATTTTTTCTATAGAATGCCGCCTAAACGCGTTGCAATGAGGTCGACTCCCCAGTCAGAGGGTGAGCTTTTGGTGCCCAGAGCAAAGCGGTGATCGAAGCTCTGCGGCAAAGTAATGTGGCCCTAACAAGGCAGATGGTGGACATGCAATCTCAGATATAATTGTTGTTGGCTGTCGTCGTCAGGAAGCAGACTAGAGCGCAGGACCCTACTGTAGGCCAAACTATTCCTACTCCCCCTGCTGCTCTAGTTCCCCCAGTCGCACTGCCACCTGAGATGAACTTCATTTCTCACTTCCAGTGACTAGGACCTCCTTCGTATGATGGTAGAGCAGACTTCATGCCATTGGATGACTGGATCATTGCCATGGAAGAAATGTTTTCCTACTCTGGAGTTTCCTCCGATCAGAAGGTGATGATTGCGGCATATCAGCTCAAGGGTCTTGCGAAGAGTTGGTGGATCAGAGAAAAAGAGAAACTTTCTGATGGGTGCTCGTGGTAATCTTTTAAGAGTATGTTACTGAAGAAGTTTTTACCATCAGTCGACCGAGACCGTCTAATGAACAACTTTTTACACCTGAAGCAGAGGCAACTCACTGTTAATGAGTATGAGGTCGAGTTTAGCAAGCTCAGTCATTTCGCCCGAGATCTGGTAGCACCCAGAGAAGGTAGAGTAAAGTGTTTCCTGGGTGGTCTGAGGTATGACATCCAGCATTTGGCTAGCGCATACAAGTCTAAGACCTTTGCAGAAGTAGTCGAAGCCGCCTTAAAGGTTGAGGCGATAGAAAATGCGAGGAATCGAGGATTGCATGCAAAATAGGACAAGAGGTTATCTGACGATGTAGCAAATGTTAGGGCATCAAGCCCTGTAGCGAAGAAGGATAAAAGGGAAGTGTATAGCTTCTGTGGTAAGCCCGGACACCCTTTTGAGAAGTGCTTTAAGAGACTGGATACGCATAAGATGTCTCAGGTACACGCGATCCAGGATGGTCCAAAGGGAGGCCCTGTCTGTACTTATTGTTAGAGGAGTGGGCACAATGTAGTCCATTGTCGCAAGAAGGCTGGAGCTTGTTTTCTCTGCGGCCAGAAAGGGCACATGAAGGCTAATTGCCCGCACATCCAGCCTGCGCTGCATGCAGTTCCGTTGCAGACTCTACCGCCGCCCCCTCCTCTCGTGGTCAAGGGAAAAGGAAAGTTGAATGTGCTGACCAAGGAGGAAGCCCAATCTTCGACTCAAGTCATCTCAGGTTAGTCTCTGACTCGGGTAGAAATCTCTTTTAGTAGATTTATAGTTTCCGCATTTTAGTTGCACGCGCTATGTGTTTAGGTGAATTTAAGGTGAAGAATAAGTGGGCACGCGTTTTGTTCGATTCGTGTGCAACTCACTCCTTTGTGGCGAGGAGTTTTGTAGACCGACATCGCCAGGCTCTCGACCAGTTAGACACCTCCATAAACATCAAATTTCCATCAGGAGAGTTGGTGAGGTCAAGTCAGGGTATCCAAAAATGCCCCATCTTCCTAGGTGGTTTTCTAGCCTTTGCGGATCTGAATGTGCTAGATTTGGTAGACTTTGACGTGATTTTGGGCACGGACAGGCTGCCCAGATATGATGTCGTAATTCAGTGCAAGCACAAGAGCTTGGATTTTAAAGGTGATAATGGCCAGCCCATGAGTGTGTATGGTTTGCCGCATTAGGAATCTCCAATCATTTCTGCGATACGTGCTCGCAAATTTCTAGAGTCTGGCTATGATTCTTTTCTTGTCTCCATTTCTGTTCTGGGTGATGCACCGGTTGAGCCTCGGGTTGAGGACGTTTCTGTGGTGCGTGAGTTTCTGGATGTCTTTCCTGTTAGTCTTCCTGGACTTCCTCCGGAGAAAGAGGTGGAGTTTGTTATAGACCTCGAGCCAGGCACTCGCCCTATTGTAAGGGCACCGTACCGCATGGAGCCGCGTGAGTTAGAGGAGCTGCATACTCAACTGGATAAGTTATTGCAGTGCGGTTTTATTAGACCAAGTTCTTCCCCCTGGGGTGCACCAGTGCTCTTCGTGAAGAAAATGGATGGAACGATGAGGCTATGCATTGACTATCGAGAGCTAAACAAGGTGACCATCAAGAGCAGATATCTGTTGCCTAGGATCGATGACTTGTTCGATCAGTTGCGAGGTAGCTTCATGTTCTCGAAGATTGACCTCCGTTCAGGTTACCATCAGTTAAGAATCCGGGAGTCAGACATTCCGCGAACTGCTTTTCGTTCTCGATATGGACACTTTGAATTTCTTGTAATGTCATTTGGATTAATGAACGCACCGTCAGCCTTTATGGACATGATGAACAGGGTGTTCAAGGATTTTCTGGATAAGTTCATGGTGGTATTCATTGACGATGTCCTAGTATATTCCAGAAATGCAGATGAGCACGCCTTGCACTTGCACTTGGTCGTGTCTACTCTGAGGGAGCACAAGCTGTATGCAAAGCTTAGCAAGTGCTATTTCTGGTTGTCTCAGGTGTTATTCCTAGGATACATTGTAAGTAAGGACGGTATCTCAGTCGATCCCGCGAAGATATCCGCAGTCTTGGATTGGAAGAGACCTACATCGCCTAAGGTGATAAGGAGCTTCTTAGGGTTGGAAGGTTACTACATAAGATTTGTGAAAGATTTTATGTGATCTCTGCGTCGTTGACCAGGCTTACGCAAAAGAGCGCAGCTTTTGTTTGGAGTGATGCCTGTGAGGAAGCTTTTCAAGAGCTCAAGAGGAGATTGTGTTCTGCTACAGTATTGGCATTGCCGGTGGAAGGAGTAGAGTATATTGTTTATGTGGATGCCTCGCAAGTTGGACTCGGTTGCGTGTTGATGCAGGATGGCAAAGTGATTGCGTATAGATCGAGACAGTTGAAGGTGCATAAAAAGAATTACCCTAAGCATGACCTAGAATTTGTTGCTGTCATTTATGCCTTGAAGTTGTGGAGAAATCTTCTGTATGGAGTGTCGTGCCAAATTTATTCAGACCACAAAAGTTTGAAATATGTCTTCACTCAAAAGGAGTTGAATTTGCGCCAGCGTAGATGGCTAAAGTATGTTGCAGACTACGAAGTCGATATCCTTTACCATCCCGGCAAGGCTAATGTAGTAGCGGATGCGTTGAGCCAGAAGCCCACACATATCATTAACCTCTCGGTGCAATCCCTTGTTGAAGAGTTTTTGCTCAAGGACATAATCGTAGGGAATTGTGCTTCGCCGAGTAGCTTGGAGGTGGGAGAGCCTTCGTGGATTACTCTCACTAGGCTACATCAGAAAGACGATCCTGATTTGCAGCACCTCTGCAGTAGGACTGAGAAAGGGGAATTATCTTACTTTTCAATTGACGACGTGGGTAACCTAAAGTACCGCGGCAGATATTCTATTCCCGCTATTGGGGACATCCGAGCAAGAATATGCTGTGAAGTGCATGGTTCTAGTGTTGCTTATCATCCTGGTTCCACGAAAATGTATAGAGATTTGAAGCAGATTGTTTGGTGGTCAGGCATGAAGAACGACATCGCAAGATTTATATCTGAATGTTATTCCTGGCAGCATGTCAAAGCTAATCACAGAAGGCCAGGTGGTAAGTTAATGCCCTTAGATATACCGAGTTGGAAATGGGAGAGTTTATCCATGGATTTCATAACGGGTTTGCCGAGATCTCCCCGAGGGCATGATGTAGTGTGGGTTATCGTGGCAGACTAACCACGTATGCCCACTTTGTGCCTTTCAAGATTAATTATTCCATGGAAAAGATAGCTGAGCTTTATTTGGATGAAGTTATCAGACTGCATGGTGTACCTACGAGTATTATGTCAGACTGATATTCCCGGTTCATGTCTCATTTCTAACAAAGCTTGCAAGGAGCCCTAGGTACTGAACTTAGTTATTCTACTAGCTATCATCCTCAGACAAATGGTCAGACAGAGAGAGTGAATCAGATCTTGGAGGATATGATTAGATGCTATATGTTCTGGACCATGTGGGGCTTGGGATAAACGTCTTGGACTAATGGAGTTCGCGTACAACAACAGCTATCAGGAGAGTTTGCAGGTGGCGCCCTTTGAAGCTTTATATGCAAGGAGTTGTCGGAGTCCCATGTTTTAGGCAGAAGTAGGTGAGAAGCCTTTGCTCGGTCCGGAAGCACTGGAGGATATGAGTACTTCAGTAATGCATATTCGTGAAAAGCTGAGGTTAGCTCAGGAGCGATACGAGAAGTATGAAAATCAGCGTAGAGTTGATCTGGAATTTGCATTTGGGGATATGGTATTTCTGAAGATCTCTCCAATGCCATGTGTTAAAAGATTTGGAAGGAACCATAAGCTAGATCCCAGGTATGTGGGACCTTTTCATATTCTGGAGTGCATTGGAGTTTCTGCCTATAGACTGGAATTGCCTGATTCTTTCTCTGGCGTTCACGACGTGTTTCACGTGAGCCAGTTGCGAAAGTGTCTTCGTAGTGATCAGCATGTCCTTGACTCAGTGCCCCAGTTGTAGCCTAATCACTCGTATGTCGAAGAGCTTGTCCGTATTCTGGAGACGCAAGATCATGGGCTAAGAAAGAAAACAATTCTGATGGTAAAGGTTATCTGGTGAAATCAGGATGCTAGAGGTGCAACTTGAGAATTGGAATCCGCAATGAGAGAATCTCATCCTCAGCTACTCTCCTAGTCTTCCCCGGTTAGTATTCTTGTTTAAAGAAATCTTCTGTCGTGTCTCTTCCTCTACCCTCTTGTTTCGTTTCATGTTCCAAGTTTCGGGACGAAACTTTCTTTTTGGAGGGGTGACTGTAACGTCCCTGATTTTCCGGCAATTATTTAATCCTCTTGTTAACTTCATAATTACGTAAGGGAAGTTACGTTAACGTGGAGTTGACTGCGCGACGTCGTTAGTGTGTTTTCTCGTCTATTCGATCGAGTCGGCCAAAATGGAAAATTTCACATTGGAAATTTAAATTGATTAATTTTTGACATGCTCCTCAAGTTTCGTCGCGATCCGAGCGATATTCGAGCCTCGGCGAATTTCCAAAGTTTTGTAGAATTTATGTTCGCCGTAAACTTTGAAAATTTATATCTCAAGAAAGGCTCGTCGGATTTTGGTTTTGACTTTGTCATTGTGTTCGTAGCGTCTGTGTTCCCAACGAACCAGAGAAGCGAGAGCGAGCCATAGAACGTCCGTTCGTGAAGCTTCAGATCGCCGTCGTCGGAGCTAAGGTGCTCGGAATCGCAAACTGAGGAAATCTCTCGCCGTGATCTTCACGTTCGTTGTAAGTATTTCTCGTTTCGTGTAAGTTTTTTGATAGGATTTTCGGCCCTAACCTCTCTCTCTCGGCCTTGATCTTGAAGTTTCCGCTACCCCACGTCTCCTTTTGCCCCTATCTGCGACGTGGGGTGATTCGGAGGATTTTTTTCCTATAAAACCGAGACAAGTGTTGTTCTTGCTCTCCCACTTGCTCCTTTATTCTACAATTTTGCTACATTTTTTTGAGTTTGTCATGTTTCAATTACTTAAAAACTTGTCCTTAAATTCTAATTTGCTTTCTCTTTTCCTTGAATTGCGACTTGTTTTCCCTAAAACCATACCCCAAAATTTTAGTCAATAGAATTGGTAAACAAATCGGTTGTCGTGCCATTTTAACTATCGAGTCATCTTGATCATTGTGACACCTTATGCGTTCCGTTGTTTTTGATTAAACTTCACTTTGCTTGACCTTGAAATGTCTTTATGCAGTCCACATTGATTGTTGACCGTGAGTCTATTATGAATAAAAAAGAACTCTGCTTGTATAATTATGTAACTAAAGAAACACAGATGAACTGTGCGCGTTGGGGTTTCTCCCTCGGCATAGTTCCTTATGCTTGAGTCTGTGAGCGTTGTGGACTTTCATCTCTGGCACATTACCTGAGCTTGGTCTGTGCGCGTTGGGGTTTCTCCCTCGGCATGGTGCCTGTTGGTTGGGTTTGTGCGCGTTGTGGACCTTTTTCCCCGGCACAGTACTCTTTGTTGTTGAGCTGATCAGTCTCATTTTTATTGATGAATAACATGAATATTAACGAAAGATGAAAGTTTGAACTTCTGATGTTGGTGCTTTGTTCTGTCTTGATGATGTGATTAGCCATTCTTGCTCGGCTAGATTTACTATTGCTTACTTTTACTCTACTGCTGACCATTTTTGTGTAGTCGCTTTATAATTTCCTTCATTTTGAGGTTTCTGTATTCTGTCTTTACTCTTTGCACCATTTGTATCTTGCTTCTGAGGTGTTCTTCTTTTGAATGCCTCAGGATCAGAGCAGTAGTAGGTTTAGCCGACCGTGTTGTACTTCTGGTGTTGCGGGTTGCTGCGGCCGTTAGATTCCACCTCAGAGCTTTGAGGTAGTTGACTTTGTTTAGACTTGTCAGATTTTACTATGGATTCGTGTCAGTTGTTGACGCCCAAGTCTTTGACTTTTTCTGTGGTAGACTACTTGCTGATTTACTGCTGTTACTTTTTTTTACTTGTTTATACTTGCTCTCTGGAAGGATTTATGTTAGGATGCATTTCGATATTTTAAAATACACAAAACTGCATTCTAGAGTATCAGCATGGCAGGACTTTTAACTGCTAAATCTACTACTTTCAAGCGTTATAAAAGTCCTCTATATATATTAAATGTAGAAGTCACATCATCATTTTAAGATACTAGACCTAAAATCTCATATAGGTTAACAAATGAATCAACTCAGTAATTTTTGCCGCGTAAAATATATATATTTTCTCACCTATGGACTAGTGATCCACCCGACGAGGGACACGGTCATTAACTCTAATAACTTATATGCATTGTTTTTAACTTAATTTCATAAATCTTTACATGAAGTAAATGTGAGGACGAGTTGCCTGAGCATCTGCAGTTGTCCCCTGCACGGCGTGGCATAACGGCGCATATTTTCCCTACTCTGACGTATTTTTTAATACGGAGAAAATGCGGGTCGTGACAACTATGCTGGGGAAAAAGGTCCACAACGCGCACAAACCCAGCCAACAGGCACCATGCCGAGGGAGAAACCCCAACGCGCACAGACCAAGCAAAGGTAATGTGTCTGGCATGAAAGTCCACAACGCACACAGACTCAAGCATAAGGCACTATGCCGAGGGAGAAACCCCAACGCGCAAAGTCCATCTGTGTTTCTTTAGTTAAATAATTATAAAAGCAGAGTTCTTTTTTATTTATAAAATTTCTTGTCTAAAACGGATTATCTACGAGCGGGTACGCGGAAGACGAAAATAGAGATTTAGGATTACTTCAAATCGAAAAGTGTCCGACATGAAAGTTGTAGATCTCGTCGAGACCACTAAATTTTATGTTAACCATATTTTTATACGACATCATTTTGACTCTCAAAACGACGCTCAAATGCAAACTACAACGGACTACTCGAGAGGGCTGCAAACCACTCGAGAACAAGTTTACAGGTACTCGAAAGATAGAAAACAGGATACTTGAGTGGTTGGAAGCAACACTCGAGTAACAAGAAGAGGCACTCGAGGGGTGAGATGATCACTCGAGAAGCAGAATTAATTTACTCGAGTACTAAAACTTAGTACTCGAGTACATGAATGCAGTACATGAGAGGCAGACCAGAGCACTCGAGAGAAAAATTGCATGAACAGAAGACCTATTCGAGAAGCAGGAAAATTACTCGAGTAAAACTTTCCATGAACAGGACACCTACATGAGAGGAAGAAAATTACTCGAGTAAAAATTGCATGAAAAATATTTTTTTTGCAAATCTAACCTTTTTGATCAAACTATATGAATGAATAGTACTTTTCATTTTTGAATAGTACTTTAAAATTAAAATAATCATATTTATATATTTTTGAATAAGGAAACGCGAGATCAAAACAGAGGCCCAAACGGGCGCTGAATTGAACGAAACTCACATCGTAGGCGAACACAGACGCTACGAACACAACGGCGAAGTCAAAACCTAAATCCGACGAGCCGTTCTTGAGATATAAATTTTCAAAGTCTACGGCGAACATAAATTCTACAAAACTTCGGAAATTCGCTGAGGCTCGAATATCGCTCGGATCACGACGAAACTTGACGAGCATGTCAAAAATTAATCAATTTAAATTTACAATGTGAAATTTTCCATTTTCGGCAAGGATTCACGAATTTGGCCGACTCGATCGAATAGAGGCGAAAACGCAATAACGACGCAGCGCCGTCAACTCCACGTTAACGTAACGCCCCTTACGTCATTATGATGTCAACAAGAGGATTAAATAATTGCCAGAAAATCAGGTGTGTTACAGTACCTGTCAAGATGACCTCCTAGTCACTTGATCTCTTAATCTGTCACTCATCCTTGTAGAATGCAATGACATAGCCAAGATCACAAAGTTGGCTTATGCTTATTAGGTTGTGTTGCAACCCTTCAACATAAGCCACTTTTGAGATGGTGATTATACTATTGGTAATCTTACCATAGCCTCTTGTAACTCCTCTATCTGAACCATCAAAGATAACTTTGGTTCCATACTTCACTGGAGTGTACTCCTTTAGATTGCTCCTTGTTCCAGTCATGTGCTAGGAACAGCAACTATCCAAGTACCATATCGGGGTATGAGCACTTGGACTAACCTGCAGCACGTAATTTATCTTACCTTAAAATCCCTATATTTATTGGGTCCTAAGTTCTGTTTAGCCTGAAATAAAAACCGTCTTCCTGCAGAATTTCTGATAGGAAGACTAATATTTGCTCTAGGCACCTTGGATTGTGCTAGCAATCTAGGGCAAAATGCCCCACCTTACTACAACATCAGCACTCATGAATGTTATATCTTCTTTTCTATGTAGGTCTAGCAGTTTGGTTAAATGCTGACTGAATAGAAGGAAGAGGAGCAACAGTCTTTTTCAAGTTCCTTTCATGATGGATCTAACTGAAGGTGAGTCGTTCAGCAGACTTTCTTGGCTTTCTCTGAATGTCATTTGCAGCAGTCTTCTTTGTAGAGGACATACTATTTATAGCATCAGGGATATCCAGATCTGGCCTACTGATAGACTTACCCTTGGTTTGAGTCTTTGCTGGAACGTCTTGTGTGAGGGCACTGCCTTGTTCTTGAGAGTGGGGGCTGGGGTACCAAAGACAAATGGTCCATAATGGGTCATTTGAATTTCCTCATGGGGAGCCTTAAAGGCACTCATTCCCCTACTATATCTTCCACCATAGCTATGAACTTCTTTTTTCACACTAGTGGATCTACCATTCATCCAGTGACCATAGATGCTCTTTTGGTCATACTTGTTTGAAGGTAACAAAACTTCCTTAAAAGTACTGGGAGGCTAGAATACCAGAGTCTGTGCTGGAGCTTTGTCTTTCCCTTTGGAATAGGCAACTCTTGTGCTTCCCTTGAATCTCAACCCCTTATTACCCTTTTGAAAGGAGAAGGAGTCTATCAAGGGCAACACAAAACATGGCTTAGAGTAACTAGTCACTATCATTTTCTCCCTCTAGAGTTTCTTTTCAAGATCCCCAAAGAGACTATTCTTGAAATTAATGGTCACAATCTGGATGAGTGTTATGTTTTTCAATTGGCTAACTTCCCTAGCCTTCTGATCCAGCAAGGATGTTGTCTCATCCTGCTGGGAAGCAGCTAGCTGTAGAGAGGTGATCTCCACAACTTGCTTCTTGGCCAACTTCTTGCATCTTTTGAAAGCATCCAGAAGGGCATCATACTTATCAATCAGTTGATTGATATCTTCCTCAGATTCTGAGCACTCTTCACTACTGGATGAAGATGCAATAGAAATGGGACTTGTCTCATATTATGAATCAGGTGATGAAGTAGATAGAGAGTGTACCTTAGCTAGACCAGGCTGATCCTTGCTCGATTCTTCATAATACCTGGCCATCAGCGCATAGTAGTTGATGGCTTCTTCTTCATCTCCATCCTCCTCTGAGTCACTATCTGAATGTGATAAAGGGGCCCTGATCCCTATCCAGGCAGCAGGATAGTCTTCAGTAGCTTCTCCAGCTTCTTCTTTAGTAGCAAATAGCCCAATGTAGGCTTCCTCTTCTTTAGATTCAGAAGATGATGAGTCAGACTGACTCCAAATCTTCTCCTTCTTTGTAATGAAGTATGTTTCCTTCTTGCCCTTATACTGGTGGACCTTTTTATCACCAGCCTCTCTTCTCTTTACTGGGCTGTCAGCAATCACATGCCCAGGTTTATTGCATCAATAGCAAACCACTTTAGAGGAAATATGTTTACTAGTTTTAGAATCATAAATGTCTCCCTTGGAGTGGTTCTTCCTATGATGAGAGGAGGAGAAAGATCTGCTCCTCCACTACATACTCCTCATCAACTTCTGAAACTTCCTAGAGAAGGCAGTAAAATCTTCATCAGACATGATGTTGTCTGATGAGCTTGGCCCTATGCTGTCTGAATCGGCAGGCCTCTTTGGAGGAGATGCAATCCTCTCCTTGTTCTTCTTGTAGCTCTCAGCTTTGAAGGCGAAAGACTTTTCCTTGGCCTGGGATTTGCTGATGGTCCTCCTCCTCCTTCTTGGCAGCCAGCTACATCTCATAGGATAGCAGATTCCCAAATAGTGTATGAGGTGGAGTAACAGCCAGCTTTGTCACCTCTCTGATGGCATAGATCTTGGTGTCCCAGTCTATAGTTAGAGACCTTAGGAACTTGTCATTCAACTCATAATGGCTGAAGACCCTCTCATATGGCCTCAGCAAATTCACTATTCTAAAAAATCTTTCATCGTATTCAAATATGATTTCTTTCTTGTATTGCCTGAAAGCCCTATACTCTTGGTTGAGCATGGACTTCCTATCATCTGTAACCTCTTCAGTTCCTTCCATGTAGACCACCAGAGTGTCCCACATCTCCTTGGATGTTCTACAGTGGACAAGGTTTTGGAAAGTAGAATCATCTATGGCACTCACTATTATATTTTGTGCACTCTTGTCCATTATAGCTAATATGACCTCATCATTGGTTAACTCTGAATACTTCTTTGGTGTCTGGACTATTGCATCTATAGTTGAGACTTTCATAGGGATGAAAAGTCCCTCTTGAACTGTAATGAAGATCCTTGGGTCAGATGCTTCCATGAAGAGCCTGACCCTCTCATAGATTCCAAAGCTTTCCTTTATGCAGATAGGAAGCTTCATGGAACATAGCTCCTTATGGTTCTCTCCTGAACCCATAAGTACTATGCTTTTAGCTACCCTTTGAGATCTACTCAGATTGTTAAGTCCTTTTTGAGAAACCTCCCTCTGATACCACTAGAAAGTTTTTAGTTTCAAGGGTAGCTAAACACCTATGGGGGGGTGAATAGGTTTTTAGTCTCTTTATAACTATATATGTTTTATGAGTGTTGTGAGTTAGCTATTTTTTTCTTTCAAGACACACCACAAAAGGAACACACAGAATTTATAGTGGTTCCTCAGATTATGGGTACGTCCACTTTCCCTCCAACCTTTCTAACAGTGTATTAGACAAAGCGCTTCTCCAAAACTCGGCTTCTAAGAGCTTACAATACAGATCCCGCATGATCTCTCAGTCTCCTCCAAGTCCTACAGCTCGGGCACAAAGCCCTATCTCAGAGCAAGCTTGCTCCAACAACTCAGTGATCAAAGATCACCTACCTCAGACTAACTTGATAGTCCTACATCTCAGGCTAGGAGGTTAGCCCTACAACTCAGAGAGGATAACTCTCCTACAGCTTAGGCACAAAGGCCATACCTCAAATCCAAAGCTGGATCCTACAACTCAGACACAAAGGCCTTACCACTCAGAGAGAATGACTATCCTACCTCAGATTTGAAACAGATCCTACCTCAGGCAAACTGTCATACACTCAGATCCACATGGGGATCATACCTCAAATTAACAAATTATCTTACACTCAGCCTTTATAAAATAGGCCCACAACTCAGATCCAAAGGATCCTACAGTAAAGATAGTGGTTGTGTTGATTTTACTGCAGAGAGGTTTCTCTGAGCCTTCTGCATCCTAAGCTGAGATGAACCCATCCCTAACTTCTTCTCAGTAACAAGAATGTTGATCTTCAGGAAACTATTGCTTGTGCTGGAAGTAACTCAGAAACACAAGTTTATGATCTTGCTCAAGACAAATGATTTGACAGTTCTTTGTATTCTTCACTCATCCAACCTTGACAGTAGAAATTAGAATGCTCTACTTCTTCTTGTTTCTCAGAAAACTCTTCTGAACTTGCTGTAGCAGGTGAAGATCACTACAACAAACTATGTGAACTTTTAGATCTGCACTGCGAACTTTGTTCTTCAGGCTCTACAACATTGGTGAGAGGAAGAAGATTAAGTTCCGCCTTTTTGCAAAAGATAAAACCCTAAAAGTTGATTTGCTTCCGCCGATCTTATTCCTTTTATCTTCCACCGTCCAACGACACTTTTACGTGTAGGCCCACTTGGATTTGCAAGCTGCAATCTCACTTTTACATTAAATGCAGCATGAAAGGCAAGCGGCTCCATTGTCGCATACTATAGCTTTCCCGCAATAATTTGAAACTTTGCTGACTCATGTTGTTGTCAGTATCTGTGGATTTAGAAAAATTCTCAATTTCATCACAGGCGTTGAGTGCGTTGAGTGAGTTTAGTGAATAGCCTTCCCTCAGTGCACAAACCCTTAGCCAGAAAATCTGTAATTCCAGGCGTTGAGTGCGTTGAGTGAATATCCTTCACTCAACGCTTTTGTCCTTAGACAATCTTTATGTTGTTTAGGCGTTGAATGCATTGAGTGAGTCTGCATCACTCAGAGACAAACTTAACTTAGCTAATACATCTGTGCTGCCAGATGTTGAGTACGCTGAGTGAACCTTCATCACTCAATGCCCTTGGACTTAGCTGCTTCTCTAAATCCCTGCCATTTTTCTGAGGCATTGAGTGAACTAGCTTCACTCAATGTTTCTATACTTTGTCAATCTTCTTGATGAGCTTGCGTTGAGTGAGCTGCCCTCACTCAACGCCTCTGGACATAGATGGATTTTTTTGTCTATCTTCTTAAGCTTTGACTAAACATTATCTTGTCGATGCTTTCTTCTTGTGGCATTGAGTGAGCTATCCTCACTCAACGCTTCGGGACTTAGCCAGAATTCTTGACAGATCTTCAATAGCTTTGACTGCTTGAGCTTGACTCAATGCTTCTTTCTTCAAGCGTTGAGTGAGTTATCCTCACTCAACGATTACTCAACGATTCTGGACTTAGTCGAATTTATTCCTTGCTAATGTTGAAGCTTTGACAGACTGAGCTTTACTCGATGACTCTTGTTATATGGCATTGACTGAACTGCCTTCACTCAATGTCTGTGGACTTAGCCGCAATTCTGCCGTTGCAAACTGTTGGGCTTTGACTGTCCAGCTTTACTCGGCACTTTTTGGCATCTGGTGTTGAGTGAACTGGCTTCACTCAATGCATGTGGACTTAGATGATTTTTAGTCTTTTTTGCATCCTTCACATCTGACGCTGAATGAACTGGCTTCACTCAACGCCTGTGAACTTAGACAAATTTCTGTCTCTCCACCTTTCTACATTATGAACATCTATCACAATCACTTAGACAACCTATCTAAACTTGTTCTAAGGAACATCCTACACATGATGAACTTGAAAAACATCAAATACAATTATTCTCTTAGTATTTATTGTGATGCCTCTTCAAATCTAGGGAACATTGAGGGCAATATTCCCAACAAAAGTCTAAGGGTTCTCCTATTTGTGTGGATCACCTGTAGATGAGTGGACATAATTCTGCACTTGAAACTCCAGCGGTTAGTGCTCGTCGGACTTCATGGATCATCTCGGTTGAGTAGTGACTCAATCCCACAAATGTAAATTTTATTTACAGCAACTCTACTTCTTGATCAATGTTCATCGCAAGATCTATTTCTGTTGGGATTTTCTTATTTTTTCTTATTCCGCTGCGCACAAGTGTTGTGACGTATAGAAAAAACCCAACAATGGCATTAGAGTTAGGTTCGCGATCATCATTATTTCAAAAGTTGCTAAATCTATTTTGTGTAGATTTGGAAATTTAGAAGTGTTCTAAATGCCTAAATCTATTCTTTGAACCTCGCCAAGAAAGCATGTGATTTCATTGTGATATTCTTATTTATCCATAACAGTAGCTGTCCCTCTTGTTGGTTTGTGAAACCGAGTGTGTTAGATTTTAAATCTCACATAGAGAGATGAGCTTGTCTATTGTGTAAGTTGACTTAGTGTGTTAGATTTTAAATCTCATATAGAGAGATGAGCTTGTCTACTGTGTAAATCTGAAGATTTAGAAGAGTTCTAGATGTTCAGATTTAGCCCAATTCGTTAAGTGTTGATGATTTTTCTTTATGCACATCTGATATGTATTTTGATTGTGAATGTTGTAAATTTTTCTTGTGGATATGCACATTGGTTAATTGTTAACCATGATTAAGTGTTAATTAATTATCTTAAAAGTCTCTTATGTAATATTAAGTATTTGGATGTCTTCTGATAGATGATACTCTTCATGCCTCGATCAATGAAGTGTGGGCTTGCCAAAGTAAGGTGCATTAATCTATCTTGGTAAGGGTGCGAGCCGATAATTATGATATCCAACTGTCGACATCAGGTCAAACTTAACTGGGTGACCTCAAAGGTTGAGTGCCCAGAGGCATAGGGTTGGCATGCATCATATGATGGATGGGAATAAAGAGTTATTCACTACCCATACAAGAACTGCATAATGATGCAATCGGCAAGCGTTGCCTACCTAAATAAATATATTGTGTGAGAAAAGTCAAAGCTGACTCATGGTGTTGGTGAAATACAGATCTTATCCACTAAGAGAGTAGCTCGCATAAACTCTCTGAAATGATATTGAGGGTTATCAGTTTGATTAAAATAGTGGGAGTTATTTTAATTAAAGTCCTAATTGAAATAAAAATGTATTTTGAAATGTAGTACTGAATTTTTCTTTGCATAAATCCTTGTAGAATTTCCATGGCAAGTGGATCTCACTCCACCCTGACCTTAAAGCTATCCTTGAGAAGGAGAAACTGAGCAGGACAAATTATTTGGACTGGTACAGAAATTTGAGAATTGTTCTCATGCAGGAGCGTAAGATCTATGTGTTGGAAGATGAATCCCATAAATATCTAGTCAGGAATGTGTCCCGAAATGATAAATATGCTTAAAAGAAGTATCAAGATGACTCCTTGGATGTCGAATGCCTCATGCTCGCCACCATAAACTCTGAGCTTCAAAATCAACATGAGAACATAGGTTGTGAGGAGATTGATGAGAACCTTAAGAAAATATATCCAGGGCAAGCTCAGCAAGAGAGGTTTGATGTCACCAAGGTGTTGTTTCGGTGTAATATGGGAGCTCGAGACTTAATAGGGACTCACATACTCAATATGATTGGGTATATAGAGAACCTTGAAAGATGTTGCAGTATGAAGGTCGGGCGGTCTGTTGTTGTTCGGAGTTCGGGCGGTCTGGCGGTTTATCTCAGTGGCTTGTCTGTCGGGCTGTTGCTGTTTGGTGTCCGAGTGGTCTAGCGGTTTGTCTCAGGCAACTTGGAGACCGGCGGTCTAGCGGTCTCCTATGACGGCTTGTTCTCTATAGCAGTTTGTTCTCTCCTTCTGGTGGTTGTCTAGCGGTTAGCCTACTCGTCTAACTGCACGACTTTTTCGGTTTGTTTATTTGTAAAGCCGCATATACTTATAATTTTTTAGTCTCACATTGCTTATTTGTAATCTCTCTCATCTCCTCTATTCTATAAAATGGAGGCTATACCTTTGTAATACACACCTTTTTTGTATAATAAAATTTGTTACTCGAAATTTTCGGTCTGTTTGTTTTTTGTTCGCACAAGGTATTAGAGGACTCGATATTTTCCTCCTAATTCTGTGAGCTCTCTCTGCCTGCACAACTTGATTCTTCTTCTTGCAACCTGTATTCAAGACTTGTTTCTTCTGCCTGCTTGCGTCATGTTTGCGTGTTTCTTTCTCTCCTTATCGTTGCCCTTTGTGTGTGCGGCCTATTAGATTCTCCTTTCTTCTCGCCGCGACCTGTTATTAAGTCGCTGTGACCTATTCTTCTTGCAGTGACTTGTGCTTCGTCGCTGCGCCCTCCTTTTCTATCTGTTACTCTTCTTAAGTCGCCACGACCTGTGCTTAACTCGCCGCGATCTGTTCCTCTTGTCGCGACCTATTCCTAAGTCGCCGCGGCTTATTCTTCTCGCTTCTATGGCAACCTCTGAACTCTCTGGCAACACTACTCTCATTGTCGCTCCTCCTCCTCTTCCTCCTACTCCTTTGGGCATCCTTGGCACCGTTTCCAAACTCATCGGTCCGAACAACCTGGATTGGAGTGTCTGCTTCACCTTCCTTCTCCGATCTCAATGCAAATGCCATCATCTCACCAATGACCCTCCTCCATAAGATTCCCCTCTCTTTGATGATTGGGATGCCAGTGATGCTCTTGTCCTCACATGGCTGGCTAACAGCCTTTCTGATGAATGCCTACCCGTCATTCGTTAAGATGAAACGGTCATGGCTGCTTGGCTTAATCTTGTCGCTCTCTACTCTAAGGGGACTCAGACATCCCGCATCTATACTCTATATACAGACCTCTTTGCCCGTCCCTCCATGTCTCCTGCTGCTGCTTACCAACAAGTTCAGGCTCTCGGAACCGAAATTCTCCAAAATCGCCCCTAAACCATCATATATAAACAAACATGCCCCAGTTATCTACTTATATATATCTCCCTATATAACAGTAACAAATTCAATAATAAAAAAAAAATTAATCTATTTTTTTATAGAATGAAATACATGTCTATATGTAAGATTATTGAATCATTTCATTCGCGAGGAGCTGGATGAGAAGAAACTCTCACGCCCGGCTTTGCAGTAGAGATGGAATTGAGAAACAACCATCAACTATAACCCCAAAAGAACCAGATTTCGTAAACAACATAGAGGTAGAATGAAGGGAATATCTTGCCGAGGCAAGCATATTTGTTTTGGCGGATACGCTCTTCAAGCACTTGAACCTGCCTGGATCACAGCTAAACAAATAGAAGCAGGGCGAAGAGCAATGACACGATATGCGCGTCGTGGTGGAAAGATATGGGTACGTATCTTTCCCGACAAACCTATTACAGTAAGACCTACGGAAACACGCATGGGTTCGGGCAAGGGATCTCCCGAATATTGGATATCCGTTGTAAAACCGGGCCGAATACTTTATGAAATGAGTGGAGTATCAGAAACTGTAGCCAAAGCAGCTATTTCCATAGCTGCATGCAAAATGCCTATACGAACTCAATTGGATATACGGTCTAATGAGGATACTATGAAATATTTACTCATGGGTGGGGCAAGCTCTTCTATTCTGGTTCGTGGTTTATCTTGGATATATGGTTTATCTGGGAAGGAGATCGAGCTTCAAGAAATAGTGAATGGTCTGATCAATACACAAATGTATAACTCCGCAGGAATCTCAATTGCGCTTATATCCATCACTGTAGGAATTGGGTTCAAGCTTTCCCCAGCCCCTTTTCATCAATGGACTCCTGATGTATACGAAGGAGTGCGGTTCGTTCGACAAATTCCTACCTCTATATCTATCTCTGAGATGTTTGGATTTTTCAAAACTCCATAGACATGCAGAAGAGAAATGATATCCCCACCCGGACCAAGACATCACTTTGACCAAAAGTTTATTGTGATCCTTTTGTTAAAATAACAATTAAGGCGAAGCAGGGTCAGGAACAACGAATCTCTTTATGATAAACAGATCCGTTTTGCAAGTTCGTTATTACGGGTAGTTCTACAAAGGATCGGGCTAATGACGTATACAATACTTGAATTATCGATGTAGATGCTACATAGTTGGTTCCCATCCTTCAGAGACTACGAGTGTAATAGGAGCGTTGACAGAAGAATCACCCTAAGATGATCATCTCATGGCTATTGTGGTACACAATTTCATGGAATGTAGGTAGTGGTTATGACCGATTCGATAGAAAAGAAGGGATAATGTGCCTTTTTCGTTGGGGATTTCCTGGAATAAATCGTCGGATCTTTCTTCGTTTCTTTCTGAAAGATATCCAATCAATCAGAATGGAGGCGAGATAGGGTCTTTTTCCTAGTCGTGTACTTTATATGGAAATCAGGGGATAGGGAGCCATTCCCTTGACTTGTACTGATGATAATTTGACTACACGATAAATTGAACAAAAAGCTGCTGAATTGGCCTATTTCTTGCGCGTACCGATTGAAGTATTTTGAAATGAGCTGAGAATAAATCTCAGCATGAGAGAAGGAACTTACTAATTTTCAGTTTCAAACAACTGAAGCTTATTAAAAATGTTTATTCCAGCAAAAGATGCTATATTCTATTTACTCGTTCCATTGAGGCAGCAGTCCATGTATATTATACATCTCAAAGCAGGAGGACGCATATGGAACAATTTTAATAAAATAGAATCTCACTAATAAAATATCTTAAAAGTATCCCGGTAGGGTTCGTCTTGAAGTCCAAATAATAAATGGGGTTTTTGAGTCTTCATAGAAAGGAACAAATGAAGATGAAATAGGTTCCAATTTGGAATGGGGAGAGATGGCTGAGTGGACTAAAGCGTCGGATTGCTAATCTGTTGTACAAATTATTTGTACCGAGGGTTCGAATCCCCCTCTCTCCGATTTCCCCGATCACTTGAAATTTTCAATTTGGAATAAATTTTGATTCTTTTATTAATTTTTTTAAGGAAATAGATCACCTATTTTATGACACACACTATACATTATTTTGATATGACGCTCTAAAAATACTAAATTTTTTGAAATTCATTTTCATGGATTCCTTTCTCATATAAATATCATTATCATAATCATATAAAAAGATTCGTATTTTTTCGTTACCAAAAAATTCTTTCCATATATACTTAGATATTGTATGGTATCTTATAAAAGAAAGGTTATAACAAAAGAATAAATAAGCTGATTAAAAATAATCGCCCCTTTATTCAAATTCAATATAAAATAGAAGATACCAGAATTTCCCTTTTTTTGAATCGAGGGTTACTAATGTCATACTTTTTTGATCTTATTGATTTTTATAATCAAAATCTCATTTTTTTCTATATCTATTGTGTTGAATTCTACCAACAACATGTCTTATATGTATTTTGGATGGTTATTGACGAATAACCAATATTTCGCTTAATTTTTCTTAGACAAAATAAAAATGGGGCGTGGCCAAGCGGTAAGGCAATAGGTTTTGGTCCTATTACTCGGAGGTTCGAATCCTTCCGTCCCAAAGCATTTCCATCAGAAACAAAAGATTCTTCTTTATTGAAATTTAAAATTTAATGAAAAAACGTTCTGTAACATATTGAATACAATGTTTTTCATTATGAATTCGAAGAATGATTCTTAGAATCCTCTTTTTTTTCAGATCAAGAAAAAAATATGGGGTTAATTTAAGTGAAATCCTTTCCGGATAAATCTTAAATCTCTATCTATTTAGAGATAGAATAGATAAGTGTGTATTATTATGTATCGATTCAGCCAATGACTATTCATGATTCTATATTGAATCAATTGCATGCGGTTCCAAATTCAAATAAAGAGGGTTGTTATGGTAAAACTTCGTTTGAAACGATGTGGTAAAAAGCAACGTGCGACTTGAAGGACATGATTGACTGTGGATTCTGATATCCACCATTTTCTATATGAATGAAGATGCTCTTGTCTCGACATAGTTTGTTCTGCTAGAAACCAAATTTTATCTGTCTTGGGTTGTTAAATAAAAAGACTAATGGTGGAACATATGATGCAGCTCGAGCAAAACTGATTTATTAATTTATCGGGAGAATTATCTAGGGTTAGTGACAATCAATAAGTTAGACCAACTTTGTAAATATATCATCAAAAATGATCAATATAAATATTATTAGGATTATTAGAATATTCATATATATATAATATAAATATAAAAATAAATATAAAAAATATAAATAATATATAAAAATATAAAATGATAGTTTAAATTTTAAACAAGTTTGAAATAAAAAAGTCAAATTTGTCGAAATTTTGAAACTTTTTTGATCAAAAGTGTATCGCGAAGGAATCAATCTTTCATATGATTTTTCTTTGTTTCATAGAAAAACAAAAGGTATGTTGCTGCCGTTTTTTAAAAAGGAGTAAAGATCACCGAAGTAATGTCTAAACCCAATGATTTCACAAAGCGCAAAGCAAAGACAACAAATTCCGGAACAAGGAAACACTATTTTAATCTGTCTCAACAATTGTATTATAATTAGTAAAATAAAAAGAATAAATCCAAAAGGAGACAAAAAAAGAGGTTAGAGACAGCTCAATAAATTCTAAGTATTTTATTTTGAACTCTTAAAAAACTATTCAACTTGAGTTAGGAGTACTAATGAAAATTTTTTTTTTTATGTGAAGAAGGAAAAAGGTAAAAATTAGAGTTTAATTCTTTATGGATCCATTTATCTTTCTATTTCTATCTATATAGATAGAAATTATATAAATTAAAATAATTTTTTCTTGAGCCGTATGAGGATAAAACCTCCTATACGTTTCTAGGGGGCGTTTTTTATCTACATCTATCCCAATGAGCCATCTATCGAATCGTTGCAATTGATGTTCGATCCCGAAGAGAGGGAAGAGATCTTCGAAGAGTTGGTTTTTATGATCCAATAAATAATCAAACTTATTCAAATGTTCCTGCTATTTTATATTTCCTTGAAAAAGGCGCTCAACCCACAGTAACTGTTCATGATATTTTTAGTAAGGCAGAATTCTTTCAAGAAAGAATTTATAATTGATTTTTGACAAAAAAAAAAATAAAGGGTAGGCTCACCGGTACCTATCTTTGTGTAATTTTTTATTCAAAGTTAGTTTTCTTCTTGTTATATTCATACTTTTTTTATTAGTGTAACCCCCTATTTTTTTGGGGGGGTGATCTTTCTTGTCTTTGTATTGCACCTTTCTTTTTTTTTATCGCTCCAATTTATTCTTTCTTATTTATGTTGTGCTAATCCAATACAAATTTATATATAATTTCTTGAAAAATTTTTTTAATCCTAATTATTATTTATTATAAATTGGAGACGGATGTGTAGAAGAAATAGTGATAAAACAATAATTTTTCCAAAATCAAAAGAGTTATTGGGTTGCAAAAATAAAATATTTTTACCCCCTTTACTTCTTTTTCTTAATTTTATTTCTTTTATTGTTATTCTAGTTTTGTTAACAAATAAAACTCATTGCATAGAAAGGAAAAAGATCTGTAGATTGGACCCTCTGTCTCCGGGGTATCTATTTATTTTTTATTAAATCTTTTATTTCTTATATTACCATTAAGTGATTTACATCACAGTACAGTATAAAAATATAAAATGTATATGTATATATATTCTATGCATATTATATCTAAATTCTATATAATTTATTAGTATAAGATAAAAAATAGACTACATAAAATAAACACATACGCCGTTCTGACCATATTGCACTATGTATTATTTCAGAACACAAGAAGCGCCTTCTTTTTTTTGGTTTTTTAGTTATAGTAAAAATGTATGTAAATGACAGGATTACAAGGATATTTAGATTGAAAAAAGATAAATTTCGGCAACAAAACTTCCTATATCCGCTACTCCTTCAGGAGTATATTTACTCATTTGCTCATGATCATAGCTTCAATAGTTTTATTTATTACGAACCCGTGGAAATTGTTGGTTATGACAATAAATATAGTTTAGTACTTGTAAAACGTTTAATTACTCGAATATATCAACAGAAACTTTTTTTTTCTTCGGTAAATAATTCTAACCAAAATCTATTTTGGGGGCATAATAATTCTTTTTATTTTAATTTTTATTCTCAAATATTATCAGAAGGTTTTGGAGTCATTCTGGAAATTACATTCTCGTCGCGATTAGTATATTCCCTTGAAGAAAAAAAATACCAAAATCTCATAATTTACGATCTATTCATTCAATCTTTACTTTTTTAGAAGATAAATTCTCACATTTAAATATTGTGTCAGATCTACTAATACCCCATCCCATCCATATGGAAATCTTAGTTCAAATCCTTGAATGCTGGATCAAAGATGTTTCTTCTTTGCATTTGTTGCGATTGATTTTCCACGAATATCATAATTTAAATAGTGTCATTACTTCAAAGAAAGACATTTACGTCATTTCAAAAAGAAATCAAAGATTTTTTTGGTTCTTACATAATTCTTATGTATATGAATGCGAATATATATTCCTGTTTCTTCGTAAACAGCCTTCTTATTTTCGATCAACATCTTTTGAAGTCTTTCTTGAACGAACACATTTCTATGTAAAAATAGAATATTTTAGAGTAATGTATTGTAATTCTTTTCAGAAGATTCTATGGTTCTTCAAAGAACCTTTCATACATTATGTTCGATATCAAGGAAAAGCAATTCTGGCTTCAAAGGGAACTGTAATTCTGATGAAGAAATGGAAATTTCATCTTGTTCATTTTTGGCAATTTTATTTTCATTTTTGGTCTCAACCTTATAGGATCTATATAAAGGAATTACCCAACTATTCCTTATATTTTCTGGGGTATTTTTTAAGTGTACTAAAAAAGACTTTGGTAATAAGAAATAAAATGCTG